>CM070874.1:146230796-146593296 GCA_036365515.1 Torymus aiolomorphi
GCCAATTATTGGTATAGCACCGCTCCCAGACCTGTATCGCTCGCGTCAGTTTGCACCACGAACTGCGCGTTAGATACCGGTCTGTGTATAATCGTCTTTTTCGTTAATTCGGTCAGTGGTTCAGCAATTGTGGCGAATTTCGATAAAAACTTTCTATACCACGAGGCCATTCCTAAAAAGCGTCTCAGCTGACGGAGGATTTTCGGTACCGGATACTCCATAATGGGCTTTATTTTCTCGGGGTCTGGCTTAAAACCATCTCTTTTTACTGTGACCCCGAGATATTGGACCTCATCGCGACAGAAGATGCTCTTCTCGTGATTTATTGTGAGGCCCGCGTCCTTTATTCTGTCCGGAACACTTTTTAGAATCTCTTTATGCTCCTCGAATGTCTCTGTGACTATTATTATATCGTCGCGATACGGGTAAGTAAAATGTTCAAGTTCGGGGCCGATGACTTCGTCAATCAGCCTCTGGAAGGACACTACGGCATACGAAAGACTGTAGGGTATTCTCGCATATTGGAAAAGCCTTTTGCCTGGCTAGTCTCTTTGGACTCCGAGCTAAGTGGTATCTGCTGGTACGCACTGTTTAAATCCAACGTAGAGATGTATCGCGCTTCCTGCAGTTTGCGCAAGATTCTCTCCATGTATAGTAACGAGTACGCATCTGGCCTTGATGCTACGTTCACTTTTCTGAAGTTCACGCAGAAACGGAACTTTCCGTTGGACTTGCGTACCATTACCACTGGACTTGACCAGCCACTTGTCGAGGGTTCTATTATTCCAGCGACTAGCATTTCCTCCACCTGTTTGTGCATCTCTTCTTCGATTTTCTGAGATACAGGGTAGTATTTCTGTTTAATGGGTCTTGTAGATCCGACGTCTATTGCATGCTCGATTCACGAAGTACACCCTAGTAGTGCCCGGCTATTACCGATCAGCTGAGCTACTAAAGCTTCTACCTCTTTGCGCAGTTCCTCTGTTGGGTTGGCCAACCCTATAGCTGATACGGACACGGTGCTGTTTGCGGTTATGGCGGCTACTTCTAACTTTACGCTTGCTCATCCTTGAGATGCAGCGTGTTATCTGTGGGGTCTAAGACGGCACTAAACTTCTTAATGAAGTTTACCTCCAAGTAGCACTCCATGTCTAGATCTGGCTTTATTGCGACGCGTACGTCTTTGCACACGCCAGCCACGACTATGGGCAGATACACATAGCCAACCACTGCTATGCTTTTCCCATTTACCACCCGTGCCGTTAGGCCGCTGGCTAGGATTAACTCTTTTCCACAGGCCGTAGCGAGCTGTAGGCCGATGGAATTCATCCCAGTCCAGGAAGCTCCTGTATCGAAGAGTGCTCGTATAACCGGCTACACCTACTTGAAGCCACCATCGCCAGCAGGTTTCTTGGTTGACTTCATTCGGTTGAATTACGGGCACTTCTTCGCTCTCCAGATGATTCGACCGAGTTACCCTCGGTCTCTGGTGAGAGAGCTGGGGGCGGGCATGTGGTTGTGTTTACCTGCCACCTGGCCGTTTCCCTGTTGGTTTCCGGCAGCTTTGGGCTTGTTATTGCCTTCCTTTTGCTCATATCCGGGTTCCCTTCGGTACTCTGGCCTTTGTGGAGGTCCGTTATTTCTCGGACTTTGCGACCTAGCTTGGTGGGTCGAGCTACTACCCCCACTAGGTTGGTTTGTAATTTGCCCGCCCTCCCGTCGCCTATTTTCCCAGTTACCCTTCTTCTTACGTTTTCTGGTTGGCGGCGGGCTAAGCTTTTGCCCCTTGTTCTTGTCGGTGCCTTTCTTTGTCAAGGTCGATAATCATTCAGCCATGACCCGACGGAACATAGCCTCGAGGCTCTCTCGAGGCTCGTGCTGTTGGCTCGTGCTCGTGCCCCATCGCCGCCACGCCTGCATTCTGCTTTTTCGCTGATCCGTGGGCGGCTCTGTCGGCACGTAGGCAAATTCTGGCATGTACGTGCTCTCGGGTGGTGGTGGCGAGTGATACACCTTATCGGCCGCGAGCGCTAATTCGGCTTCCCGGGCGAGGTCCAGGAGCCCTCGGTAATCCGTAATTTGATTTCGCATTACCATCTTTTGCAGTTCTGGCCGCATGTTCCGGTGCAACATATCTAACTGTTGAGCAATGCTAGGCACCGGAACCAACTTGAGGATCATGGCTTGTAGATTTACTACGTAATCACGCGTAAGTTCATCTCTGCCTTGAGTCCTCGCGTTTATTTCCGCTAGGACGCGTTGCTGATGTCCCCTGTCCCTGCCATACATGAGCGTTATGGCCTCTTTGAAATCTGGCCACGATCGCCATATGTGGCGAATACTCCGGTACCAGGTGGCTGCTACCCCCGTTGGGAGGGCTGACAACGACGAAAGTACCTCGTCGTGTGTCAGATTAGCTAGAGTTCTGCATTCCTCTATTCTCGTGATGAATAACTCGACGCTCTGCTCCTTTGAGGACCCTGAGAACTAGATGTGCCATTTTCGGACTATCTGGCCCACATCACGGTTCGTCTGCTGAGGCAAATACGTATGCCTCTCAGACTGGTCCTGGGTCGCGCCATTTCTTGTCTACCGCTGGGAAGAATTTCTGGTATTATTCCTCCCAGCCTCTGTTGGGGACTGGAGACTCGGGCTGCTGCTGTTAAACTCCGCATACGTGAACGTGTCTTGGAAGTTCACTTGCGGTGATCCTTGTCTACGGCCCGTGCTTGGGGGTTGAACTCCCTCCAAATGCGTACTTGAGGTTGGATGTCGAGCTCCTTGCAGTATTCGTACATTCTCTTTAAGCTCTTCAACCTCCTCGACGAGTGTTTTGATCATCGCCAGTAGCTGCTCCGATAATATGCTGTCTCCGACTGCTATCCTAGCGGTTCGCGACTTACGCTGTCGTGGCCACTCCAGGTTTTGCGGCTGTGGCGGGTTTCCCGATTGCTGCCGGAACCCGTGCTGCCCATTTCGTGCTAACAACAACTCTTCTTCGTGGTTGCGCTGGCATTGTCGTTGTTTGTGCTGCTCTTCCAGGAGCACTTGCTGCCGCTGCTGCTGCTCCTGCTGCTGCTGCTCCTGCTGCTGTTGCTGCCGTCGCTGCTGCTCCAGCCTTTGTTGCTGCTGCTGCTCCAGCTGCTGTTGCTGCATTTGCTGCTGCTGTTGGAGCTGTTGCTGTTGAAGCTGTCCCTCGGCTTCGGCTCGAGCTGTCCTGGTGGGTGCTGCAGAGCTCAATAGCTCTGTCCCGGAACCCTCCTGGCCTTTTGCTTCTTCCACTGGCTCCACCACTGCATTATGTGCTTGTTGTGAAGCGTTCATCCTCCGAGACTCCGAGAGTTCCTGCATCACTATCGGTTCATCAAGGAGCGTTACGAACGGGTGCGTGTGGTCTAGGTCGGTATTGAGATCCACAATAGTCGACCCAGACTTGTTCATCAACGTTAAGTCGATGAACGCCCGTCGGGACTGCTCGCGTTTGGCAAACGCTTGCTGCTCCGACAGCTCCGGCTCTGGCATGAAATCGGCGGCACTATAATCACCCATAAGCCACTTGATCGCTGTCAACATATTCACTGACTGCAGATCTGACTGCTGTAGACCAAGGGCTTGCATGGCCTCGCTAATTTCCTCTACGGGCTGTGTATACGCCCAATTGAGTATCGCAGATTCCGCAAACTGCGATGATCGGGTCATGGTGTCAATTGGCTGTGCGCTTCCTCACGAACTTATTTTACTAGCGCGAGTAGTATCCGGATTGATGGCAGAGACAGTTTGCCTTTTCAACCCGTGAGCTAGCTTTTTCAACGCGAACCCGGGTTATTTTCTAAGAGCTACGGCGGTTGCTCTTAACCTCGATAACGCATGTGACGTCCGAATGTCACTTAGGATTTTTAAAATAGAATTAAATAATTAATTCCATGCTCCTTTTTTAGGCAAGACTTTCGTCCTATACCAGGGTTGGAGCCAATTAATAGGGAATAAACTTTTTCGGTCTTGCTCTGGCTTAATTTTAATTATCTTAATTTTACTAGCGCTTATAGTTATTTGATTTAAAAGTCCAAAACGGTCAAAATATAAATATTCTACCCCGAAGGCTAAAAAGCCCGGTATAACGACCCGAAAGCATAAAGCCCGGTATAACGGCCCGAAAGCTAAAAAGCCCGGTAAATACGACCCGAAAGCTTTAAAAGCCCGGTAGATAAACTAAGATATTTTTTTAAGACCGCGGTGATTCCCTAAATCAAACCACTAATGGCACTATATAACCACTAAATACTGATTTTGTTGTGAATTTTCAATCCCTAATTTACTTCCTACGATTTATTGGGATACCTCAACCACAGTTTTCGAATCAATTTAGGACATGTAATACTTAGACCATTGCTGATCTGTATTACTTATGCCTCAACTCTGACGCTTTACTGTGTGAGTGGGGAGTTGCTCGGCATGTAGGACTTAGACCAGAGTCGATCCGTACTACTTATGCCCGTGCAATGAGGGAGCAAAAAAAAGGAAAGGAAATTCACTCAATAGCAAGGTTAAAGTAAATTTAAATAATTAAATTTGATTACTAATTCCCAACCCTTACTTTCACCGGCCTCCCTGATTTTATTCCCACAATTTATTTGAATACTTCACCCATAGTTTATGTGTCAACTTAGGGCATGTAATACTTAGATCATTGCTGATCTGTATTACTTATGCCTCAGCTCTGTCACTCTGCTGCGTGGGTGGCGTACCAACGATCGCTTATGCCCAGTTTCGACATGTGATACTTAGACCAGAGTTGATCTGTAGTCACTTATGCCAGTGTTAGGACAGGCGTTCGTTGCGTCCAGCGCGCCTGCGATAACTTGTGCCACAATTCGGACACGTTATGCTTAGGCCAGAAGGACCGCCCGATGGGAGTTGCTCGACATGTAGGACTTAGACCAGGTTGATCTGTACTACTTATGCCAGTGCAACGAGGAGGGGGAGAAGGGAGAAAAAAAGGTTACAAAAAATTGTTTTAGGTCTACACTTACTCTTTATTCAAAAGTTTGTAGTCGACCGAGATCTCGGACTGATCTGGCTTGTACACTGGAGAGCGGCTAGTTTTAATGACAATGCTCCTCCCTCGAAAAACTGCGGTGTCGAATCGGGTCCTGCGGCTTGGATGTTTTGTCGAATCGGTGCTGATGCGTGCGGCAGCGGCTGTGATATTTTTAGATGCTCCTATGTTTTCTATGTTGAACGAGATGAAGAGTGCGGAAAGCGGGACCCAATGATGCGGGGGCGATCTCCCTTCCAAGCGTCACAATTCCGTCTAGCGGGGAGAACCCTATGCTTAAACACAGAGAGCGGGCGCTCATCCCTTCTCTAGGGTGTTTTTCGGCGGCTCGTATCCTTCTTCAAGAGCGAAAGAGAACGCTATATTGTGCGACGAAGAAGGAAGATGAGAGAGAGAAAAGATATTCTTATCTCTCTCACTCTAAGCTTTTTGGAGAGTTTTTCTCGACAAATTTGACATTTTACAAAACCATTAAAAGTTGAACTTTTATGAATTAACTATTGCATAGTTTCGTTCGGTATTACCTTGACAAGGTATTACAAATTTGAACGGTGATTCTACGGTGGATACAAGCAGAGTTATGGCTAAATTAAGAATTATTAAATATAATAATTAATTCTATAGAAGAATAACTAATATAAGTTGACAAAAATACTAGGCGCTGCTAAAGATTGTAAGACTAACCAATTAAGCTTAATGTCGTACAAATGTTTCTAAAATTATTGTAAATATCGCTGTTATTTATTTATTCCATATATTTTACTTAAAATTAATGCACTGACATAAGAGATTTCATTCGTGGTTACTTAAAATATCGCTTCACATTATTTCCCATTGTAAAATCTTATAATTTATATATTTATTTGCCACTTAATTGAATTGTTATTTCTTCAAGCCTCAAATATAAATTTTTGCAATTGAATGAGAAATGAGATTATTGTTAGGAATAAATTATTAGGATTGTACAGAATAAACCTTCATAATCAGTAAAGTTTATATAAACAATTGCACTTGAAAATTTCAAATTTGAATTTAATATTATATAAAAATATAGAGAAAAATTATTGCAGATGAGCTGCGTTATTAGAAATTAGAAATCTAAAATAGTTAAATAAATATAGATTTTACAAGATTTAGAATTGGAAATAATATTCTGTCGCGGCGCAAGGAAAATGAAAAGGTTTCCTTAAAAAGTTCGTTTTGGGGTCTGTAAATGCTACGCAGCGTCCTAGGGGGAGATAAGACTTTCCAGATGTGCAAGGCTTCGGCGTGGGACCATGCTTTTCTAACGGTTTCTTTTTTCTTTGAATATCATACTCCTCACCCTAGCAACAATACTCTTAAATGCTAAACGCAAGTTATAAAAGTATAAAAATATTCCATTAACACATAGAAGAGGAATCGTAACTAAAACTATCGCAGGCGTGATATGCTTATTAATTCGCACCTGAACTATTTGGAACATACTCTAATAGAAAACTAATCATTTTTTTTATAGTTAAGCAGCTTAATAAAATTTAAATATTTTGCACGAAAAACAATATAATTTACTGAAGGCTTACTTATTATTTAGCAAGTGGTAAATGCCATCATTTATTTATTTAGAACTGGTTATAAATCTAATAATCTTTATCGGGTTAACGTTTCTACTAGAGTAGGTTAATATTTTTACAAGAAAGTAGTACAAATTCTTTTGCTATAGTTTATCTATCGCTTGGGGTCGTAGGTATATTTCGGCGAGTACATTTTACTTATTTTGGAAATAATATTAGATCCCCATCAAAAGGAAAAGAAAGTTTTATAAGTCCGCTTAATAACACGGAAATACAATCATTAAGAAAAAGGAAACTATAAGGCATGCGCTGCCGCGTCGTTTTATTACGGTTTGGGGGAAACCCCCAGTGGCGCGGGTCGTAGCCTACAACCCTTGATGCAGAGGTGTTAGTGTGGTGGTAGAGATTCAGGGCTATGATTGTGGTTCCCCAATAAGGAAAAATCGAGTTAAAAACTTGATATCTATTTTTTTTTTTTTTTTTTTTTTTTTTTTTTTTTTTTTTTTTTAACTCTGTGCAGAACGTGTACGGTTTCGTCACACGCACGAGGATTTCCCGTATGCGGCTCTAAAAAAAAAAATAAAAGCTATTTCTGTAATTAATTACTATTTGTAATTAATTACGCTCAACTACTTGCACTTGTAATTTTAAAATAAATATACTTGAAAAAATATATATATGTGTCAAAAAGGACAATATCACAAAAAAACACAAAAAATAAATACTATTTTCACCTAAAAAAAATAAAAAAAATCTTTAAAGTTCGAGGGGATTTTTGTGCTCGAGTTTTTACTCGGGCGCACAGTCAACTTTTTGTTCCCAGAGTGCTTGCCGACTTTCTCTCGATTTTCTACTAACTGCACGAGAAAAGAAAAACAATTTTATTTTTCGTCCAAAAAAAATAATGCATATCGGAAATACGAGAGGAGAAAAAAAAATTTCGAGTCGAGAAAAAAATTAATTAAAAAAAATGAATTATCGCCTAATCTCTCGACCGCACTCTCGCAACAGCACGGCTGTGTCACGGACACGCACACACGCACCTACGAGCTGCGGCACGAAGAGCCTTTCTTTGCAGCTTACGCTCAATTACGCTGCTGAGCTTCTTCGCGCCAAGCTTTGCTGCGAATCACGTACGCGCCGCGGGTCCTTCTCCACCCCTAAAACGTTGTGGCGCCAGTTGTAACGGAATGGCTAGTGGGGGAAAATCCCAGAAAGCCACAGGCTAGCGATGCCCTAGAACAAGGTTCCGCAGGTGTCAGACTAAAATGATTTGCCCGGCGATCTGCTCCTGGAATCCCGAAAACAACGCGAAGATCGCATGCGAACTTCGCTTTCAAACTAATTGGATCGCTGAGTGAAAAGCGTACGCTCGAAGAGTAAAGCGCGCGGCGGCTAAGCTCAGATATGAAAACGACCGGCAGAGTCGTTTTCCCGCGGTGGCGGCGGTATCCGGAAGACGGACAGGTTGCAATGAACAACGCGACGAGTAACTAGATATCACAGTATATTAAAAGCACTAATAGATACAAGCACAACGCACGTGCTGATTAAAACAATAAGTTAATTCGCGCGCGACAGTTAATATTCAAACGCGCGAACGATACGGCGCGCGGCGAAGCTGCTACTCTCGCGCGCGGTGTTAAAGTACGGCGGGCTGACACACACCGTACACGGTACAGAAAGTTTGCACGGGGTGATTTCCGTGCAAACCTTTACATTTAACGCGAGAGATAAGAGAATAAGACTTACTTTTGGAGGAGCAGCCGGTGCACTCGGCTCTCTCTTTCTCTCTCTCTCGCAGTCATTGCGCTCTATGTCTCTCTCTCTCCTACTCGCTGAATTGGATCGCTCGCTGTCTCGTGTCTTGCTCGTACACACTCGGCGCGTTATCGCTCTCTCTCTCTCTCTCTCTCTCTCTCTCTCTCTCTCTCTCTCTCTCTCTCTCTCTCTCTCTCTCTCTCTCTCTCTCTCGCACGTTAGTATGCGGCTCCACTTCACTCGCGGTAAGGCTATATATATAAAAAACTACCCGGCGCGAACGCAATAACTTTCGAGAGACACGCTGGAGAAAAGTTCACGGCGCGATGGCAGACACGAAGATGGCTGCCGTGACTCGCATAAAGCCGTAGCAGCTTCGCGGGCACGCGACGGGCATATTACGCGTCGCGAGGCCGTTCTAATCCGGTGGGGATGCTCGTGCCCCCAGTGAGCATGCCTGCTCGGCAAGGGTAATTCGAATCTCGAATTACCTAACTCGCGCACGCGTTACATCATTTATGAAGATTAAAAAGTATTAATTTTTAAATTATGTATAAAATATGAATAAAATATTAGGTATGATTTTTTTTCAATTATGTGTAAAAAAATAAATCAAATAATTGTTTGTAATATTATTGTCAAATTCTTTTAAAATTTGTAAATAACCTTTACTTCAAATTATATTTTTTTTGTGAAATTTCACACATAGGGTACTTGTCTCTTGTAGTATGTCTGTCTGTATTTGTGTGCCTTTTCTGGAATTTGCGATGTAAGAAAAAGGCTCTAACCTTAAAAATAATAAACGCTATTACAAAACAAAAGCAGGTATACAACACGCGCTCATCAGCGCATAGCGCATGTCATTTCCATTTTCTAGTATACATAAACGCGTTCCCGAATAATTACGATTTTAAAAGAGGGCTAAAATAGTTTTAACCTCAAATATCTCTAAAATTCATAAACGAATTCTTTTACCCTAAGAACTCTTCTAATAAATAATATATGGTTTTTTTAGCAGCAAATGGCAGTCAGATTAGAATATATTGTAGGACAGGACGTTAATGGTTCTACTGCCCATGTAGTAAAGAAAAACAAATACCAATTATTTATCCAACGTTTCGGATGATTTATTTTCGTCCCTCTTCAAGGTCTATAAACAATATACAAATAAAAAACACAAGTTTACTTAAGAATCACATACTTAAGACTAATAATTTACAACGCTTACTAAAACTTATCGTAAAAAACTAATAAATAATATACAAACTCTACATCTCCACCAAAATTTCAAAGAAATTAAGCAATTTTAATGTAACTATATTGTGCGACAACAAAGAAAGTCATTTTCAAAAATACTAAAATTTTAAATAACAAACATATCAAAAAATAACCATATAATCAGGGTGAAATTCTACACAGGCATTGCCTATATCGCCTACAAAATAATCTATAAATTTAAAGCTGATACATGAAGTCGTCATTGAGAAATTACGTTTTAAAAAAAAACCGTAAAAGAATTTTAACCATAAATATCTCTAAAAATCATGAGAAAATTCTTTTACCTAAAGAACTTATACGATAATATATAGACTCTACATCTCCACAAAATTTCAACATGATTAAACCAATTTTTGTTTCCTCTAGTTATCATGCGACAAAGAAAATGACTGTAAAATACGAAAATTTTTTAAATCGAATATCTCAAAAAGTAATAGTACGATCTTGATGAAAATTCGCATACATATTATCTATATCACATACACAATTGTCTATAAATGTGGAGCTTATACATGGAGCCATTCTCGAGAAATTACGATTTGAATAAAACCGTAAAAGAATTTTAACCTCAAATATTTCTGAAATTTCTAGACTAATCATTTTGCCCAAAGAACTCGACCGAGAGCTATCCAAAATCTACTTCTGCAAGGAATTTTAAAGCGATTAAGTCAATTTTACTCCCGTAATCGTTGGACATACAAAACTCATTTTTTTTCACATTTCAATTTTTTTCTCAAAAACTAGTCGACAAAATGAATTCAAATTTTTACATATTATAGCTATTGACC
The DNA here is from genome assembly GCA_036365515.1 of Torymus aiolomorphi. Classification (NCBI taxonomy): domain Eukaryota; kingdom Metazoa; phylum Arthropoda; class Insecta; order Hymenoptera; family Torymidae; genus Torymus; species Torymus aiolomorphi. The sequence continues at coordinate 146,241,233 of CM070874.1, forward strand.
ATTTATTTTAGGGGTTATAAGCTTTTTAAAAAGAAACACGTTTTTGTTAATAACAAAAGAGCCGAGATAGCTAGAGAATTTTTTTTTTTTTAGAAAATATAGGTATTTTAATCCTCTTTCGAATGATATCCATTCGATTCAAATATCTCGATCTTATCGTTAAAAAAAGCAAACATCAATTTTGAGAAAATCGAAAATTCGAAATAAAACAAAAACGCATCGGCGAATCAAAAAACGAATTTTTGACCCGCTATGACACAAAAAAACAAACAAAATAAGATCTGCCCGGTCAAAATCGATCGAGTAGAAGCAGAGATCCAGGCGTACACACACACACACACACACACACACACACACACACACACACACACACACACACACACACACACACACACACACACACACACACACACACACACACACACACACACACACACACACACACACACACACACACACACACACACACACACACACACACACACACACACACACACACACACACACACACACACGCACGCACGCACGCACGCACGCACGCACGCACGCACGCATGTACACGCACGCACGCACGCACGCATGTACACGCATGTACACGCACGCATGTACACGCACGCACGCATCCACGCGCACGGATTCACACGCACGCATCTACACGCGCACGCACGCACGCACACAAAAACACACACAGATAAATTAAAATAAATATCATATTTATTTTTATTTACCTTTTTCCACTAACTTATGTCTCTTTTTTCTCCATTTGGAATTCTATCTAATATATTTTTTAATAGATCTCACAGAAAATTTTGGGCTTTCGCACTTAAATTATTTTACGCGAACGACCTGTTCTCTTCCATGAATCTAAACATCTCTTCAATCTGTTCAATCTGACATACGGGTCGTATGTCTGATTTCGTGGTTTCTGAGAATGAATGAACAAATCCTAAGGAAATCAGTTCTGGTTCTGAACAAAATTTAAACGAGATAAAAAATAACGTGGAAGACGTAAGTATATAATTTTCTTCAAAAACTAAAAATTTTCACGAATGATCTCTCGCATTTTTACTTTTCGAAGTATTTTATTACATTATGTAAAATTGTTAAGTGAGACAAGATATATTCATCTTATTAAAAATAGCAAAAAAATCTACAAATTAAATGAACATAAAAAATTCATTAAACTATTGATGTATTAAAATATTATTGCAGTATAAAAAATATTAGCTCTATGAAGTAATTTTAACTGTACCTTTTTAAGTCATATTACAACTGAAATAGAAAATTAAAATTATAATTATTTTATATATTATAAAAATTAATAAAAGCATTGTAATACTTTAATAAAAAAACCTTACTTAAACTAATTTTTGTACTTCTATTGAATTTATTACATTTTGGATTTTTACCAAAAATATATATTTCAGATCTCAATTCAGAGAAATCTAGAGTTATCAGATGACATAGGTCTATGGCCAGAAAAAAAAATTAGTTGATTATTGGATTAAAAATTTTTATTCAAAAGTATAGAATTGTGATGATAATTTACTACTGAAAGAGAAATCACTAAAACAAGAAGATGGAAAAAAGTTAGAAAATGTAATCAAAGTATGTTCCAGTGTAAAACACAAAATGGTAAAATTATAAATCGTTCTTGGCTTTACTTAAAATTACTTGCTTTACTGTAAATTATTTGATGAATCTAAAGACAATCAATTCACGCATACTGGGTTCTGCGATTGAAAACACGCCAGTGAGCGTTTAATACAACATGAAACCTCAAAAACTCATTTGAACGCATTAATTAATTTTAATAGTCTTTCACAACAAAGTGGACGCATCGATAAGGAACTTGAAAAACAATTTGAAGTGTTTACCCAATATTGGAGTAAACCAAAAACTGAAGTACAGTTAATTCCATCCGAGTCATTTCGGGTTTTTCAATATCTTCCTATTATAGAACCTTTGTAAGTGCTTTGGATCAAAGAATTTCTGCTTACGAGAAAACTGAAATGCGATTTGATTTCTTATCGAACTTTGATAAATTAAGTCCATCTGATATTAAAAAAACTGCTACAAAATTACTTAGCATATATAAAAATGACCTTGATGACAATCTCGAGTTTGAATTATTGCAATTTCAAGACTTTTGTGCTAATTTGTTAAATTTTGATATTAAAAATAAAATAAGTAGAGAGCAAGCCATGTACTCGTTGATTATAGAAACAGGTGTTCTAGAATCTTTTCCAAATGTAGAAATGATTTTAAGAATCTATTTAACGCTAATGATTAGTCATTGTACTGGAGAGAGATCATTCTCAAAATTAAAAATTATAAAAATATATTTCGAACGTCTATGATTCAGAAACGTTTAAATTGTTTAACTATTATAAATGCTGAGCGTGATATGGTACGTGAAATAAACATTGAATAAATAATAAGAAATTTCGCTGAGAAAAAAGTAAGAAAGCGATTTATTTAATTTTAAAGTTCATGCTTTTTTAATAATTTATTGTGATGATTGTATCGAAATTATATCAGGATTATCTTATTATCAATAATTTTTATTTTTATCTACCTACTGAATGAACTATTATTTTATAAATTACAATGAACTTACGTATTTCAATCTCCTTACATGGGGCCCCCCACATCATTTGTGCCCATGGGCCTATAAACGTCAAATCCGGCACTGATGTACGGTACTTACAATTTTCTCAACAACAAACGGCAGAAAGGAGAAAGATGAGATGATGTTTAAAGAGTCTTGAGCTCGCGATACTCGACGCCGACCCACGATATCAAAAGGCGTTAGCGCGCCCTTGGGTACTCAATGATATCCGTATTCATAGGCGTCGGTGACGACTGTTAAATAGGGTTTGCGTACTATCCCAGCATACACATACATACTACACTGTATAAAATTACCCAAACTGTCCTTTTCAATTTAATATGAATGGTTTGCATGTGATATGAACAAGTGCTACTTAATTATTATCACATATATCTTTGAATTAGAAAAAAATCCATGTAATAAATATTATATTGTTTCAAATTTACTGCTAAATATGTTTCCTCTTTCGCCGTAAGTTATATAACAATAACTTGTTATTTTTATATAGAATACTTGTTAATCATAAATATTAAATTAAAAAAAAAAAAAGAATAACTATAGTTATAATCCAAGAGACGCACATGTCATTACTTTTTCATATATGTGGTATTATTCAATAAATTTATATGAATTGGCAATATATAAATGCTTTCTATTTTCTTGTAATGAATCAACTGATATTCAATCTTTTTTTTCGAGAATAATGTTCCTTAGGAAATAAGCCAAAATTAATGCAATTGATGTCTGATGTCTAATGCTCGATGTTCAATGGGCAATTGCTCTGATTTCCAATCTTTTTAATTTCCTAAAAATATTTCTATGAGCGATTCAAAATACATCGTACAAACTATAAGGAATTTTATAAACTGTAATTAAATTTTGTTATTATAACTACATATTTTTCCATCTATCATTCTCAATTAAAATATGTGAAGTTGAAATTCACCTTAATAAGATACTAGGCTTGGTAAGAAAATTTGGATAGTACTGGTTTATGTGGAATGTCAGTGTTCTTTGATAGTGTTACCCGAGATATAAGCATATGAGATAGCTACAGTTAATGATGCTTGCTATTTTGTTATAACGCAATTAATTGCATTTTGGCTTATATTTATAAGGTATATTACTCTCAACAACAACAAAAAATGAATTTGATTAATGAATTTGATTACTTTATTCTTAAGGGGGCTAGACACCTTTTTTTTTTTTTAAATCGATTTTTGTGCTTTTTTTATAGGAAAATATCTATAGAATATGCTCCATTTTGCCCGAGAACGATATCTATTTTTTTCAAAGATATTGATAAAATACTGATTATAATTTTTATCGATTTTTCACTGTAATTTCGTTTTCCTCCAATATTCAGTTTTTTCGACGTATAAGCTCTTATTTATTGGTAATATTTCCGTTTTCTTCCGATTGTAAATATATTTTTTTAACTTTTATTAAATCTACATTAATATATTTATAAACATAAATAAATATTGTGGCGTGGTAAGTCGTCACCATTGCTTTTTCTCTCTCTCAAGCTGCGTTGTCGGGGCACAACCGTATAAGACGTCATTATTGATTTTTCGGGATCTTTTTCTCTGTTTCGGTTATGTTTATCCCGGCGGGTATTGTGGCGGAGGAGAGTGAGGCCGAGAAGAAAGAGGAAATTCAAGCATCGCGGTGGGCCCGCAGGCACGTAAGTATATCAGAGATTAGCCGTAGCCGCGCGAAGCGTTTTGTAGTTTCGCGCGACTCCGTGCGACCGCGGAGTTGGAGAGCGAGGTGGCAGCACCTCGCGGGCTAGTGTGCGCGGCCGCGCGTTGCTACAGCGGGGAGGCGCTCCACTGACAGGCACGGCCGGGAGAGAGATAGGAGAGCCACGTGCGAAGCACGAGTAGCGCCGATTTGGCGATGCAACCCGTGGAACGCCTGTGCATGTGCGGGGGTAAGGGATACGGCGCGTGCGGAAAAGATCGGCAGTGCCGAGTGAGCAGTGGAAGAGAGAGCGTGTCCGCGAGCGAGAGCCCAAAGAAGAAGAAGTGAGAGCAGTGCGAGAGAGGGTGAAAACGCGAAACGATGACGAGGACGGGGAGGAGGCGAACAAGGCGAACCGGAGGACGACATCGGCCGGCTGCAGGAGGAGAGCGACGGTCGCGGAGATGCGAGGGAGAGAGCGAGAGCGAGAGACGGGACCTGGGACCGAGGACAGAGAGTCGGCGCTGAGAGCTGCTCATCGTCGAGGTAAGGGGGACGCGGTTGAGAGTGGAGAGAGAGAGAGTCGCGGGAGTGCAGAGCGAGAATGCCGGGGGAGAGAGAGAGAGTGTCGCAGTGAATAACCGAGCATCGCGCGGCGATGTTTTTCGAGTGTGCGCGCATTTAACGCCGGTGGAGAGAGCGAGAGAGAGAGAGAGAGAGAGAGAGAGAGAGAGAGAGAGAGAGAGAGAGAGAGAGAGAGAGAGAGAGAGAGAGAGAGAGAGAGAGAGAGAGAGAGAGAGAGAGCGTTTCCCCGAAACCTACCAAGCCGGGCGAAACGAAAGCGGCGAAGAAGACGGCCAAAGCCAACGTTCAGTCCTCCGCCAAGGCGAGTGAGGGAGAGTCGAAGCCGGAGACTGTGCAGCCGAAGATGTCGAATGCGCAGACAATGGAGAAGGAAGAAGCGAAGATCTACGCGGCCGTGGTGCAGGATGGACCTGGAATCCAAGGGGGTCCTGGAAATCCCAGGCCTCCATATGGAACAGGCCGAGGTTATGGGGGGAACCGTGGAGAGGGGCTCCAGCGCAGAGTCAGGGCCCTGGAGAAGGGCGATCTGCTCCTCCAAGAGGCAGTTATGGGCGTCCAGCTGGACTTGGCCAAGCCCCGCTTACCGGAGGAGAGGAGAGGCCGCTCATGGGTGTCTGCTACCTCTGTCAGGCGGTGGGACACAAGGCCTCCGTTTGTCCTGAAGTGGTCTGCTACTGGTGTAGGCACAAGGGGCATACGGTGCGAAACTGCACCCTCCGTGATCAGCCTACCCCGCCTCCACGCGTGAGCTGCCAAAACTGCAATGCGCCGAATGTAACCTTTAAGACCTGACCCATCTGTGCACCATTACGAGCGAAGCTGGGAAACGGGCAAGCTGGGGGGCGAGCATCTTAAATGTGCTTGTTCCCCAGCGACCCTCAGTGGAGTCAGAGAAGACTCGTGGAGAGAGAGATAGTGTAGAAAGGAAGGGAAAAGCTACTTGATGGATTTGCATGGGATAGGGACTGAATTACTTGAAATTCTTTGAACTATGGCAAGAAGACTTGGAAATATTTAAAAAAAAATTTTAAATAATCTTAAAATTCTAAAAATCACAAAAAATTTATAACCATAAAAAATTTATGGGTGCATGGATTTATGGATGCATGGGTTTATGGGTGCATGGGTTTATGGGTGCATGGATTTATGGATGCATGGGTTTATGGGTGCATGGGCTTATGGGTGCATGGGATTACGGGTGCAAGGGTTTATGGGTGCATGGATTTATGGATGCATGGGTTTATGGATGCATGGGATTACGGGTGCAAGGGTTTATGGGTGCATGGGTTTATTAGTGCAAGCGTTTATGAATCAAGGTTAAGAGAGCATGTGTGAAGGACTTATAAATTGAAGTTTTATAGCATTTTTGGGAATCACAAGTGTAAATTTTGGGATTATAGGTTATAAATTAGATTTATAGGTTTATAGGCTCATATTTTCAAAATTAGGCTTTGTAGCGGTCTTTGGTATTTTGTCACAAAAGTTCCTGTTTTTAAATTTTCAAATTCGGTTGAGAATTATGACCTCTAGGTGGTTTGGAACCTTTCGGCCCCAGTGTGCGGCGGTGCGGAACGTCACCGGGGGAATTACCAAAGTCATGGGTGTGTTAAACGTGATGCTTGAGATCGATCATCACTCGGCGTCTCTGCCCATGAAGGCTTTACATAACCTCGACCAGGAGATTATACTGGGCATGGATTTCTGCAAGTTATTTAATGTGGATGCGCAACTAGGTAAAGGAGTGTGGAGAGTGAGAGAGGGGCGTTGGAGACCTTTCGCCAAGACGGGCGAGGAGAAAAACGCCGTTATTCATGGAGAGTGTGCGGGGATCTCAGAGTTAGAGGAGGAGGAACGAGAAAGGGTGGAGAGATTGGTAGATCGCTTGTTGATCTACCCCGAATGAGGGAAGCGAAAGGGGGTGACGACGTTGACGGAGCATACGATAGACGTGCAAGGGATGAAACCCTTTAAGCGTCATCCCCGCCGGACGTCGCCAAAGATGCAACAAGTGGCGATAGAGGAAGTGGAGCGGACGTTTAATGAGGGGATCATCGAGAGGTCAGCTAGTGATTACAGCAGCGCCCCGGTGATGATCAAGAAATCCGATGGTACTTATCGGTTTTGTGTCGATTACCGGGACTTAAATAAGGTGACGCGTCGAGATGCGTACTGTATTTCCAATATGGATACCATCCTGGACAAACTGAGACAGGCGAAGTATCTAACGAAGATTGATCTCAGACAAGCGTACTACCAGATCCCCTTGGAGAAGGCGAGTAGGAAATATACCGCCTTCTCGGTGCTGGGATCAGGTCTGTGGCAGTTCACCCGGATGCCTTTCGGGTTGATGAACGCGCCAAGTACGTTTCAGCGGCTTATTGATTCGCTGTTCGGTCCCGAGATGCAACCGAATGTCTTCGGCTATCTCGACGACATAATCATAGCCACTGAATCGTTTGAGGATCATCATTACTGGGTTGAAGTGGTGCTGAAGGAGTTAGTGGGAGCAGGGTTAGAGGTTAACCGGGAGAAGTGTGAGTTCTGTTGCTCGCAAGTCACTAACTTGGGGTTTCTGCTCGACCGAGAGGGTTTGAGACCAGATCCCGGAAAGGTGGCACCTGTGGCTAACTACCCCGCACCCAAGAACGTAAAGCAGTTACGCCGGTTCTTGGGGATGCTGGGGTGGTATTCTCGTTTTATCAAGGATGAGTCGGGGTTAAAAATACCGCTGGTGAAGTTGTTAAGAAAAGGGAGAGAGTGGAGTTGGGGAGAGGAACAGGAAGAGGCGTTCGAGCGACTGAAGAGAGCGCTTGCGTCGGCTACGGTCTTGGCGCGACCAGATTTCAGTAAACCATTTAAGGGACAGTGTGATGCCAGTGGATACGCGTCAGGAGCGGTTCTAACTCAGGAAAGTGAAGACGGAGAACATCCCATCGTCTACGTTAGTCGCGTACTGACTCCGGCGGAGAAGAATTATACCACGACCGAGAAGAAGTGTCTGGCCGTGGTGTGGGCAATTAAGAAGCTGAGACCGAATCTGGAAGGATACAAGTTTACCGTGGTGACGGATCATAGCGCATTGAAGTGGCTGTATAACCTCAAAGAGCCGACCGGAAGGTTGGCACGCTGGACATTGCAGCTGCAACAATGGAACTTTAACATAGTTCATCGCAAGGGTACGCTTCACCAGGTGCTAGATGCTCTCTCCCGAGCGCAAGAGTCAGATGAGGCGGAGATAGCAGGGTTCGATGAGATTAAACACCCCTGGTATCTGAAGATGAGAGAAGAAGTGGAGAAATTTCCAGCCAAATATCAGCAGTGGAGAGTGGAGAACGGGTGTTCATTTAGATTTAGAACGGATCCGTTACTGGATCTCGTGGAGTTCCGAGAAGAGAGGTGGAGATTGGTTGTGCCGGTGGAGCACCGAGCAAGAATGATGGAAGATGCTCATTGCGCCCCATCCTCGGGCCATCTCGGCGTTGAAAAGACGTATGATCCGGTGGCCCGGGAATATTACTGGAAAGGAGTCTATCATGACGTGCAGACCTTCGTCAGGGAATGTGAGTCCTGTCAGAAGTTCAAGGGTCTCCAAACGGGACCTCAGGGTCTAATGGGCACTCGAATCGTGGAGAGACCGTGGGCGGTGGTTGCGGTGGACACGATGGACTTTTCGCCGAACAAGTGCCAGCATCGTTATCTGTTGGTTTTTCAGGACTTGTTCTCTCGCTGGATCGAGGTGAAACCTCTCCGCAAGGTGGACGGAAAGTCTGTAGCAAGAGCCACCGAGGAGCTAATCCTGTTCCGCTAGGAAACTCCCGATTACTTGCTGAGTGATAATGGCAAGGAGTTCGACAATAAGTTCTTTAAGGGGATGCTAGAGGAGTATTGGGTAAAGCATGTGATCACGCCCCCGTACCACCCTCAAGACAACCCTGTTGAGCGTAGCAACCGAACTCTTAAAGCCATGATCTCGGCATTTGTGGGAGCGGACCACCGGAACTGGGAGCAGCACATCCATGAGTTCAGGCACGCGGTGAATACGGCGGTACAGTCGAGCACCAAAGTGTCGCCCGCATTCTTGAACTTCGGACGACACCCGCGCCCGGTTAAGAGTCTGCGATGAGAGGTGGAGAGTGAGCGATTAGTGGAGAGAATCGACCCGGGAGTATGGGAGGATAGAATTAAAAGATTGGATGCGTTGAGAGATTTGGTGAGCCGGCATATTGACGAACCTTCCCAACCTTTTCAGCTTCGTAGCTCGCCCAGATACGACGTCACAGCGGAATCTCCTTTTGGACGGTAAGTGGTAAGCGCGTCGGGAGCAAAGATTGAGAGAGAGAGAAACGAGATTAATAAATCTTTTATTTGCTGGTGTTCGGGCTCGGCGATTCATCGCCTAAGTACACCATCGCAATATTATGTAAAAATAAATCAATTTAGAAAAAAAAACCAAAAACTGACAAAAATCAATCAAATGACGTACGAGCATGTATAATACGTGTATTATATTATGTGTATAATTACGGGTCTAATCTGTGACATTCATAATTCATAGTGTTTTATGGTTGAAATATCTCGAATAACATAAAACAATTGAATATAAAGCGATTGAATACAAAACAATTATTCTACCCAGATAAAAATATTTCATAAGTTCTAACGTAAAAACTTATGTAAGTTCTTATGTGTGATCTTGCATAAGATCCTACGTAAGTTCTTACGTACGTTCTTACGTAAGTTCTTACATAAGTTTTTACGTAAATTATTACGATAGAAATTCGGACTTATTCTTACGTAAAAACTCATGTAAGAACTTATGTAAGTTCTTACGTTCAAATTTGAAATATTAAAAAAAATTATTTTTTTTAAATATGAATGAATGAAATATGAACTCATTGTGAGAAATTCTACTTCTCATGTCTCTTATGAGTGTACGAAGTGCCCGAGTTGTACAATTTTGGCGCCAGCGCACGAAGTGATGTACTTCTCATCACTCGGTGTGCGAATAAGTAAATTAAAAATTAAAAAATAAAGACATGTAACATACCTGTATATAGGAATAAGATTATCATAAATGATATTGTTCTTAATATGCAGAAAGGAGAAATGATGTTTAACGAGCCTCGTGCTTGCGCTACTCGACAACGACCTGTGATAGCAAATTCACACGAGGCCGGAGCCGAGCGCGCCCACGTGTACTCGATTATTAGTAGCTACCATGAATAGTTGGGACGACGTCTGGGATAGCGCGAGGAGTCGACATCTTGGCGATGATAGTGCATTTAAAAGAAATAGCTCAAAATTTTAAAATCGTTTATGCTTTGTCTGTTAACTAATATTTTTTATTCAACAAAATTTTTTCTGATTCTTTATTAAAAAGAACTGGAACGATATTGGCAAACCCTCTTTTGTAAAGAATTGTATATTTTTTAAATACGAATAAAAACCAGTAATTTGTATTTTTGACAACCTGATGCAGTTGAGATTTTAATGTTATTCATATATCTAATGTCATGGATCTTGTCGCTGAATTTTCTCAAAGCATGAAAAATACATTAAACATCTATTTTAAACAATATTTGAAGAAGGCTTATAAGTAATAACATTTATATTTACTTTCCTAAATTTTCAATGGGACCGCTTACACTGATAATACACTCTATTTATAATCTTCATATCTATTCAAAATTGAATTTCATAATTAATCTATTATTATGTGTGCCAAAGCGAAAAGTAAATTGCTATAAAAAAAGTTGAAATCAAAGTAGTTGATAGACAATTATCAATTGTATATTCCGATGCATAGACAAATACTGCTTACTCAATAATTTTCAAATAAAATATGATGTACTTATTAAGCCTTCGCTTTATGAAATTTCATTAACTATGTAATCTACAATCTTATAAATCATTAACATTCATAATTAAATTATTTAATTTTAAATTTACAGTGAATAGTTTATGAAACTACATGAAGCGAAGGCTTAATAAGAACACCATATTATATTGGACTATTATTGAGTAAGAAGTATTTGTCTGTGCATCGGAATATACAATTGCTAAATTGTCTTTCAACTACTTTGATTTAAACTTTTTTATAGTAATTTACTTTTAGCCTTGACACATAATAATAGATTACTTGTCAAATTAAGTTTTGAGTAGATATGAAGAATGCAAATAGAGTGTATTAACAGTTGTAAGCGGCTCCCATTGAAAATTTAGAAAAGTAAATATAAATGTTATTACTCATAAGCCTATCAAAAATATTGTTGAAAATAGGTATTTAATGTATTTTTCATTCTTTGGCAAAATTCAGCAACAAGATCCATGACATAAGATATATGAAAAATATCAAGTTATCAAATCGATCGAGTTATCAAAAACAAAATTACAATTTTTTTCAAGTAAGTGTGCCAACATCGATTGAGGGCTCAGTTTAAAGGCTTTTTAATAAAGTCTCAAAAAAAATTTTGTAGAATGAAAAACATTCTGCCATACTATTTTCTTTTCTTCAAATGAAGGTATACTAATAAGCAACCAATCTAAGACTCTTCAAATGGATCATGAGATAAATATAAACACATTCTACAAATAAAAATCAAATTTCCTCCCAATCAATGTTTATACAAAAAGTTGAGTATTCAACAAAAATTGCAAAAAATAGATATTTTTCATGTCACATAACTTTTGTAATTATTAAAGTACCGGTGTAAAAATCTAAGAAAAATTTTTTTACCAAAAACAATTATTTCTCAAAGTAGCATAAACGGTTTTAAAATTTTGTGCCTCTAACTTCATGTAAAATCTGTTAAGTGGAAATTCAAGACTTACATTTTATCTGGTTTTGATGAGATCAGTCCAGGTTTTCGTTATTCCTGGGTTGTGCTATCTGCCCAGAATGATCTCAGCAGCGGCCAGACGACGAACCAGTAGTCACACCATCCACTGGAGATAGAGGCCAAGTCGAGGCCCTTATTTGTAATACAACGGTTGAGAAGAGCCTCAGCCTGATTGTTGCTGATGACATAAACAGCGTATAAGCAACTGGAAACAGCCACTACGCTGGGGTCCAACAGGAGAGCTAAGCACATAGAGAAAACATAAACACTCTGTAGCAATGGGGATCGTTGATCAACCCTCCCGCTGCCCCAGATACCTGTAAAAAGAGAAAAGTACCATCACCCCACTCACCCATAGAGAGGTTAGGAGCGAGAAAGGGCTTACGGAATCTATGTTTAAACCGCCGACTCCGTTTCCTTGTTTTCTCAGATGAGTCACCACCAAACGGTGGACGCAACGAAAGGACCGACACCCACCAGGACACCGTACTACAGCAGCCGATGTCATCGCTGGGAATGCCGACCTAAGACACGAGTACGGCAGCGTCAGTCAGCATTTCTACAAACAATTCAGTCAGCTGTTAATTGGCGCTGCCGTGCCTCGCGCGACGTGCGTGCTGTAAGTATGCTTGCCATAGAAGTGTCTCATCCGCCGCTCTCAGCGATGCCGTGCTTGTATTTTATTAGGCATTCCCAGCGATGACATCGGCTGCTGTAGTACGGTGTCCTGGTGGGTGTCGGTCCTTTCGTTGCGTCCACCGTTTGGTGGTGACTCATCTGAGAAAACAAGGAAACGGAGTCGGCGGTTTAAACATAGATTCCGTAAGCCCTTTCTCGCTCCTAACCTCTCTATGGGTGAGTGGGGTGATGGTACTTTTCTCTTTTTACAGGTATCTGGGGCAGCGGGAGGGTTGATCAACGATCCCCATTGCTACAGAGTGTTTATGTTTTCTCTATGTGCTTAGCTCTCCTGTTGGACCCCCAGCGTAGTGGCTGTTTCCAGTTGCTTATACGCTGTTTATGTCATCAGCAACAATCAGGCTGAGGCTCTTCTCAACCGTTGTATTACAAATAAGGGCCTCGACTTGGCCTCTATCTCCAGTGGATGGTGTGACTACTGGTTCGTCGTCTGGCCGCTGCTGAGATCATTCTGGGCAGATAGCACAACCCAGGAATAACGAAAACCTGGACTGATCTCATCAAAACCAGATAAAATGTAAGTCTTGAATTTCCACTTAACAGATTTTACATGAAGTTAGAGGCACAAAATTTTAAAACCGTTTATGCTACTTTGAGAAATAATTGTTTTTGGTAAAAAAAATTTTTCTTAGATTTTTACACCGGTACTTTAATAATTACAAAAGTTATGTGACATGAAAAATAGCTATTTTTTGCAATTTTTGTTGAATACTCAACTTTTTGTATAAACATTGATTGGGAGGAAATTTGATTTTTATTTGTAGAATGTGTTTATATTTATTTCATGATCCATTTGAAGAGTCTTAGATTGGTACTTATTAGTATACCTTCATTTGAAAAAAAGAAAATAGTACGGCAGAATGTTTTTCATTCGACAAAATTTTTTTTAGTCTTTATTAAAAAGCCTTTAAACTGAGCCCTCAATCGATGTTGGCAAACTTACTTGAAAAAAATTGTAATTTTGTTTTTGATAATTCGATCGATTTGATAACTTGATATTTTTCATATATTTTATGTCATGGATCTTGTTGCTGAATTTTGCCAAAGAATGAAAAATACATTAAAAATCTATTTTCAACAATATTTTTGATAAGCTTATAAGTAATAATATTTATATTTACTTTTCTAAATTTTCAATGGGAGCCGCTTACACTGTTAATAAACTCTATTTGCATTCTTCATATCTACTCAAAACTTAATTTGACAAGTAATCTATTATTATGTGTCAAGACTAAAAATAAATTACTATAAAAAAGTTTAAATCAAAGTAGTTGAAATACAATTTAGCAATTGTATATTCCGATGCACAGACAAATACTTGTTACTCAATAATAGTCCAATATAATATGGTGTTCTTATTAAGCCTTCGCTTCATGCAATTTCATAAACTATTCACTGTAAGTTTAAAATTAAATTAATTATGAATGTTAATGATTTATAAGATTGTTGATTACATAGTTTATGAAATTTCATGAAGCGAATGCTTAATAAGTACATCATATTTCATTTGAAAATTATTGAGTAAGCAGTTTTTGTCTGTGCATCAGAATATACAATTGAGAATTGTCTTTCAACTACTTTGATTTCAACTTTTTAATAGCAATTTACTTTTCGCTTGGGACACATAATAATAGATTACTTATGAAATTCAATTTCGAATAGATATGAACATTATAAATACACTGAAAAAATTTTGGCACTCCAGCTGACCCGATAAGTACATACGCTATACCGAAAGTAGGGTCGACTGTTGTACTGCGGTTCGGCACATCTCCTGCCCCGTACTGGCACAGCTCCTGTTCCATAAAAGTATCGCGCGCCCCGTACTGGCACAGCTCCTCTCCCGTTAGGGACAAACGCTGAGCCAAAAGTGGGTGGTCTGACACACGCAGCGAAGGGGGCGCTGACGAACTGTGATGGAAACCGACGCCGTGCCAAATTTTTTTCAGTGTAGAGTGTATTATCAGTGTAAGCGGCTCCCATTGAAAATTTAGGAAAGTAAATATAAATGTTATTACTTATAAGCCTTCTTCAAATATTGTTTAAAATAGATGTTTAATGTATTTTTCATGCTTTGGGAAAATTCAGCGACAAGATCCATGACATTAGATATATGAATAACATTAAAATCTCAACTGCATCAGGTTGTCAAAAATACAAATTACTGGTTTCTATTGGTATTTAAAAAATATACAATTCTTTACAAAAGAGGGTTTGCCAATATCGTTCCAGTTCTTTTTAATAAAGAATCAGAAAAATTTTGTTGAATAAAAAATATTAGTTAACTGACAAAGCAGAAACGATTTTAAAATTTTGAGCTATTTCTTTTAAATGCATTATCATCGCCAAGATGTTGACTCCTCGCGCTGTTGCAGACGTCGTCCCAACTATTCATGGCAGCTGCTAATAATCGAGTACACGTGGGCGCGCTCGGCTCCGGCCTCGTGTGAATTTGCTATCACAGGTCGTTGTCGAGTAGCGCGAGCACGAGGCTCGTTAAACATCATTTCTCCTTTCTGCATATTAAGAACAATATCATTTATGATAATCTTATTCCTATATACAGGTATGTTACATGTCTTTATTTTTTAATTTTTAATTTACTTATTCGCACACCGAGTGATGAGAAGTACATCACTTCGTGGGCTGGCGCCAAAATTGTACAACTCGGGCACTTCGTACACTCATAAGAGACATGAGAAGTAGAATTTCTCACACTGAGTTCATATTTCATTCATTCATATTTAAAAAAAATAATTTTTTTTAATATTTCAAATTTGAACGTAAGAACTTACATAAGTTCTTACATGAGTTCTTACGTAAGTTCTTACGTAAGAATAAGTCCGAATTTCTATCGTAAGAACTTACGAAATACTTATGTAAGAACTTACGTAAAAACGTACGTAAGAACTTACGTAGGATCTTATGCAAGATCACACATAAGAACTTACATAAGTTCTTACGTAAGAACTTATGAAATATTTTTATCTGGGTACTATCAAATAATATATAACAATTATTGTATAGAATGATTTGGTGCAATCGGGCGTGAACTATGTTGAACTAAAGATATTTGGACTATGATACACCATGAATTACGTATGCTATAGATGGATCACTTCACTTTTGTTCCAGGCGACATAAACATATGTAGAAAGGGCTCTGAGCATTTGATATGGTAACCTACTTTTAGCCCATTGAGGTGGTCTTATACCTATAAAACATTTTCAAAAATTCAAATATTTTTTTATTGAATTTTTGTATTAAATATACCTAATAGCTCTAAATAAACATAACCATTAGCCATGTGATTTCAGCAGAGTTTGTTGTCATGCATAGTTTTTCTCTTAGTGTTTTAATATTTGTACTTATTTGTAGGTGAATCAAAAAGTGAAAATTTAATGTGTTATTATATGTAAAGGTATATCTGAAAAGTTTTTACAAGTAGAATAACGTAAGCGTGCAGTGACAGTTTTGTTCTTAGAGCATATATTAACTGGAGGTAGCATGTCGCGGCAAAAAGCGTGACCGTGTCAGAGAGAGAGAGAGAGAGAGAGAGAGAGAGAGAGAGAGAGAGAGAGAGAGAGAGAGAGAGAGAGAGAGAGAGAGAGAGAGAGAGAGAGAGAGAGAGAGAGAGAGAGAGAGAGAGAGAGAGAGAGAGAAAGTATCGGGGTACATGCTCTCTCACTCTAGCACGCACGGGATTCGTCCAAACTAGAAGTTGGCGGTGATTGGTTGCAGATGCTGCAGCGAGGGAAATAGACTACCTACGGGTGACAGCATTTGTAAATATCAATATCAGATCATCACATATTTGCATTTATTGTTTAAATTAAAAAGAAAAAAATAATAAATTCATAGCATGTATTCTTCAATTGAAAAATTCGGTGGGGATAAAGTAAAAAATCCTTTAATTAAAAAATGTACCGAGTCGGCATAAATTATATGTGCAGTATCATGGCCCACCGGTGAATGGTTCAGGTTTTAACTTAAGCTAAATATTGTTTTCGTGCACGTTCCATATTTGTAAAAATACAAATTATTTTCAAACCTTGTTTTACATATATATTTCGTATTCTACATACATTAAAAATTTATTTAGTGATTTTTTAAATTGATGCGGGTTTGAGCGAACCAATCAGCGCCAACTTCTAGTTTGGACGAATCCCGTGCGTGCTAGAGTGAGAGAGCATGTACCCCGATACTTTCTGTCTCTCTCTCTGACTCGGTCACGCTTTTTGCCGCGACATGCTACCTCCAGTTAGTATATGCTCTAAGGTTTTGTTGAAATTGGAAAAGTGCTTCAATTCAAGACAGGATTATACTGTATGAAAATTAAATACAGATATTCAAACCAAAAACATAAATTGTCAAAATTTAGTTAAATGTATGAAGAAAATATTAAATTGTTAGTTTTTGAAGTCAGACAATTTTCGCTATGGTGAAAAAAGCAGTGATAATTCTGATCGAATGAATCAAAATATATCTATTTCATAAGAAAGATGAAAGTAAGATTATTGAGTTTAGCTTATTGTAGGATATAATTCAATTCAAAAGAGTTGTGCACTGCAATAAATGTTAAGATGCATCTACACGTAAGAGTGACATGCCTATTAGTATACAAGAAATATGTAATAAAGGCTTAAATGCAACACATATAAAAACAATATGTATAATCAAGTGATCATCGGAGACATGGTCTTATCAACTTTTACGTACTAATATACTTTTGGCCATGATAATGTTGGCTTCTTAAGTTTCAATTGGGCTTTCACATTTTATATGATCTTCATTTATCTTAGTATTACAAATAATTATATAACTCAGTATGATGTTTTAAAAAGTGGATCATCAGAGGATTAATGAAAAGTTCAAAGAAAGGACAGATTGGTAGAAATAAATTTCACTGGACCCGGTGCTGCTGGGATAACATTATATATGAACACATGTAAGCTGCCAGATCTTATATTTAAATCCTATGGGTCTGAAGTTTGCATCGTTGGAATGCAACGAAATAATTTTTTAGAATTAATTAAACTAAATTTTGAGGTGAAAACAAAATTAATCAATATAACTTTGAAGTAAAATTAATTTTTTTTTTTCGTTGCACTCCAACGTAGCAAACTTCAGACCCATTAAACCCTTTCATGTGGAAGAATGGGTCTCAGGTACAGGTAACTAAGTTTCAAGAAGAGAAGAAATGGGAAATCTGATGTCTGATAATTTTTGAAGCTTAATTTACTTATTTCATTTATTTTTCTTTAGGCTTATTTCTCAAAATATAATATTTTGGACTTCTGCGTCACTTTTCTTGACAGCTGCTCGATAGATTTTGATGGGAGAGGTAGCAAAGTACTTGTAATACTTTAAACATTAGTACGAAGCTCTGGAATTAAAAAATTTGGTGTTTCAAATTTAACAAGTTTCTTTATACTATTGTTTTTTAAACCAAAAACTAAAAAATATATTTTATGTGTTTCAGTGATTTTTAGGCAAAAACAGTGATTGACAGCCATATCCTGCAACTACCATGGGGCCATGAGCTTGACAGATGTGGTTAAGGGGACCACTGGCAACAAGACACATATAAAAGCTTTTGACCTAGGGCGAAAAAAAAACGATAAGTATCTATAATATTCGAATTAATGCATGTATAGCCAAAATGTTATGAAATAACTAAAAGTTGATGATTTTCTTTTCTAGGTCAATAAATACCAAGGCAAATAAAATTCTACGCAAGGAAGTCAATACCAAACTTTTTTCTTTAACCAGTATAAAGATAAGAATCAATATCAATAATAAGGGAGGCATGTTTTCATGCATTGTGAGTTATAAAAACTGTAAAGTTGATTTTCTCATAATATGGTTTGTAATGAAATAGGCTCATTGTCCGTAAGGTTTTAGATGATCATGCAGATGAACTGATTTGAAATTTGAAGTGAGTATTTCTGAATATTATAGTTTCCTTATTAATGCAGGGATTTAGGATTGAATGTCATGAAAAATTTATACGTCAGAAAATTTTTGAAAAAATTTTTAAAATTAATGCAAAATGCATAAAAAGTAAGCACAAAAATTTTTTTTATAAGATCAAAAGTCCCTACATTGATAAGAGAATTGTGCATTTTAGAAGTGTCCACTTCAAACTTGGGGTCATTTCATCCACAGAAAAGTTTGAAAGCTTACGGCCAGTGAAAAAACTTGTCTAATCGATAACTATGGTTGTGGACCATATAAAGGGTCCAGACCAAGGTTTAAGGTGAGGTAAATATACCCCCTTTTATGTGTAAAATTGTGAAATAATTAGTTTACATTTACGTATTAAAATATGACTCATTTCATTTCAGAAAAAAACGTGTCTAGCCCCCTTAACAAGAACAGATTGAAAACAAATCAGTTGATTCATTACAAGTGTTACACCTTGTGACGTACTAATAAAGAATTCAGAAAGTGCACATTACATCAGTGATTTTCGGTGATCGAACGCTTGTATGTAATTTCGACACACGACGGCGCGTGCCTCACCTCGGTATAAGCAGGTCATCGCAACCGATGACACTCGTACTCAGCATTTTTCAAATGCGTGAAAAATGACCCCCTTGCAACTGTTACGTTAAAGTAATCTTTTATGAAATATTGTATTTATAAATTATAAGACGTCTTTAAACAATTTTATGTAATAAAAGGCGACGAGCGACCACCTGCAAGTTAGATACCGCGCAAATCAAATTGCGAACTTCGTACCTCTCCAGCCGACAAAAGAAGAAGTTAATTTTAGTCCAAACCAATTAAACCAACCGATTTATCTCTATTAATCTTCACGCAAATCCAGTCACGTATTCCGTCTCACACCAGCCGACAAAGGGAGAAAATTGTACTCGGATTATTTTGTAAGGACCATCACGAGCCTAAATCACTTAACCATTCTTATCTTCTTTAAATAAATACAACACAACTATTAAAAATCTCGGTTCATCACATTTTGAAGAACCATTATAATTAATCAATCTAAAATAAAAGTATTATCTTCGGAACTCAAGACTTAACAGCCCGCGTGAAAATAAAATATGAGATCTCATATGAGATCGTAATTAAAATCTCATATAGATCTCATATGAGATCTATATGAGATCTCAGTGAGATCTCATATCAGAATTTCAGACACGAGATCTCATATGAGATCTCATCTGCGATTTTGTATTTAAAAAATATATATTATGAGATCCATACGAGATCTGATATGCGATCTCATATGAGATCTCATGTACGATTTAGTATTGAAAAAATATTATGAGATCTCATATACGATCTCATCTGTAATTTTCTATTAAAATAAATTATTAAATTTTATTGCAGACTAATTGAAAACACAAAATACAATTAATATCTTTCTATAATATCTTTATTATATCAATGTAAAGAGAAAATACATTTGTATATAATATAATGTACATGTTAAAAAAAATATTAAAAATATTTTTTTTTATAGGAATCATAAACTAATACTAATCTATTTTCAACAATATTTTCAACAGGCTTATGTCTAATAACATTTATATTTACTTTCCTAAATAAATATTCTATATTAGCATTCTTATATCTACTCAAAATTGAATTTGATAAGTAATCTATTAGTAATTGTGTGTGCCAAAGCTGAAAGTAAAGTACTATAAAAAAGTTAAATCAAAGTAGTTGAAAGACAATTTAGCAATTGCATATTCCAACGCACAGGCAAATACTTCTTATGCAATCATGTTTAAATGAAATATGGTTTTTTTTATTAAACCTTAGCTTCAAAGAATTGTATATTTTTTAAATATCAATCGAAACCAATAATTTGTATTTTTGACAATCCGATGGATTTGAGAACTTAATATTATTCATATATCTCATGTTATTGATCTTGTCGCTGAATTTTGTGAAAGCATGGGAAATACATTAAACATCTATTTTCAACAGGGTTATGAGTAATACCATTGATATTTACTTTCCTAAATAAATATTCTCTATTAGCATTCTTATATCTACTCAAAATTGAATTTGATAAGTAATCTATTAGTAATTGTGTGTGCCAAAGCTAAAAGTAAAGTACTATAAAAAAGTTGAAATTAAAGTAGTTAAAAGACAATTTGGCTATTGCATATTCCAACGCAGAGATAAATACTTCTTACGCAGTCATGTTTAAATGAAATATGGTTTTTTTTATTAAGCCTTCGCTTCAAAAGAATTGTATATGTTTTAAATATCAATCGAAACCAATAATTTGTATTTTTAATAACCCGATGGATTTGAGAACTTAATATTATTCATATATCTTATGTCATGGATCTTATCGCTGAATTTTGTGAAAGCATGAAAAATAAATTAAACATCTATTTTCTATGGGAGCTGTTTACACCGTTAACACACTCAATTTGCATTTTTCATCTCTACTCAAAATTGAATTTGATAAGTATGTAATCTGAATTTGTAATAATAATAATAAATTTGAAATAATCTTATAAATCATTAATATCCATAATTCAATTACTTAATTTTAAACTTGCACTGAATAGTTTATGAAATTTTATGAAGTGAAGGCTTCATAAGTAAACCATATTTTATTTAAAAGTGATTGTGTAAGAAGTAATTTTCTGTGCGTTGGAGTTGGAATATGCAATCGCTGAATAGTCTCTCAACTACTTTGATATCAACTTTTTTATAGTATTTTACTTTCAGTTTTGGCACACACAATTACTAATAGATTACTTATCAAATTCAATTTTGAGTGTATATAAGAATGCTGATAGAGAATATTAACAGTGCAACGTCTGCCATTGAAAATTTAGGAAAGTAAATATAAATGTTATTACTCATAAACCTGTTGAAAATATTGTTGATATAGATGTTTAAGATATTTTTCATGCTTTAACAAGATTCAACAACAACGATCCATAACATGAGATATATGAATAATATTAAGTTCACAAATACATCTGGTTGTCAAAAATACATGTTATTGGATTCTATTGATACATTCTACAAGTAAAATGCCCATTCATCCATTTGTGAGGTTAGGAGCAAGCAACGGCTTACCAAATCTATGCTTTGATGCCGATCCCGTGGCCTTGTCATCTCCGACGAGTCACCAGCAAGCAATGAACGCGACGACAGGACCGATACCCACCAGGATACCGAACTGCAGTAGCCGCTGTCATCGCTCGGAACACCGGACCAGACACGAATGGCATTGCAGGCGCGCATGAGGCACAGCAACGCCAACAAATGATTGAATTGACTATAGCTATGCTGTAGTTCGGTACTCTGATTGAATGAATCGATTGTACTGGAAAGAAAGGCTGACCGGCGCTGCCGTGCGTGCGTCTACTCCGGCGTTCCAAGCGATGACAGCGGCTGCTGCAGTTCGGTATCCTGGTGGGTGTCGGTCCTCTCGTCGCGCTTGTTAATTACTGGTGAGTCGTCGGAGATGACAAGGCCATGGGATCGGCATCAAAGCATAGATTCAGTAAGCCGTTACTCGATCCTAGCCTCTCTAACGGGGGAATAGGCATTTTACTTGTAGAATGTATCAATAGAAACCAAAACTTTATTTGACAACCAGATGTATTTGTAAACTTAATATTATTCATATATCTCATGTTATGGATCGTTGTTGTTGAATCTTGTTAAAGCATGAAAAATACCTTAAACATCTATTTTCAACAATATTTTCAACAGGTTTATGAGTAATAACATTTATATTTACTTTCCTAAATTTTCAGTGGCCGACGTTGCACTGTTAATATTCTCTATCAGCATTCTTATATACACTCAAAATTGAATTTGATAAGTAATCTGTGGGGACACCGACTGTGCGCAGAGCCCCTGCGCACCGGCAACGCAAGCAGGCGCTACAGCAGCGACATTGGAGCGAGGAGACGGAGAAGATTTCCGCTCTCGCTCTCTTCGGCAATGGCCACCACCGCGTGCACACGCACCTCGTGCGTCGACGCTGACCTCGTGTCCGCATGTACTTAACCTTAATCTTGTTCAATAAATATAAGTATTGTTTTGTACCTCGTGAGTTGCTTATTTCATCCGTCCATCCAACAAACTTCAAACTGGTGACCCCGACGTGATCTGGACGGATTAGCGGCAGCATCGTGGCAAACGGGGAGGACGCGTTTCGCACGCCATTGTCAACGCAGCCCGTACGGCCGTCGCGCGCACACCCAGGCGCCTACAACTTAGAGGCACTCCTCAATAACCAGCTCAACATTGTGGACGACGATGAGCTGCAGCAGCAGCGACAGCCATTGCAGCAGCAGCCCCAAGCGGCACAGCAGCCCCAAGCGGCACAGCAGCCCCCCGGCCCCATAAAGAGCGTGCACTCCTGCAAGCTACCATTGTTCTGGAAGGCTTCGCCCGAAGCGTGGTTCATCCACGTAGAAGCAGCTCTAGCAGGTAACCAGATCCGTACCGATAATACGCGCTACAACCTCACGCTCGCAAAGCTCGACGGCGACACCGTGCAGGAGATGCTAGACGTGCTTCGCGCAGTGCCGGCCACAGGCAAGTTTGAATACCTCAAACAACACATCACGAAGCGTTTCGGAGACACGATGGAGGAACGCCTCAGCAAGCTGCTGGCCACGGTCAGTACGGAGGAACGCAAACCCTCGCAGGTGCTACATCACATACGCAGGCTCGCCGGCGACAAGGCGACGGACGACCTCCTCAAAATCAAGTGGTTGAACTTGTTGCCCAGCTCGGCTCGCGGCGTCTTGAGCGTGCTCGACGCCGTCTCGCTCGACAAGCTAGCAGAGGCAGCGGACAAGTTCATGGATTCCACCCCCGGCATCCACGCGGCCGGTCCATTCTACAACACCAGCCGCATGCCTTCACCAGGTAGAGGCACGCCCTCGCCAGGAGGCAGGGACTCGCACAACGCATCGCCCAGCTGCCGTCAGCTCAACGGAGCTGCGTACATGCCCGCGGACGCGACCGGCGCGCTCAACGTAATGGCTGCCGACATGGCCGCGCTACGCAGCAGTATGAGCCAACTGCTCTCCATAAATCGGCTGATGCTCGACAGACTCTCGCAGCCGGCATCAGCCCAGCAGCGCAACACACGCGGTCGCAGCCGCTTCCGCTCACAACGACACAGCAGTGCATCCAAGGGAGGAGCTTGCTACTTTCACCGCAAGTTCGGCGCAGACGCGCGCCATTGCGAGCTGCCCTGCGACTACAACTCAGCAACACAGGCGGGAAACTAATCTCGCTGCCAGCTGTTCAGGCGACTTTTGGCAGCAAAACCCTCAGCGAGAACCGCCTGCACGTGACGGACAAGCAAACAGGGATGCGTTTTCTGGTGGATTCGGGTTCCGTAGTGTCGCTGCTCCCTCGCAGCGCAGCCACGCAGAGACTCAGCGCTCAACCTCTGCAGTTGGCAGCTGCCAACCAGTCTGCGACACCGCATGCTCTCGCTGGACCTAGGGCTCAGGAGAGCGTTCTCCTGGCCTTTCATCATCGCGGATGTCCGAGATGCCATCCTCGGAGCTGACTTCCTCATACACTCCGGACTGCTTTTGGACATGCAGCACCGACGCCTCGTGGACTCCTGCACCACGCTCAGCGTCGCAGGCGAGATGCACGCAGCCGCCGTGCACACTGTCGCAGCCCACGGACTGACAGACCTCGACATGCGAACCAGGTGAGCATACGACGAGCTGCTGATAGAGTTCGCTGAACTCACAGAGCCCAGGAGGGAGAAGGCGACACTGAACGGTGCCCCGGTCAAACACGCAATCCACACGTCTGGACCACCCGTGTTCGAGCGTCCACGTGGCTGTATGGAGAGCGTCTCCAGGCAGCACAGCAATTCTTCAGAGAGCTGCAGGATCAAGGCGTCGTACGCCCCTCTTCCAGCCAATGGGCGAGTCCACTACACATGGTGGAGCGGAAAGAGGGAGGACATCGCACGACAGGCGACTACCGCCGCCCGAACGCCAACACTCAGCCAGACCGCTACCCCATACCTGTCATAGAGGATCTCATCTACAAGTGCCACGGCGCATCCATTTTCTCGACCATTGACCTGGAGAAGGCTTTCTACCAGATTCCAATGGACGAGGCGCACGTCAGCAAGACTGCGATCACCACACCGTTTGGAATGTACGAATTCCTGCGCATGCCGCTCGGCTTGCGCAACGCCACGCAAACCTTTCAGCGCTTCATGGACTCACTGCTCAAGGAACCACCTTTTGCTCACTACTACCTGGATGACATCATCGTCACCTCGAACAGCCACGAGGAGCACCTTCAACATCTGCGCAAGCTGTTTCAGGTGCTACAGGAAGCAGATTTGTCCATCAAGCTTAGTAAGTGTGCACTAGGGAGGCGACAGGTCAACTTCCTCGGCTACACAATCTCCAGCCAGGGCTTTCGGCCTCCGGAGCGCAAGGTGGAAGCAATCATGCGCTTTCCGAAGCCGACTACAAGCACGCAGCTGCGACGCTTCCTCGACATTATTAATCACTACCGGCGCTGCATCCCAAAAGCAGCTCATCTGCAGGTTCCACTCAACAGCATGTTGGCTGGCAGAGGAAGGACTCGACGCTTCCCAATCACCTGGACCGCCGAGGCAGAGGCCGCCTTCCAAGCCTGCAAGGAGGCACTGAGAGACGCAACCACCAACACCTTCCTGTCGCCGAGAGCGCCGCTCGCGCTGGCGACAGACGCCTCCGACACGGATATCGGAGCAGCTCTGGAGCAGCAGCAAGGAGGCGTGTGGCGACCCATCGCTTTCTTCTCCCGAGAGCTCACTCCGACTGAGAGAAGGTACAGTACCTACGACAGGGAGCTGCTGGGAGCATTCGTAGCCGTCAAACACTTCCAGCGCATCCTAGAGGGCCGCAATTACGGTCCTACGGATCAGAAGCCGCTCACGTTTGCTGGACTGCAACCGTCACACAAGACTTCCCCGCGTCAGCAGAGACAACTGGACTTCTTGCTTCAGTTCAACGTGGACTTCCAACACATCAAGGGCAAGATGAACGTCGTGGCGGATGCACTCTCCAGGACTTGCACCATCAGCATCCCGTCCGGCCTCCCCGCAGCCGACATCCGTGCAGCCCAGCAGGACAAGGAGCTTCCTCACCTGCTGGAGAAGGATCTCCTAGACCTGCAGCAGCTGACCGTGGACGGCGCGGAGATCGCCTGCTGCATCAGCGACGGCGTCGCCAAGCCGTACCTGCCGGACGCCCTGCGTCGGCAGGCCTTCAACGCACTCCACTCGCCAGCGCATCCGAGCCCCCGCGCCACGGCCAAGCTTCTGGCTCAGAAGTTCGCGTGGCCAGGTATCAGGAAGGATGCTTGTCGCTGGGCACGCTGCTGCGAGCCCTGCCAACGAGCCAAAATAGGCAGACATAACCGAGCTGCTCTCAGCTCGTTTGACGTGCCCGAGAACCTTTTCGAGCACCTCCACGTGGACATCATCATCTTGCCGCAGGTAGAGAGCTATCGCTACTGCCTCACGATGATGGCTCGCTTCACCAGATGGTCCGTCACCGTACCCCTGACCAACATCAGAGCCGAGACTGTGGCCGCAGCACTGCTTGAGCACTGGATCGCGCAATTCGGCTGCCCCCTTACCATCACCACGGACCAAGGCACGCAGTTCGAGTCAGCGCTTTTCAAGGAGCTGGCGCGCCTGGCAGGAGCCAAACAGATACACACCATGCCGTATCACCCTCAGGCTAACGGCATGGTGGAGAGGCTGCACCGCACCCTCAAGGCTGCACTCATGTGCGAGCCGCACACACAGTGGCCGCAACGACTCCCCGTCACACTGCTAGGTCTCCGCTGTTCCTGGAAGGAGGATCTTCAAGCATCACAGGCTGAGATGCTTTATGGCACCACGCTCAGGCTGCCAGGAGAATTTTTTGTTCCAGTCAGCGTCCCAGCAGACCCTCGCGCCTTCACAGGAAAGCTGAAGTCCCTCTTCCAGCAGATCCGGGCGGTGCCAGCCTCCACGCACGCCAACTACCGTGCCTTCAAGCACGACAACCTCGACACCTGTACGCATGTCTTCCTCCGGAGCGATGCGGTGCGCAAACCGCTGCAGCTCCCGTATTCTGGCCCCCACGAGGTCGTGAGGAGGATCAGCGACAAGGTATATATCATAAAGATCAACGAGACTGAGAGGACTGTCTCCACTGACGGCCTCAAGCCAGCGTACCTGGATGCAGCTGACGAGCTACCCAGGCACAAAGCCAACCGCTACGAGCTCCAGCGCCCCCGCAGGGCATTCCAGCGGCCGACTACGACACGGCCGAAGAAGGCCTACAGTCTTCACCACAGCCTGCCTCGCAAACAACTGCTCCGCAGCCAGCCGAGCAGTCAGCTGCACCGCATCCCCCTCAGAAAACAACCGCTCCGCAGCCAGCCGAACAGTCAGCTGCACCGCAGCCCCTTCAACAGACAACCGCCCCCCAGCCCAGCAGACCAGCCCCGCTGATCCTGCTCAAGAAAACGGTTTCGTTCCCTTCTACCTCCACGAAGATCACTGAGGGAGGAGTACCTGTGGGGACACCGACTGTGCGTAGAGCCCCTGCGCACCGGCAGCGCAAGCAGGCGCTACAGCAGCGACATTGGAGCGAGGAGACGGAGAAGATTTCCGCTCTCGCTCTCTTCGGCAATGGCTACAACCGCGTGCACCTCGCGCGTCGACGCTGACCTCGTGGCCGCATGTACTTAACCTTAATCTTGTTCAATAAATATAAGTATTGTTTTGTACCTCGTGAGTTGCTCATTTCATCCGCCCATCCAACAAACTCCAAAAATCTATTAGTAATTGTGTGTGCCAAAACTGAAAGTAAAGTACTATAAAAAAGTTGATATCAAAGTAGTTGAGAGAAAATTCACAAACAAATACTTCTTACACATTCATTTTTAAATAAGATATGGTTTACTTATGAAGCCTTCACTTCATAAAATTTCATAAACTATTCAATGCAAGTTTAAAATTAAGTAATTGAATTATGGATATTAATGATTTATAAGATTATTTCGCATTTATTATTATTATTACAAATTCAGATAACGTACTTATCAAATTCAATTTTGAGTAGAGATGAAAAATGCAAATTGAGTGTGTTAACAGTGTAAACAGCTCCCATAGAAAATATATGTTTAATTTATCTTTCATGCTTTCACAAAATTCAGCGATAAAATCCATGACATGAGATATATGAATAATATTAATTTCTCAAATCCATCGGGTTGTCAAAAATACAAATTATTGGTTTCGATTGATATTTAAAAAATATACAATTCTTTTGAAGTATACAATTCTTTTGAAGCGAAGGCTTAATAAAAAAAAACCATATTTCATTTAAACATGACTGTGTAAGAAGTATTTGTCTGTGCGTTGGAATATGCGATTGCTAAATTGTCTTTCAACTACTTTGATTTCAATTTTTCTATAGTACTTTACTTTCAGCTTTGGCACACACAATTACTAATAGATTACTTATCAAATTCAATTTTGAGTAGATATAAGAATGCTAATAAAGAATATTTATTTAGGAAAGTAAATATAAATGTTATTACTCATAAGCCTGTTGATAATATTTTTCATATTTTTTTTAACATGTACATTATGTTATATACAGAAAAATGTATTTTCTCTTTACACTGATATAATAAAGATATTATAGAAAGAGGGTATAGATTATATATAGGTATAGATTATGTTATATATAGGTATAGATTATAGAAAAGGGTTTTTGTTCTAGCCCCCTTTTTGCAGACGTAGTCTTGGAATTTCTTGAAGATAAAGACAAGGCAACGTGTTTGGATCTGACGTTGCGACAGATTAGATAGATGTAAAGATTCTAATGGCAGCGAAGTTATATTAAATATGAATGATTTGAATGGCCCGGCTGCCGAGATAATGGAGAAAGATAGGAAAATCGGGGAAGGAAACAAAAATTCGAGAACATTAAATCCTAATCGTTTTCTTCCTTCAATGTATAAGGATCTAGAAAAAACGAAATCACGAAATTCTCTCCCCTTCTTTTCTCTTACCAAAAAAGGGCGTTTCGTCCAGGTTACCAAAGTGGACTCATTCCGTGATGCTCTGGAACTGTCATCGAACGCCTTGATGACAAGCTAAAAAACAATATATTTCAGAAAATGACGGAGAATAGCCTGGAAATTTTTAAAACGAAAATGCATTTTTTTTTAATTTGTTAATAACAATTTCTTAATTAATCATTATTCGACTACTCAGTCAAAATATATTAAGCCTTGGTGGATCCGTGGGCATCTCGGACCCACGGTCGTGTCTATGCCACGCCCGGACTAAAGTGAAAGTACGGGGCATTTTTTACGCACTGGAGGGAGCACTGGTTTCTTACCTTACCACGGGAGCTCGTGCGTCACGCTAGTGGTTGTGTTACGCGAAAGCGGGTAGCATATGCCCTAAACGAGCGGGTAGGGGCTGCGCTGCGAATGGAGCGGCTGTTGTCTCCCAGTGTATCTTTCTCCATTATTGTCAGCTGGGCCATTAAAAACATTTACATGTAATATAACTTTGCTGCCATTAGAATCCTTACACCTATCTAAAATAAAATTAATATGTAACTATAGTAATGAAGAGGGACATACTATAAAATAAATGTAAATATATGTAAATTTAGTATATCCAATACAGATCATTGCCAGTATTGTCAAAACATAGCACATATAATTACCCAATGTCCTATTATAAATGAATACGAACTTGATTGTGTTCATTGTGGAAATATGGTTCACTCAGTAAAAGACTGCTCATCAAATTACTGCACAACTACGGAAAAAATAAGTTGGTGTGCACTTCGCTCACAAGACGATCGCGAAGCATCAGACTGCGAGTATGCGAAGTTATTAATAATGCAGAATAAACAACAGACTTTAGGAAATAGATTATCTTGTCAACTATGCAAGGAAGACGGGCATACAGCAAAGTATTTCCCAGAACTAAACCGTCATTCACGAAATACCAGAAACTAAAAATTTTTAGGAAACAAAGGAATTCATCAGCTACCAAATACTACAAGAAATCCAAACGAACTCATTAACAAAACTCAAGCACAAAATTATAACCCAAGAAACATGATTTTTAATAATCAACAACCCAATATAGTAAGTAGGCAAGAAATTAATATAGAAATTAATAGGGAGGAAAAAACTTGGACCGTCCACAGCTCGTGTAAATTTTACTCCCGTGGTGCGTATACTATTTTTCCTCACATCGAGGCCGAAAATGCCATATTTCCATTTCGGAGCTGGGCGGGAATGAGGCACTTTCGGCCCGGTGTGAGAAAAATGTGATTATTGCAAATGAATCGGGTATGACATAGATAACTGCAGGAAAATTAAAAGCCTTATAATGCAATATCCGGGAAAAAATGTAATTTTTGTAAATATTTAGTTCATACAATTGAAGAATGTGAGTCACTCAAACAAAACTCAAATATTAATAATGTTGAATCACACAATGATACAAAAAATAATCAATTATCGAATTGAAAATGCAGAAAAATAAAATTATTGCAACTAATATTGATATATACAATGGTAATGAATTAATAGAAAATAAAGTAAATAAAAATAAATTGGAAATTAATATCACAAAGGAAACTACAATAATTAATAATGATGAAGTGATTAATTTAATTGTCGAACCTTTTATAAAAATCAATGAAATTAAAATCATTGATGAACCAAAACTTAATAAATTAATTATAAAAAATCATGAAAATACTAATGAAATTAATTTTATTGACTTAAACGAAATTTGCATAAATAAGCAGGAAATTAAAAATATTGACAAAACAAAATTAATTGATTTTATTCAAACTACTATAAAAGATAAAACTAATGATAAAATTAATTTAATTGATTTTAGTGAATCTAATATAAAAACTGATGAGTACGATGATGAAATTAATTTAATCGAATCTGATATAAATGATCAAAAGAATGAAACTTCAAATGAAAATAATAAAAAAGATAATAATTTGTTAGAAACAGTAACCTTTTATGATGATATCAAAGTCACTTTATACAAAATTTCTATTTTAGCAGAGTCATTTAATTCCGAATGTATTCAAATTGAAACTAAATTCCAACAAGAACCATTTGAAAATCCGTTAAAAGAGAATATGGGATTAATACATTCCGAAGAGTCTTTGTTAAGTGATACAAAAAATTTAAATAAATTATTAAATCATAATAACGTAATACTTGAGAATAAAACTCAACTATAAGAAATATTTGATAATCAAGAACATCACCTAATAATCAATCTAAATACAAATCCTAGTAAAGTAAACAAATTGCAGTTAGGTTTGAACTATCCTACCAAAGTAACATCTAATAAAATTGTCAGGAAACTAAAATGTATTCCTACTATTAAAAACTATTTAAAAGAATTTGCAAAAAATACAAGATTCAAATTAAAATCTAAAAATTACTACAATAAATTTACTATCAGCAAAAATTTCAAAAAGGGAGACAAAACATGGCCAATTAAAAACCGCTGCCAATTCATTGACACGTAAGCTTCCTCAAACTTAATTTACTGATTCCTTTAATTAACTTTTTAATTCCAATATTTAAAATTTAATACTTTATTTTGTACGGTGAGACTATAATAATAATAATAATATAATAATAATTTTTTTTCCGTGGAGTTGGAGAATGCATTAACGCACCATAGGGGGGACATGCGGGTCCCCAATCCCTACGATGAGGTCGACGAGCCTGGAAGGAGAATACCCACTAAACTCCCACCTCCATACCCTAGACTTGTTTCTCCGCGCCGGCAGCCTATTCGGATTACTTCAGCGCGGTGTCTCTAATTCCGCAAAGGGAATTATCCTATGCTTATCTACTCTATCCAGCGTTTTACGTGTTTAAGCTATCTACGTTTAATATGTCTGTCTCTACCCTTACCTCGCGCCCACTATTCTGACATAGTCGACAAGGTGTTCTTCGGCTTTTTTCTCGCGAAGCACGCTCTCTACGAAATTCGCGGCTGCGTTCCAATATTCTTTCTTTCTGACAGTCGCGTCAATTATGGAGTCTGGTGTTACACGCCCAATATGCGCTCTCGTTCGATTCTTTTATCCGTCCATTCGCTGCACACGAAGAAGGTGAACTCCGCGTCATCCAGAGTTGCCCCACAGTACACGCATGCAGGGCGTCGTACCTTGTCCATCTTGTGAAGATAGGCAAGGAAGAACCCATGTGCTGTGAGTAACTGCGTTAGGTAATAATTGACCTCGCCATGCTCGCGGTCGATCCACGGACGTATCCGCCCAATGAGTCTGCGTGTTCACTTTCCTTTTACGGCGCAGTTCCACTCGGCCTACCACGCGCCTAGTACATTTTCTCTTGCTTCTGCCGATGCGCTAACCTTGCCTAGCCGGTCTTTATTATCGTAAATAAGTTTCCGTTGTCTGGTCATAAGCCTGATGGGCATGACTCCCGCGATAACGAGCCCAACCTCTTCCGTCACTGTTCGTTATGAGCATATAATTCTTAGCGCGCTCCGTCGCTGGACTACCCCCGGCATTTTCCGATAAAATTATTTGTCGAGAGCATCCGCCCATACCTCTGCACTATAGAGCAGGATCGAGTGTACTACTGACATGAGCAACCTTCGCTTGCTCGACATTGGTCCCCCTACATTATTAGCCATCAGCCAACTCAGTGTCGCGGTGACCCTAGCAGTTTCATCTGAGGCCTGCCTGATATACTCGAAGAAGCTTAGCTTGTTATCGGGACATACTCCTAGGTACTTTACCGCCGTTTTCGTCTCGATAACGGAGTCCGCGACCCTCATTGGTACGATCGTGTTTATTCTTTTACACGTGAGTAGACCTACCTCGGATTTCTGTATGACGAGCTGCAATTCTGTATATCTGTATGCAAGCTGTGCTCCCGGAGCCATCTTAAGATGTGTCGCATAGCTACGTCTAGCTTCCTTTGGGCCTCTTCTAAGTCCTTAACTGTGATGACAAGAACGATGTCGTCTGCATATCCCACAAGATTAGTACCTTCTGGGAGCCCCTCTAATCTTAGAATACCATCGTAATCTATATTCCAGATGTCTGGGCTTAGCACCGATCCCACGGCCGCCCCAGCTGTCACTTCTTTAGTCCTACGCCCTTCAATTGTGTCGTAGAGCAGTACTCTGTCGCTAAGATAACTCTGCATTATGCGGAACAGATATCCCGGGACTCTAAACTTGTCCGTAAGTGTGTTGAGAGCGTCTTCCCACCGGAGCGAATTAAAGGCATTCTTAACATCCAATGTTACTACCACGCAGATCTTCCAGGAGTAGTGATTGACCTGCTGTGCCTTTTCTGCTGCGTTAACTATCATTTTAACCGCGTCTATTGTCGAGCGCCCTGATCTGAAGCCGAACTGCCTATCAAACAGGCCTCCGGCGGCCTGAACCGCGGCCTGTAGTCGCGATCTATAGCTTCTCAAGAACCTTGTCCGCGGTATCCAGCATGCATAGTGGCCTGTACGCATCGGCAGTGTTCAGGCCGCCCTTTCCCTTGCCGATGAGAACCAGCCGCTGTGCCTTCCATCGCTTACAGTAGCTACCCTGCTGGAGGCATCCATTGTACATGCCTAGTAGCAGTTGCGGCCAAGCCCTCGCCGCGACCTTCAATGCTTCTGCCGGGATGCCATCCGGTTCGGCAGTCCTCCTGTTCTTGAGTGAACCTACTGTGTGCTTTAGCTCGTTCTCTGAGATTAAGGGCATCTCGCCTATCTCTGATACCACGTCTGGTCCTCTAGGTCCATAGTCCGGAAAGAGCTCGTTTACGATCCTGTCCATCATCCGTGCGTCTTGTGTTATATTGGGTGTTGGGGATTCAGTTGTCACATTGCGATTTCTTTTCCCCAGACATCTGCATCGACATCCTCAATCAACAGTCTAAACTTTACCTTCTTACTCTTGTTTATCGCCCACTGTAGTGCTTTCCTCGCGATCTGGTACTCAGCGCATCTAAGGGTAACTTCCACCCCGCGCTCTAGTTGCTTTCCTGCGGCCCTGAGTGGCTGTTCGTCTTACAAGGAAACTCCCTCAACCCGACTTCACCGATTTCAATAATCTTTTAATATGTTGTAGTTCATAAACAAATAAGAGACACGTGTTTTTTTTATCGGCGGATAATCGCTTTGAGGGGGTGAAAACCACCCTCAAATGTCACCCCAAAAAATGGATTTTTCAATATATCTCAGGTGATAATTGATATTTCTCAATGAAACCAATTTCATTTCACTTCTCATGTAAATACACAATTCAAAATCAGCTGAAAAATAGATAAGATATTTTCGTCAATTGAATACAAAAATAAAGTTGACGTGCTCTATTATTTTTGAAACCACCCTTCAAATGGAAAAATCAGCCCCGCACAAAGAGTTCGCGATATACTCCAGGTGCTAATTGCCATAAGGATTTTACACTGAAATTTTACCCTCTCTCGTGTATATTATTGTGAAAAAGAATCAAAATTAATAAAAAAAAACCACTGCCAATTCATTGGCCAGATGCTTCCTCAAACTAATTTATCGATTCCATTTTTTAAATTTTAAAAACAAAAGTAAATTTTTTACAACAAAACATTATTAATAAATAAAACTGTTTTCTTTGTGGTTCTTTGTTGTTTGTTAAACAATTTGACTGAATATAAAAAATATCTTTTTTGTTTTTTCATTTATGTATCTTATACAAACAATTAGTTATTGTTATAAAAGATTTTAAAGAAATACATTAGTTTGAGAAAGAAAAGTATGTATTGGCAATAATCTAATAAATATTTGTTTTGTGTTTGGGATTCAACGTAACGCCAACCCAGAAAGCGTTTCCTCTGCTCCAGCTGTACAACGAGCCGCGCCAGCACGAGCTAGCCAGCTCGAGCCAGCACGAGCCGCGCCCCAACCGAGCTCGAGCACGGAACCAGGCTCGCCCCACTCATCGCTCACCACGCGCCGCTCTCCGCCCCTCTATCGTACAATACGACGGCCGACGGCGCCCCGCTGCGCTGAGCGCAAGTTCAGTTCCACGCGCGACGGCAGAGAGAGAAGCAACATTTTGTACGCCTGCAACAGCACAACGGACGACGGCAATAAATCCATCTTTTTCTCCACACGAAATACCTACTCTTCTTTGAACCTCTACAGTCCACGATCCATCCACATTCAACAAAAAACCTTTTGAAACAGGTATTTAACTACTATCCTGCTGGACTTACAAGGAAATCGATCGAGGTGTCCGCCTCCGATTTTCCTGAATTTTTGATATGTTGTAGAGGACCGAAAAATAAGAGACTCGCAATTTCTTTTATCGGCCCAATTAAATGCTTATTAAAGGGGTGAAAACCGCCCTTAAAGTTTACCCCCGAAAACGGTTTTTTTTAATATCTTAAGTTCTAATCGATATTTTGAAATGAAACAAAATGGACAATATTTCTCTTTGAATTATGTAACCATCAAGTATAGTTTGGTCCTCGAGGGTGGCAACCCTTACTTTTCATTTTAGAAAAACCTTATTTTTTAAACTATTTCTGCATATAATATTTGCAATAAAATTAAGTAATTATTATAAAAATCATTTTTTGACTTAAAATAAAAACTAAAGTTTACGTGTTTCAGGGTTTTTACAAATAAACACGTCATCAGGGGTAAACAACCCTTTAGGCACAAAATACTTTCAAACTATTAAAATTAATATTTTAAGTTATATATAATGCATAATTTATTTTTATTTGGGCTATTTTTTCTATGGGCCCAATTTCCTATTAAGGGGGTAAAACGCACCCCTAAAAATCACCCCTAAAATAGGTTTTATCTGAATATCCCAAGTTCAGATTCAAATTTAAAATGAAACAAAATGAAAAATATTTCTCTTTGAAATACCAAATTAGCTACCCTTATATTTTATTTCGGAAAAAATTTTTTTTTTTATTTTTTTTTGTATACAATATTTGCAATAAAATTAAATAATTATTGTTAAAATTCAAAATCAAAGTTGACTTGTTTTAGGATTTTTTCTAATAAAAGCATTATCGGGGTTTAGCAGCCCCTTGGACAAGTAGACTTACAACTGAACCATTGAAATAAATATTTTGAGGTGTATAATGCAGATTTAGTTTATTTTTGTGTCAGTTTTTTTATCGAGATAGCGTAATTAATGAAGTCACTTATAAACTCTTATACTTATTGTGCAATTTATATTCGAATATTTTGTTCGTATTTATAGGTAAATAAAAAGGATGGAACTGGGAAAAGAATAGGTGAGTTAAATGATTGACTAATCTAACGAATAGAAAAATATAAATAAAAATAAAAAAATTAAAATATAAATAGAAAAATATAATATAAAATATTAATTGTTATTATGTAATTAATTTTTATTCAAAGTAAAATATAGGTATATTTTCACAAATAGTCAAAAAATAGGCAAAGAAACTCTGTACAAATGAGTTTATAATTTAGTTCTTATCGCAATTAATTTTGTTTAAGGATTATAGGTTGAACAATAATGAAAATCTTCAAAAAAATGTTTTAAGCAAAGTGATTTCTGACACCATGAACATTTTATAATAGCAGTATTTTTACATCCTGGTACCTCACAATGAGCTTGGGATCCACCAAAGCTAAAGTCCACCGGATTTAAAAATTCATTTGGTTTATTATCGATATAACTGCTTTTATACCAAGAGTATTTAAAAAGATTTACGTATCGAGGAGAAGATAACTGATTGTGCACCAGAGAGTGCAATTTAATTACATTATTTCGTACGTGCAAACTTATATCCTTATCCAACAAAATTACACTATCGGAAAAGTGTCTCACAAAATTCTTCCATATACGAAAACCAAACACATCCAGCGGTTGTATTTTTCCAGTTGTACCTTTAGGAATTTTGAAAAGTTTGATGTTTTTATCATCAGGTTTTTCTCTTTCGACTGCTTCTGTGCAATGTCCACTCCAAGAATCTAGCAATAATATACTATTTTTTCCAACATTTGGAAAAAATACATCCCTTAACCATTTCCGAAAATGATTTAAAAATAAATTGTAAACCAATAAATTTTGCAGGTCATTATAGTAAACTATTGATATTTGTATTAATATATATATATACACACACACACACACACACACACACACACACACACACACACACACACACACACACACACACACACACCCACACACACACACACACACACACACACACACACACACACACACACACACACACACACACACACATATATATATATCCCCCCATCCGTTTATGGAGCCCATCCCTGTATATTAGTACCTACAGCCCAGAGATCCCTATGGCAAGTGACTAAAGAAATAATGGGCCCTGGGGTTATAGACTCTAGACCGGGCTCCATAAACGTCCGAGAAAAATATTTTATGGGACCCGGGCTCCATAAAAGAAAACGGGCTCCATAAATATGCTCATGTGTATAAAAGGGCTCCATAAATCTGTTAAAACAAATGTATATATATATATATATCGATTTATTACATGAAATCAAATTAACAAAAATAAATAATGAAATTCATTGATAATTTACAAGAACCTTTTTATAATTTTCGGAGTTTACATTAAAATACCTTATTTTAAAAATAATTTACTAATTATTGTAAATCTTTTTTAATATGAGTCTACTGAAATTAAAAGTTTACAAGTAAAATCTTTGAAATAGATATAAGCTACAAGTTTACGAATTAAACAAGTACACTTTATTTAATTTCACTCACATGATGTCATTTTCCCAGATTTAGATGCCATCAAATATACGTTATCTGGCTGAAATAAATTTTTATGTATTATTGGTCCAAATTCATCTTTAATCTCTTTTAAAACTATAAATAATGGAGAGAGCAATTCTGCAGCAGCATTAATTGTAGGTAATATTGTATAACTATGTGTTGTTGATGAAACAGATTGCACAACACATTCAACAGTCTTTGTTCCTTCTTCTGCTAATGTACGACCAGTATGTAATTCTAATTGAAATCCACTTTGATCAGCATTGTAGGTATTTTCAGTTCCAATTTCTGAAATCAGTAGTTTGATGTCGACTACAAATTTACTGGATTCTTGATTTACAGTTTCTTTGTCCTCAAGAGTTTTTTTTGTTATAAATTTGTTGATTTTTCTACTGACAATTCTGTGAGCTTTCTTAAATTTTCGCAGCCAGAAATCACTTGCTTTGAATCTAACATCATTAAATTCTAAATTATTTTTAGCTTCTAAGGCCCACCTACGTATATCAATATCGTGAATAATATGGCCAGCTTCGAGAGATTGTTTGAGATTTTTTAAAACAAATTCAGAAATTTGATATAATTTTTCTTAGTAAGTTCCACCTTTGTTGATTTGACTAGCCCATCGACGCAGTTGCCGTTCTGAATTAACTAATTTAAATCGATGTTTAACACTTTCTATACTGCGATTTTTTTTAGTTTTACCTGATCTCCAATATTCGACCGCTCTTTTTTTATAATCGAAGCTCAACTCTTCATCATCGTGTGAACATACATCATAATCTTTTTTTCATTGAAAATTGCGTCATCTTCAATGGCTTGTACTTCATAATTTTTAAATTGCTCTTGAAAATCTAATGTTTCTTCTTCCATTGTTTCAATCGCATTAAAATGATTCATACTGTCGTATAAAATATTTTCGAATTTTTCAGCTAAATCCATTTCAACAAGATTAACAGGACTTTCTGGTATCTGAAGCCCTGAGAATGCTGCCAATAATAAATTTATGACGTTGATAGGATTTACCTTCGTTTTTTCTATTCTTTGATTTTTATGAAATAATAAATTCTATTGTAGGAAAAAAACAAATAGCGGGCTCTCGAAAATTTGTACCTCGCAACAGAACCGATAAAAATATACTAACTAATCCGTTTTTAGGCAGCCGTGGACTCCAAGCTCACTTGCGTCATCTTTGCTTATGCATGTTTACAAGATGGGCTTACAAAAAATCGCTTATTCATATATATAAATAGAAATCAGGAAAATATTTACTTAAAAATAAGTATTTATGAAGAAGTACAAATGAAATATAATGTGATATGCCTAAATACGCAAACATAAATATTCTAAAATTATAAGTAAACTATAATTATCAAGCAGTGATATATAAAAAAAAACTAATTGCAAAATATACCATGAAAATAATTTTAATCCTGGCTCAGCTTTTAAAAGCTTTTCTGCATACAAATATTTATGCAGAAATAATAAAAATATAGTCATGTAATTATTTATTCCTCTATTTATCTTATGCTATTATATTTTGAACATTAAAATAACGAAATTGTCAAATTCTTTGTCAGTGATTTTTGTTCATTAAATAGAAAATTGAGCCTATAGACAAATCAATCTGCAATAAATAAAATATCCATGATTATTTATTCTGATTATACGCACCATACACATAAAAATATTTATTTCAAAGGTACTAATTGTAAGTATACGTGCCCAAGGGGCTCCTAAACCCCAATAATGTTGTTATTAGAAAAAATCCTAAAACTAGTCAACTTTGATTTTGAATTTTAATAATAATTATTTTTATTGCAAATATTGTATACAAAAAAATTTTAAAAAGAATTTTTTCCGAAATAAAATATAAGGGTAGCTAATTTGGCATTTCAAAGAGAAATATTTTTCATTTTGTTTCATTTTAAATTTGAATCTGAACTTGGGATATTCACATAAAACCTATTTTAGGGGTGATTTTTAGGGGTGCGTTTTACCCCTTTAATAGGAAATTGGGCCCATAGAAAAAATAGCCCAAATAAAAATAAATTATGTATTATATATAACTTAAAATATTAATTTTAAAAGTTTGAAAGTATTTTGTGCCTAAAGGGTTGTTTACCCCTGATGACGTGTTTATTTGCAAAAACCCTGAAACCCGTAAACTTTATTTTTTATTTTAAGTCAAAAAATGATTTTTATAATAATTAATTAATTTTATTGCAAATATTATATGCAGAAATAGTTTAAAAAATAAGGATTTTCTAAAATAAAAAGTAAGGGTTGCCACCCTCGAGGACCAAACTATACTTGATGGTTACATAATTCAAGGAGAAATATTTTCCATTTTGTTTCATTTCAAAATATCGATTAGAACTTAAGATATTAAAAAAAACCGTTTTCGGGGGTAAACTTTAAGGGCGGTTTTCACCCCTTTAATAAGGGATTGAGCCCATAAAAAAATTGCGAGTCTCTTATTTTTCGGTCCTCTACAACATATCAAAAATTCAGGAAAATCGGAGGCGGACACCTCGATCGGTTTCTTTGTTAGTGGTTTAAAGTTAATCCATCATTGTAACAATCATACAAATATAATAACTAAGTTATACTTCTTAACAAAAGACAATGAATCGTTTTGAAATTTAACAGAGAGGTAGTATTTTTCATATTTAAGAATCGATATTTTTATGAAATCTTTACGAAA
This sequence comes from Torymus aiolomorphi, assembly GCA_036365515.1. Lineage (NCBI taxonomy): Eukaryota > Metazoa > Arthropoda > Insecta > Hymenoptera > Torymidae > Torymus > Torymus aiolomorphi. The sequence continues at coordinate 146,281,201 of CM070874.1, forward strand.
TTCATATTTCGAAAGTCAATTATTATCGTTGCTCTAGTACACGTTGCCGCGGGACTCAATCTGAAATTACTTTCTCGGGGATATGCCCTAGTACACAATAATTATTTTATTTATACTAAAATGTTGAGCGCCCTACGCGCGCCTACAATGTCGCTGTGTTCTCTTGAATCGACTACAATAATTGTGTAATGTGACTCATTACGTAAATATATTTGTTAATGTATAGTGTTAATTATTCGATTAAAATGTTAATTCTACGAGGGTCATTTGACAAGTACCTAGCCTCACCACCAGATGGTGCCACTATCGCACCAGAAATACACTACAGTGCAGTATCTTCCTGTAAACGGTTACAGACGAAATTTCAGCCGGATCGGAGTTGTAGTTTATTTTTGAGAGCGTGCGAAAGCAAATGTGTCCGTTGATTTTTGAAAAAATGGAGAAAGAACAATATCGGTCGGTGATTAGATTCTTGTTTTTGGAAGGGAAATCGCGCAGTGAAATTAAAGAATGCTTGGATGCAGTGTATGGGGATGCTTCTCCTTCGATGGCGACCGTTAAATTTTGGTATAACGAGTTTCAACGTGGTCGTACGTCGGTTTTTGATGATCCACGCCCAGGTGCTCCGAAAACAGCCACTACGGAGGAGAACGTGGCAAAAATACACGATATCGTTTTGTCAGACCGCCGATTAAAGGTGCACGAGATAGCTGCGATAGTAGGCATCTCAGAAGAACGCGTGTGGCATATCCTACATGAGATTTTAGGCATGAGGAAGCTGTCAGCAAGGTGGGTGCCGCGTTTGCTGACTGCAGACAACAAGCGCATCCGTGTGACCAGTTCATAGCAGTGTTTGGAGCTGTTTAATCGCAATCCAAAAGAGTTTTTGCGTCGTCACGTGACCGTCGACGAAACATGGATTCACTACTACACTCCAGAGACCAAGGAGCCGTCAACACAGTGGACCTTACCCGGTGAACCTGCTCCGAAGAAGGCGAAGACGGTCCCGTCGGCCGGAAAGGTGATGGCCACTGTTTTCAGAGATTCTCAAGGTGTGATTTTTATTGACTATCTGGAGAAGGGCAAAACGGTCACAGGACAGTACTACGCCGAACTATTGAGCCGATTTGACGCCGTGTTAGAAGAAAAACGGCCCCATTTGTCTAAAAAGAAAGTGCTTTTCCACCACGATAATGCACCGGCTCACACTTCTGCACTCGCCACGGCTAAATTGGTCGAATTACGCTACGAACTGCTGCCCCATCCACCGTATTCTCCAGATTTGGCTCCGTGTGACTTTTTTTTGTTTCCGAACCTAAAAAATTCGCTCGCCGGGAAGAGATTCCACTCCAATAACGAAATAATCGCCGCCACGGAAGCCTATTTTGCAAACCAAGAGAAAACATTTTTTTCAACGGGGTTAAAAAAATTTGAACACCGCTGGACCAAGTGTATTCAACTAAAAGGAGACTACATTGAAAAATAAATTTTATTTTTTGTAAAATTTTGGTGTTTTCATTTGTAGGCTAGGTACTTATCAAATGACCCTCGTAGATACATGGTGTAACGAATTTCATTGTCACGTAGAAACAAAAAAAAAAATAGATCTCGAATACGGCCGATAGAAAAGAACATGGAAAATAAAAAGTAAATAGATTTAGGAAAAAAGACAGTGGAGAGGGCTCTAGCATAGGTGCAGTGTGTATAGTGTTATACTCAAAGTATAACAATTTTTACACACTTTAATTATCTATAATTCGTGTTAAACCATATTCTTTCTATATATTCTCTAGAAATATTCTATATCAAATGATGCGCGTGCGTACGTTTGGTGTGTGTGTGCGTGTGTGTGTGCATGTGCGTATGCGTGTGCGTGTGCGTGTGTGTGTGTGTGTGTGTGTGTGTACCCAAGTACTTTATAAACAGTTTTTCCATTAGGCAATAATGTGGCTGCAATCCCAGTAAACGCCATACAACATATTTTTTGTTTTGACTTTTTAATAAATTGTATAATGTTGTATAAACAAAAGTTTTTCCAGAACCTCCCGGTCCATCAATATAAAAACATTTAAATCCATTATAATCAATAATATTTGATACTTGCAAAATAATATCGACAATTTCTTTTTGATCAAAATTTAATTGGTTATATTGTTTATTAGCTATATTTGCAAAATTAATATTTATTTCATCGCAACTCTCATCATAATTATTTACTACCACTTGAGACATTACTGGAAACTCTCCAATAGAATGACCTTCATTGATTAACATTTGGCAAATATTGCTATAAGCTAAATTTTGCGCTCTAATGGAATTACGGTATAAATGTATGAAATCTTCTGATAATGCATCTTTAAAATTTTCCTACAACTGATCTGGATGTATAGGCTGACAGTGTATCAAAATGCGCACAAATAATTGTCGAAGACTACGTGGCATCATCCAACTTACAGCTTCCTGCATAGCTCGACACCATTCCTCATCATCTTCAATTAGACCTAATGCTAAACATACTTCCAAAAATGATTGATACTGAACGCCGTTTACATTCTTTAAATCATCAAAACTTGTTGCCCCTTTACAATATAATAAAAGTAACCTCAAACGGAACAGCTCTACTTGACTTGGGCTAACGGAATACATACGTCCTATGCAATTGAATTGAGATTTTCGTTCAAACCATCTGTAAACTTTATGACCATTTTTTTTATGCTGTTTATACACATAATGAGATGGAATTTCAGTATACGTAAATTGCCGAGCTGCATGATCATTTTTATTCAAATCAAAATAAGCTAATAACGTGCTTGTTCGATTTAATGCAGCGGCCACTGCAACATCATCATTTAAATCTTCAATTACAATCGACTGCTGTTTAGGTAAACATAATTACGTACTTCGTCGTGATTTATTATAGTCTCATTATTTGCATCCTCAATTGTTATATTCGCAGCATCATGTCCTTTGTATATAAATATTTTACCGATCTTACACTGGAAACCAGTTCTACGTTTATATGGCAATTGAATATACGCAGTAATTGTGGACAATATGGCACAACAAATCGGTTATCTGCTGTTTGATTATGACGCACTATTGATCTGCCATTATTTCTTCGTCTGTAATATGAATATCCATCAGATGACATTACCGTTTCCTCACGAAATTCTTTCGGATAATGCTTTGAGCATTTACCTTCTACTATGCATTTACTATCGCATGGGCCATGTATCATATTATAAACTACAATGTTATATAATACCGGATCTATCTCTAAATCATAAATATTTATTATAAGCAATATTAGACGTTCTTTTTTCAAATGAAAAACCCGCGCGCATATATCTAGCCTGTCTGAAGCCTGTTGGCCCGGAAATAGATTTTCTCGAATTTCGCGCCAATTAGAATTACATGTCATTGTAATAAACAAATCAGGTTTTCCTTTACTACGAACTATAGCCATAGCATCTTGATAATTTTGCATCATGTACCTAGGAGAACCAAGAAATGTTGATGGTAAGATGATCATTTTACCTATTTGGCAATTCATGTTATTCGCATTATTATTTAAATGATCGATTAATCCTTAATATGATTCAACACGTAACTGTTTTTGATGATTACGAACATACTCAATTCGATCTTTCTCTATTTTAACATAACTATCAACGATCCATTGTTGAAATAATTTACGCCCTAATAAAAATGCATTTAATATATCAGGTTGCACACTAATTCTATATTTGATATAAGAACACCTAGTTACACGACGATCATGTCGCTCACATTGATCATTATTTACATCACCTGCTTCAACATTTAAGTTACTATTTCTTTTTTCATTATATTTTTATGCCAACCTTGCGATCCATGAGGATAGAATAATGGGTAGACCATAGGTTCCACATTTGGATCCATCGAAGTTATCGATCGCAATACTCGCGTGTCTTTATTCTAAATCGTCACATATGATTCAGGAATATCACCATCAGCTGTTGTACTAAACACAGCAGCAACTTTGTTTACTCTTTGCAAATTATATCTATTACGATCGTACCCAGGTTTTAAACTAAATAATTGTAATTCAGGTTCAGTATCATTACCTAATTATTGACGTTGATGGTTAATTTCTTCTTTCATCATTTCATATGACTTTGCAAATATATTACATTCTCTTAATATTTGTTCTAAATTATCCATAATTTCTCTATCGGATCCTAAATTACCTGCCATCCTGTAATCAACAGCCTCTTCAGGATCAACAATAAAAAGTTGACCATACTGAGGATTTTCATTTTCCGATGGATATAAAGCTTCATTTATTTGGTAATAGACTTGTCCTTGTATCTTAAAACAATACGGAGCTCTTCCTATGATAGGAAAATTAACTAAATTTGCATTAAAGGATGCAAATGAAAACGAACTATTATAATTCCGAATACGTGCGAAGAACGCCCTACTTTTACATGATGATTTTCAAATAATAAACGTAATTCAGCTGGAAAATCTGGAATGGGTTCTAATTCAACTGATCCATGCCCACAACAATCATGAAATGAATTATCTTTATTAAACATCTTTTCAGCTGCAAAGTGTTTCGCATTACAATGTTTACATAAAACATTCATTCCCCCTAAATAATGTTTGTTGACATTATCGCTTTGTAAAATATTTATGTTCTGTTCCAGTAATCTTTGATTATCAATATTTCTTTCGCGTCCTGGACGTTCGAATTCAACTACTTCATTATCATGTTCCAGTTCACGATATCTAACTCTACATTGCGTTACTCTCTCAGCTCCTTGAGTACGCCGTCTTTCTGCAATAATCGATCTCTCTTCTGATGTTTGTCTTAAGCGTGATCTACTTCTGCGATTTGATAAATTCGGATTATTTCCACTAAATTCGGACGAATTTTGAGAATTGGGAATATCCACATTTTCAACAGATTGTGAATTCACATCGCGATTAGTACTAATACGCTCTCTATACCTTCTAACTCTCTGAGCTGTTTGAGTACGCTGCCGTTGTCTAATAATTGATATCTCCTCTAATCGTCTAATTCTAGACCTTCCATGATTAGGTTGTCTATCATTCGGCTCTTCGTTTAGCTGAAATTCCATCTTTTAGTTCTTTATACAATATCAAATCTATGTGTCACTAACCCTTTCGTATTTATTTAATGAATTAGTGAAAATTGTAGTGAGAGGATTGAAGAAGAACTTCCAATTCCAAATTAATATAGATTAATTTTTAACAATATATATCCTTAACATAATAATTAACAGATAAAATATTAAACAATGATGGATAATTGTAGTAAATTCAACAAAAATCATATAATATGTTGAACTATATAGGTTTATATTTAATAATGGTGTTGAAGCTTAATGTATTTCAATGATAATGATAAATTTGGAACAATAATAAAAGTACCAAGATTCAATAATAGTGATAAATGCTCAACAGTAATGATATATGTGTTTGATACTGAAATTCAAAATGACAATATTAAGATTTGAGTTTTCTATATTCGTAATAAATTCTTAATGTGCGTCATATGTTCTCACTATTCGTGGTAAGTTCTCAATGTTCGTGGTAAGTTTTCGATTGCTATGTTAGATGTTCAATGTTCTTAAGTTTTCAATTTTAATGGTAAGTTTTCAATGTTAATGGAAAGTTTTCAATGGTAATGGTAAGTTTTCAATGGTAATGGTAAGTTTTCAATGGTAATGGCAAGTTTCGCAATAGTTTTCAACGTTCGTGGTAAGTTCTCAATGTTCGTGGTAAGTTCTCAATGTTCGTGTATACCTGATGCGGTATACACTTGTAGCCGAAAAAAAAAGAATTATTAAACATTTAATAAAACAATTAAAAGGCCTGACCCACAGGTATCCTACCTCCCGGAGCGCCCGACTCCATCTAAGCAGATCTGCTCTGCGGCCGGCCTTTTACACCCACCGAAACCTGGCTATCATGCTCCTGCATCTCTCTCACTCTCTCACTCTCTCCCTCCCCTCCCCCCTCCTCTCTCCCCAAAGAACTGACTTCTTAGACATAAAAAAGCTAATTCTCTGCCAAATTTCAAAACGATTCATTGACTTTTACTCCTGATATCGTTAATGACAGAAAACGCACTTGTTTCCAAAAATTAATTTTTTTCTCAGAAACAAATCAACATAACCTCTTGAAATTTTAACATAATTTTGTACTCGATAAGTGTAATAAGTGGTAAAAATTTTAAATCAATCAATCGAATATTCTTTTTAAAAATGCAAATATAAGAAATTTATAAAAAAAATTTAACCTGAATTATCTTTGGTCACAACGGTCAAATTTTTTTGGGCAAAGAACTGACTCCTTAGATATAAAAAAGTTAATTCTCTGCCAAATTTCAAATCGTTTCATTGACTTTTACTCCTGTTATCGTAAAGGAAAGAAAACGCACATTTTTTCAAAAATAATTTTTTTCTCGGTGTTTGGGAATTCAGTAATTTGAATTCCCGCGGTTATGCTCAGCTCGGTACGACTCACGGCGCTGCCACGGCGCGGCAGCACCTCGCGGCCTCTCGGCGGAACAGCCGAGACACTACACTGATTCACAAGGTGAATTCGCGCTGTTTCGGTCTCTCTCGCTCTCTCACATACAAATGTGAGAGAGATTGTGATTTGATTCGCGAAGTGAATCGTGAAGGCCAAGAATACGGAAGCGTTCAAGGCCTCGCTCTCTCTCATCAGCCGTGCCACGAGGAACATCTCGCCATCTTGATCTCCTCAATTAGCAACGGTTTTCTCACGGATTTCACTGGTTCAACTCAACGAGGAATTTCAACACAGGCTACACTCAACTCTCATCAAGGGCTCATCACTCAAGCAACACTCAAGGCGCTTATACTGCGATTAGTATAATCAACGCTACAGCAAGGTAATCACTCACATACTTGAGGTTAAGTTGCCACCCACGTAGTGATACAGGTGGCATGTGCGCAGTGCAAAGTGAATCAAAGCTACAGCAAGGCAACTGATTCAATAATAATCAGTTGCACTTATTCATAAACAGCAAGCAAGCAAGCTTCAGTGTGCGGGAGCCAAGCAGGGAGTTATCTGGGTAAACTCTACCACCAACAACGGACAAACTCAACTCAGTGGAATTCCTTCAATCACTCAACAGGTTGGTAATCCCTTAGAAGGGATTTCTATACTCAAGCACCGTTATTATAGCTATCTACGAGGGGACGAAAACTCAACCAGTGCTCCTGTAATTCATCGTGTAATTTAAACTCCCTGTTCAATTTATGTGAAATTAAAACCAAAATTTGTAATTTATTTAATAAGTGACTTTGTGAATATAGTTTCTATTTTCAATTTACTTCTGTGTGTGACTTCAATTTATTTTAACACCCGCAGCATGTTTACTCATATATAATTAAGGCTTACTCAAACATTTTGGTCCTTCGAGCCGGATTTACATGCTGTGGTGTGACTCGAGCCAGTGAATAAATACTCATTAAGGAAATTCTCAACAGATTATCATCATGGCACACTCAAACAAGGATGAACTCAAGGAGTTGGAACTAGAACAACGCTGCCACCTCACCAGGAAATGATAACAAAACGGATTATACTTTCTGAAGTATCTCAACTATACGATCCCATTGGAATAATCTCACCGGTCATAATCACATCAAAAATCCTCCTGCAAGAACTGTGGCTACACAAGCTGTCTTGGGACGAATCTCTGCCAAACTCAATCGTGAAGAAATGGCTGCACATCCGAGAAGATCTCACTCACCTGAAGACAATCGCCTTACCCAGGTGATTAGGAATTCAGGAAAACTCAATTGTAGAACTTCATGGCGTCTCGGATGCTTCACAACAAGCAATGGCTGCAGTTCTTTACATTAAATCTACAACACCAAACTCTCACTCAACATCATCATTTCTCATCTCTAAAACAAAGGTGGCACCACTCAAACGACTGTCAATCCCACGATTGGAATTGGGAGCGGCAGTACTACTCACTAAGCTGGCAAAACATGTTTTGGACTACTCACGACTGCCAATCTCACACATACATTTATGGACAGACGCTAAGGTCACACTCACCGCAGCCAAGTCAAACTCAAGCAAATTGTGGGACATCATCGATCATTACTCATCACTCACTCAACTTATAAGAATAACTGGATGGGTAATGCTCGCATGTGATCGATTTAAGGCTAAAGGAAAAACTCACCATGAATCGAAACTCACGACTGATTTACTCAAAAGGGCAAAACTCTTCTGGGTCAAGAACATTCAGCAGGTTCACTTACAATCAGAACTTGTTATGCTGAAAAATTCTCAAGTCCCAAGAAATCATGTTTTCAACCGACTGACTGCCTACATTGACTCAATAGGAATTGTTCGAGTAGGAGGGCGGCTTCAAAAAACTCAACTCGATCATCACTCAAAACACCCAGCAATATTACCACGGAGCAGTCAACTCACCACACTGATCATTCGGAACGCTCACCTCTCAACGTTACACGGTGGCGCTCAACTCACTTTGGCACACACTCGGCAGGAATTTTGGATAATCGGAGGCAGAGCACCGGTCAAGTCACATATCTTAAAGTGTGTGACTTGTGTAAGGTATCGGGCTCAACGGGCTCAGCAACTCATGGGGCAATTACCCATGGCCAGGGTCACCCCATCACCACCTTTCACTCACACTGGGATCGATTACGCCGGGCCAATCACCATTAACTCATGGAAAGGTCGTGGATCCAAAACATACAAGGGCTGGATTTGTATCTTTGTGTGCTTCTCAACGTCAGCTGTTCACCTAGAACTGGTCAGTGACTACTCAACGGACGGATTCTTAGCGGCATACAGACGGTTCACCTCAAGGAGAGGGATACCCTCCAAACTATACTCAGACTGTGGAACGAACTTCATCGGAGCAGCAAGGGAACTGAAGACTCTATTTTCTCAACACCAACATGAAAACTCAATCTTGTATAACTCACTAGCGAACGAGGGAACCCAATGGATATTCAACCCACCTGCTGCACCTCATATGGGAGGCAAGTGGGAAGCAGTAGTGAAATCAGTCAAATTTCACCTGCGACGGACCATTGGGGACACTCAACTCACCTTTGAAGCTTCAGCTACCTTGCTCACTCAAATAGAAGCATTACTCAACTCAAGGCCGCTAGAACCACTCAGTGAAGACCCAGAAGACATAAATGCACTCACACCCGGACACTTTCTCATCGGCAAGGCATTGAACTCAGTGCCTGAACCAAGCTTACTCACCTTCAAGGAATCAAGGCTTTCCAAATGGCAACTCATTCAACGGATCACTCAGCAATTTTGGAAGCATTGGTCAACTCAATACCTTCAACGGCTTCAATCAATTTCAAAATGGCATCATCCCTCTCATGAGATAAAAGTGGGTTCCATGGTACTACTCACGGATGAACACTCACCCCCAAGCAAATGGCCACTCGCAAGAGTCACTCAACTTCACCCTGGAACTGACAATCTCACCAGAGTTGTAACAATAAAGACGGCCACCACTCAGCTCACCCGCCCAATTGCAAAACTCGCCATCTTGCCAGTGCCAATCGGAATTTAAATCAACCTGGCGGTTGATGGCGGGCGGAATGTTTGGGAATTCAGTAATTTGAATTCCCGCGGTTATGCTCAGCTCGGTACGACTCACGGCGCTGCCACGGCGCGGCAGCACCTCGCGGCCTCTCGGCGGAACAGCCGAGACACTACACTGATTCACAAGGTGAATTCGCGCTGTTTCGGTCTCTCTCGTTCTCTCACATACAAATGTGAGAGAGATTGTGATTTGATTCGCGAAGTGAATCGTGAAGGCCAAGAAGACGGAAGCGTTTAAGGCCTCGCTCTCTCTCATCAGCCGTGCCACGAGGAACATCTCGCCATCTTGATCTCCTCAATTAGCAACGGTTTTCTCACGGATTTCACTGGTTCAACTCAACGAGGAATTTCAACACAGGCTACACTCAACTCTCATCAAGGGCTCATCACTCAAGCAACACTCAAGGCGCTTATACTGCGATTAGTATAATCAACGCTACAGCAAGGTAATCACTCACATACTTGAGGTTAAGTTGCCACCCACGTAGTGATACAGGTGGCATGTGCGCAGTGCAAAGTGAATCAAAGCTACAGCAAGGCAACTGATTCAATAATAATCAGTTGCACTTATTCATAAACAGCAAGCAAGCAAGCTTCAGTGTGCGGGAGCCAAGCAGAGAGTTATCTGGGTAAACTCTACCACCAACAACGGACAAACTCAACTCAGTGGAATTCCTTCAATCACTCCACAGGTTGGTAATCCCTTAGAAGGGATTTCTATACTCAAGCACCGTTATTATAGCTATCTACGAGGGGACGAAAACTACCAGTGCTCCTGTAATTCATCGTGTAATTTAAACTCCCTTTTCAATTTATGTGAAATTAAAACCAAAATTTGTAATTTATTTAATAAGTGACTTTGTGAATATAGTTTCTATTTTCAATTTACTTCTGTGTGTGACTTCAATTTATTTTAACACCCGCAGCATGTTTACTCATATATAATTAAGGCTTACTCAAACACTCGGAAACAAATCAACATAACCTCTTAAAATTTTAACACGAAGTTGTTCTCGGTAAGTGTAATAAGTGGTAAAAATTTTGAGTGGAAAAATGAAAAAGTTTTTGAGATATTAATTAAAGAAATATAAACCATATTTTCATTAATAACAAAAGACAGGCTAGAGATAATTTAAATTAAAAAAAAAGAAATTGTCGGTAATTTAAAGACCTTTTTATAAAAATTTAGTTTATTAAGTAATACTGGCTAAAACAAATTAAAAAAATTCGGAAAAATAAAAAAGTAGGTTATGCTCTCTCTATTCTCCGAAACGAAGAGAATAAGCCTTTTCCGATGTAAATTGGTGGATCGGTTCAAAAGTTATCGCCTGTACACATACACACACAGACATACACACACACACACACACACACACACACACACACACACACACACACACACACACACACACACGCACACACACACACACACGCGCGCACGCACGAAAATTTTTTTTATCAAAAACAACGGATTTTAGCGCCAAAAGTCTTAAAACATGTGTTTGAACATTTTTTGTTTCAAAAATTTTATTCACCATTACAAAGTTTCCTCTGAGGAAGCAATAATTGGAAAGTTATTTCCGTTGATTTAATACAATAATAAATTAACCTTTTTGATGCGATTCTTTTACTTCACCTTGAAACAGAAAAATCAACCCATAATAAATAAAAGTTCTTTGGTATTCTTTACGATATAATTCGGAGGTCGATCTCGACAAATATTTATGTATTGCAAAACACTCAATTTTCAATAGAACTGATTTGATATTTTGTAAATTTAAATTCAAATAAAAAAATTTTGTAAAATCTCAATGATATTCTTTTTAAATATATTGTAACAGTAATGTACTTATCATATAAGGCATTGTAATACATTTTTCTTCAAATTTGAAAAAATGAAAAAAATCAAGTTTTATTAACTGTATACAGGGTGTGTCATTTTGATTGACGCACCCGAAAATTTCGAAAACGGCGTCTCCTAGAAAAAAATGATTCAAACAAAAGTTGTAGGGACCTTTACTTTGACCTTGAGGTCAAGGATCAAGGTCATTTGAAGGTCAAATCGATTTTTTGCATAAGAACCCCCACTTTTGATCCCGGAAATGGAAAGAGCGGCAAATTTTACGTTCAAATATGACCTTGACCCTAATTTGAAATTTAATATTTAAGGTCATTCTAATGTTTAAATTGATCAATGTATCCATTTCAGAAACTACGCATTCAACTATTAATCATAAACTTTCATCTTAATTGACTTCTAATAATTATCAATAACCAACTTTTACCTAAGGTGACTACTGATGATATGATTTCTGCTTGCGAACTTAATCTCAAGTGAAAGGCGCTTAAAATTTAAATTAAAGGAGCAGTTTGCGCATTCAGTTAATACGACAGACATACATTATTTTGTGGAGTCTCCGCTCTTTATTCTCCACAGTTCAATAATTTGTTCTTAAGTTTTAATTACAATTTTTCATTTTGCTTCCAATTTAACAAAAATTTTTTGTCAAAAATTATGGCAGACTACCCACCAGCTGAAATTGTTGATATGTTGATAATTTTCGGTGAATGTCATGGTAGTTATCGAGCTGCTGCTAGACGATATGCAGAGCGTTACCCAGATCGGCGACATCCTAATGACAGAACCATTCAAAGACTAAAGTTGAGAGCTCAGAATGGCCACTTAAATCGTCAACGTCCAAGTTGTGTACACGACGAAAATGATACACGTGTTCTTGCAATTTTAGTTTACATTCACGTAAATCCGCACACAAGTTGTCTAATCATTTCAAGAGAGTCAGGTATTCCTTTTAAAACTGTTTCAAGAATTATCAAAAAAGTGAAATTCCACGCATATCACATAGTATTAGTGCAAGCCTTAACTCCCAATGATCATCAAGAGCGTTTAAATTTTTGTAATTGTGCTTTACAAAAAATTGAGGAGGACCATGACTTCTTTAGGTTCGAAATGTTTAGCGATGAAGCTACTTTATTACTCAGAGGTTAATCCTCATTGGTATCGACAAGTTGATAACCAACACCGTTGGAGTCTAATGGTCTGGTGTGGCATCGTGAATGGTTATCTAATTGGCCCATACTTTTTTGATAGAAATGTAACAGGAGCTATTTTTCGAGAGATGCTTAGTGAGCACTTACCTGATATGCTTGAAAATGTTGATTTGGCAACGAGACAAAAAATGTATGTTCAATTAGATGGTGCATGTATCCGCAAAGATGGATAGGACGAGCAGGCCCAGTTTCTTGGCCTGCTCGATCACCTGATATGACATCGCTTGATTTTTTTTTGTGGGGATTCATAAAAGATAAAGTGTATGAGGAAGCGCCAACTACAAGAGAAGACATGAAAAATCGAATAAGAGAAGCTTGTGCGGCAATTCCAAGAAACGTACTGCTGAAGACTGTTGATAATTTTCAAATTAGAATCAACTTATGTCTCGAAGCTAATGGTGCTAACTTTAAACAACTGTTACGAGGTTGACATTGATTGATATTGAAAAAGTAAATTACTCCAGAACGTGAGAGACGAGGGGACTCACGGAAACAGAAAGCACCCCGGAACGCGAGAGGCGAGGGGACTCACGGAAACAAAAAGCACCCCGGAACGTGAGAGGCGAGGGGACTTACGACAACAGAAAGCACCCCGGAACGTGAGAGGCGAGGAGACTCACTACAACAGAAAGCACCCCGGAACGTGAAAGGCGAGGGGACTCACAACAACAGAAAGCATCCCGGAACGTGAAAAGCAAGGGGGCATAAAAAAATTGAGCACTCCAACGAAATACTTTCCTATCACGTCTACGCCGTTGTGTCTGGGTAAAGCTGGAATAGGTCTTTGTCCTTCTTCGATCTCTTCGAACTTATCCTGGATCTTGACGTCTATGTCAAGGCCACATCTTAATATTGACCTGAAGATCAATATCATGGTCAGTTGCCCCCCCCCCCTATACTCAGCTTTTGTACAAAACATTTTCTTGTGTAGGCTGTGTAGTTTTCCAAATGTTTGAATGCGGTGACTGATTTCCTTCTTTACATTATGTTGACCTTTGAGTTTGAAGTTAGGGTCAAGATCATATTTGAACGTAAAATTTGCCGCTCTTTCCATTTCCGGGGTCAAAAGTAGGGGTTCCTATGCAAACAAATCGATTTGACCTTCAAATGACCTTGATCCTTGACCTCAAGGTCAAAGTGAAGGTCATTATCAGTTGGTCCCCTCCGTGCCCTACAACTTTTGTTTGAATCATTTTTTTCCAGGAGACGCCGTTTTTTAACTTTTCGGGTGCGCCAATTAAAATGACACACCCTGTATATTGCTTACAGTAATGATATTCTTCCCAAAAGTGCTTGAAACATAATGATTTCTTATACCAACCGCAACATATAATAGCTACATTTCTATACCCTTCTACTTCACAATGCGTATTGCAGGAATCTTTAAAACTGTAAGAAACACGATTGTCAAATTCTGCTGGTTTTTCGGTGATGTAACCACTCTTGAACCAGGAATATTTAAAAAGATTAGTATATCTTGGTGAAGATAGTTGATTGTGCACTAATGGCTGAAGTTTAATAATATAATTTCTTTTATGTAAAGTAAAATTATAATTCGTTAATATAACAGTATCTGAAACCTGCTGGACAAAATTTTTCCATGTGCGAAACCCATATGCATGAAGCGGCTGAATTTTTCCTGTTGTTCCAGTTGGTATTTTTTTAACGTTTATAATTTTCTTATTCGGTGTCGTCTCTTCTATAACTCTATCACAATGACCACACCAAGAGTCAAGTAACAGCATCGTATTGGAGCCTACGTTAGGAAAATATACTTTTTCCAACCATATTTTAAAGAGATCTAAAAATTGAAAATTTTGTTTGCAAATTAATTTATAATGATGCTAATGGTAATTAATATATATGAGGCGTTTCATGTCAACTGTCCCAGCGCGGCGCGCGAGCTCCAATTCGTGCTATATCCAGCTCATTTTTACGATACTAAAATGTACTTGAAAAAATTTTATGATAAGCATTTCCAACGTACTTTTTCCTCAGCTTTCCAATGTACACCATTGCCTACAGGCAGTTTTCCCGAAAATTTCCATTTTCACTTTCAAAAAGTACAAAACGTGTTATATATCGAAAACTTTATTTTTAATAGTTTTGTTGACCCTCTAGATCGAAAGCTGAGCATTTTTTACGTAGGAAAGGATATTTTCCAAAGAGTGCCCGAGATGTTTTCTGCGAGATATAAAACGCGAAAGAGTAGACGCACCTTTCCTGCGCGCGGTACTACGCGATACAGCGCGCGGACTGCGCCCGCCTCGTTGCCTATATAGTCACCTTTTATGATCTTTAATTCTTTACCTGTTCTTGTAGATTCATAATAGTGTCTGGAGTAATATTTTATTAATTATTTTATAAAAAAATAAAATTTTAAAATTAACAACAATATAGTAACTCTTGTACTAACGTTTTTTTTTTTCAGTGTAGATAATATTTTTTTGTTTGCTTTACGTTTTATATCTCGAAAAGTATATTTTTCATATTTTTTCTTGCCCTTTAGATCGAACGCTGTGTATTTTTTACGTAGAAAATGATATTTTCCAAAAAGTGTCCAAGATGTTTTCTGCTAGAAATGCAAAGGCCGTTCCTACGCGCGGTACCGCGCGGTTTGCCGCGCAGCACGGAATCATGCATTTTGCATTCAATAGGTGGCGTCCACACTTTTCAAACTGTATGTAAATCGTCATGTCGAAAGCATATAAATTACCATAACTTTTTATCTTTTTTCTCTTAGAATTTTTTCGAATTTCTTGTCAATAGCAGTTAAACACTTGGATTTCCTTGCGACTTTTGTGCATTTGATTATTATATCATTGCACGGAAAAAGCTATGGTATTCTATTTACACCACAAGGTGGTCTTGAACGTCGTGGAATAAAAAGATTGCCATATTGGTGTATATTTTACGCCACAATGCTGTGGTGACTACCTAACCCGTCCGTGGTGTGAAATCACCACTACACTGAGACTTGTTCACTCGCAAAATTATAGTGGGGCTAGATAGACTCGTGCGTGGTGTGGAATCTCCCCCACGGCGGGACTTGCTCACTCTCACAATGTTGTGGGGCTTGACAGACTCTCGCGTGGTGTGGAATCTCCCCCACGGTGGGACTTGCTCACTCTCACAACGTTGTGGGGCTCGACAGCCTCGCGCGTGGTGTGGAATCTCCCCCACGGTGGGACTTGCTCACTCTCACAACGTTGTGGGGCTCGACAGACTCGCTCGCTTTCGCGAAGTTGTGGGGGTTGCAAAAATAAGTTTGAGTTTTGGCAAAAAGAATATTTTTTTTACAAATATCCTTTTCTTATTAGTAAAAACTACATATTACATTTTTCAATTATTTAAAATATCATGCGGGGGGAACAGAACATTTCTTAAAATTATTTTTTACAAAAATCTTTCAAAAGACTTTTCTTAAAAACCTTTTTATAGTCCCTACCGCTGACATAACTTATTTCAAAATCCTTTCTGGAAATATTATTAATTTTTTTTTTCGTGAAACATTTCAGAAATTTTCAGGAAATCTTTTATTAAATTTTTTAGCATATTTATGTTATATTGTGTTTCATAACGTTTTATCATAAAATCTAATTTTTAAATTTGGTATTTTTGTAAGTCGAGACATTGTACATAAAGAAATACTAAAGTTCACATTATATTTATACAATAAAACTAGTTAAATAATATAAATTGTCACGGGGTGGATTTTCAGGCTAAGACGCGTTTTAGCTGCTCGTCTGAGCGGTTCAACTCCGGGTCCTCCGGTTCAACTCTCGGAGACCCAATAGCCAGATTAAGCAGCAGAAGCTACAACGTAGTGCAATGCTAAACCTAATCTGGTTACTTACCGTGCAACACGCAAGTCGAAGACTTGCGCTTTGTTTCTCACCAGTGACTCGAACTCTCCTCTCGTTCACTGGTTCGTGTGCCGGCTGCTCAGATGAAACGATACGTTTTCTCCTACGTAACGACCGCGGAGGAGCGGGGAATGACTAAGGTCGCGAACTAATAACTCGAGCAGTTAAAGTTAATAATAAAAGACTATTGTTTATTAAATAAAAGATGATGAAGTTAAATGAATAATTAATAATTTAGACAGTGGAAGTGTCGCGTTGAAATAGGTTAATTTCCCTACCTAACGGTGCGCCAGCACGTTATCTCAGACGTCAGCTGTCTGGAGGGCTGACGTCACGCTCGCGGTAATATACGCTGTGTACGCGCGGTAGCATAAGCCTCGCGTCTATAGTAATATACGTAGCGTAGTCATCGTCTACGCGAGAGAGCGGTCGCCCTCGCGTGGCGCGACACACACACACACACACTTAACTTAGCGTGAGAGAGAACAGGCTACTACGCATGTCGTCTGCGCACTTCTTATGCGCACTTGCCGGTTACAAACTGCCGGCAAGCTAAATCATTGTCGGTGACCTTCTAAGGTTGATGACCCGAGCCTGTGCTCTCTCTACGCTCGCTCTCTCCGCACAAGAACGCCTATTCGGGGCCGCTGTCCAGGTGGCGACGAGCCTGGACAAACGGTTACGCTTACTCGCGACGCGGTTGATACATGCACGCTTACCGCTATTGTAGGTTAGATTCATACGGTGTGGCCTAGGTTTCTCGCAAGTATCCTCGGTGCTAGGCTGGCTTTATTGTATCGCCTCTCGTGATACTCTCTGCTGCTTTCGTGCCAGGCGAACATGCTTACTGCACTAGGATGTTGCTGGTTCGGGAGTACGACAGGTAGTTCTAGCCTGTCGCACTATCTCTGAGCTCTCCTCGTTTTTCCGTCGAAAGTACGGTATAACACATTTCGCGGATCACGATAGTGGCCTCAGGATGTATCACGTATGCACTCCTGAGGTTACAACTATCAAACACTTCACAATTATCGCGGAAAACGCGATATCACAGCGAACTCACTATCGCGCGCGTCTGTGTGTCCGAACGATAACAACAACATTGATATTGCCGATTTTTGAACATATATATTGCCGATTTATTATCGACGTCGGTACGGCAGGCCGTGACAAAATATGAAAACATATTCAATGTTATAAAACATATTTTAAAGAGAACAAATTTCAATTCCAATGAATATCGTAGGCTTGAAACTTATGAAAAAGAAAGTAGAAATATTGACCTTTTTGAATTTCAGGTTGAGTCAAAAAGTGTACAAAAATAAGTTATGGGAGTTGCACAAATATCACAGTGGTGCAATTTCGTCACCCCAAGTTGGAGTTTTGGCAAAAAAATATTTTTTCACAAGTATCATTCTTTTTTATCATTTATTTATATTATATTTATTCAATATATATTATTCTATAGCAAAACTGTTATTCATCAATTTCCAGAAGTAAATACCACGAAAAAAGACAATAAAGAACATTTACTGTGTGTGCAGGTGCGAGCCTTCGCTTGCATATGTGTGTACACAATAGACACATCCCTAATATAAATTGAGCGATCAAGATTCGTTCGGTTTTCGAGCGTTTTTGCGAAGTATCTGGAAATCTCGAATCGATCTCGGAACTCGAAAGAAATCGAGAAACAGCGAAGAGAGGGCGCGCGTAGCGCGCCAAATTAACGCTAGTATATGTTGAATTCTACAGAAAATTACCCCTAACTGTGGTTATATATATATATATATATATATATATATATATATATATATATATATATATATATATATATATATATATATATATATATATATATATATATATATATATATATATATATATATATGTATATTTATAAACGCAAAATGTAAACACAATACATCTGTACGAGGGTCATTTGATAAGTACCTAGCCTACAAATGAAAACACCAAAATTTTACAAAAAATAAAATTTATTTTTCAATGTAGTCTCCTTTTAGTTGAATACACTTGGTCCAGCGGTGTTCCAATTTTTTTAACCCCGTTGAAAAAAATGTTTTCTCTTGGTTTGCAAAATAGGCCTCTGTGGCGGCGATTATTTCGTTATTGGAGTGGAATCTCTTCCCGGCGAGCGAATTTTTTAGGTTCAGAAACAAAAAAAAGTCGCACGGAGCCAAATCTGGAGAATACGGTGGATGGGGCAGCAGTTCGTAGCGTAATTCGACCAATTTAGCCGTGGCGAGTGCAGAAGTGTGAGCCGGTGCATTATCGTGGTGGAAAAGCACTTTCTTTTTAGACAAATGGGGCCGTTTTTCTCCTAACACGGCGTCAAATCGGCTCAATAGTTCGGCGTAGTACTGTCCTGTGACCGTTTTGCCCTTCTCCAGATAGTCAATAAAAATCGCACCTTGAGAATCCCAGAAAACAGTGGCCATCACCTTTCCGGCCGACGGGACCGTCTTCGCCTTCTTCGGAGCAGGTTCACCGGGTAAGGTCCACTGTTTTGACTGCTCCTTGGTCTCTGGAGTGTAGTAGTGAATCCATGTTTCGTCGACGGTCACGTAACGACGCAAAAACTCTTTTGGATTGCGATTAAACAGCTCCAAACACTGCTCTGAACTGGTCACACGGATGCGCTTGTTGTCTGCAGTCAGCAAACGCGGCACCCACCTTGCTGACAGCTTCCTCATGCCTAAAATCTCATGTAGGATATGCCACACGCGTTATTCTGAGATGCCTACTATCGCAGCTATTTCGTGCACCTTTAATCGGCGGTCTGACAAAACGATATCGTGTATTTTTGTCACGTTCTCCTCCGTAGTGGCTGTTTTCGGAGCACCTGGGCGTGGATCATCAAATACCGACGTACGACCACGTTGAAACTCGTTATACCAAAATTTAACGATCGCCATCGAAGGAGAAGCATCCCCATATACTGCATCCAAGCGTTCTTTAATTTCACTGCACGATTTCCCTTCCAAAAACAAGAATCGAATCACCGACCGATATTGTTCTTTCTCCATTTTTTCAAAAATCAACGGACACATTTGCTTTCACACGCTCTCAAAAATAAACTACAACTCCGATCCGGCTGAAATTTCGTCTGTAACCGTTTACAGGAAGATACTGCACTGTAGTGTATTTCTGGTGCGATAGTGGCACCATCTAGCGGTGAGGCTAGGTACTTGTCAAATGACCCTCGTATATACGAAAGTTATCTGACAGTGTATGTATGTGTGCATGCGTGCGTGCATGCGCGCCTGTGTGTGTATGTGTGTGCGTGTGTGAGTATGTAACCGATAACCATATTTAACCGATTTTAGTCGGACACAGCTTTTTCTTTTCGCCTCGATGGAGATTCTCAAGCCGCTAATTTATTTGAGTTATTACTGATTTTCTTTTGTTTTATAAACAAAAAATGAGTTTTAATTTTTCGTTTTCTTGATTTGTCTCCTAGCACAAGTACACATTTAAAATAGACTGTTCTTTGCCATTTACATTCATTATTAAACCATTAGACTGCAAATAATTTAGATCATCAATAACTTTTCTAAAAACATTTTCATTTCCATATAATTCTCTATGTTTTGATTTAAAAATTGTAACTAAATATATGCTAGTCATTTTAGATAAAACATGCGGTGGAAGACATGCTAGTGAAACATATACACCACCTAATTTCTGCTCTCCAGCATGTGATCCCAAACAATCCCCACATTCAAAATCATCAAAGAACAAAAATATTGGAAGAACTAAATAAGTATTATCTCTTTCGCATTTACTTTGTCAAAGATCACATTGTATAACATTGTATAGTATATTTTTTTTCTTTCAAAAGCGAATCTATATGATTTTTCATTGCAGAAAATAGATGAGGTAGTTCAAGAATTGCTTTTAGTGAATTAGATAAAGGTACATGAATAGCGCACACCAGTTTAGGCTCCGTAGCTAATTCAGCAAAATTCATAAATTTCTTTACTCTTTTTGACCCAATCTGAAACTCAACAGGGTCAATATATATACTTTCTTTTTTATAAGTTTCAAGTCTACGATACTCATTAGAAAAATTTGGAAATTGAAACTTGTTCTCTTCAAAAATATGTTTTATAACACCTAATATCTCTCTATCTTTTATATTATTTTCTACTTCTGTATATAAAAATGGTATAAAGAGACAAGAAATATAAAAATCAATTTTCTCGATAACATCTTGCACAGCATTTCTCAAACCAGTTTTATTATATAAAGATAATGTAAATTTTCATCTCTTTCATATTTACTTTGCCAAAGATCACCTTGTATAACATTGGATAGTATATTTTTTTCTTTCAAAAGCTGAACTATATAATTTTTTATTGTAGTAAATATATGAGGTAACTCTAACGAATTAGTTGAAGGTACATGAGTAGCATAAACTGATATATGCTCCGCAACTTATTATGTAAAATTCATACATTTGTATACACTTTTTGACTCTACCTAAGATTCAAAAGGGTCAATATGTATACTTTCCTTTTAACAAGTTTCAATTCATTGGAATTTAAATTTGTTCTCTTTAAAATATGTTGTATAACATTTAATATCTTTTTATCTTTTATATTATTTAACTAGATTTATTATATAAAATAATGTGAATTTTAGTTTTTCTTTATGTAAAATTTCTCGACTTACAAAAATAACAAATTTAAAAATTAGTTTTGAAATTCATTGTAACTGTGCGCGTATTGAATCGGTACCAAACAATATGAAATAAATATAGTTAACTTTGTTAAATTAAAAAGTGACAAACGCATTCCTTTGAATTTATAAAAGGTTATGAAGCGTAATATAACATAAATATGTTAAACAAAATTTAATAAAAGATTTCCTGAACATTTCTGAAATATTTCATGAAAAAAAGAAAACATTTTAATAATATCTCCAGAAAGGTTTTTGAAATAAGTTATGTCCGCGATAGGGACTATAAAAAAGGTTTTTAAGAAAAGGCTTATGTAATATGTAGTTTTTACTAATAAGAAAAGGATATTTGTAAAAAAAAACATTCTTTTTGTCAAAACTCAAACTTATTTGTGCAATCCCGACAACTTCGCGAAAGCGAACGAGTCTCAGTGTGATGATGGCAATTTCACACCACGCGCGAGTCTGTCGAGCCCCACAACTTTGTGAGAGTGAGCAAGTCCCACCGTGGGGGAGATTCCACACTACGCGCGAGTCTATCGAACCCCACAACATTGTGAGAGTAAGCAAGTCCCGCCGTGGGGGAGATTCCACACCATGCGCGAGTCTATCTAGCCCCACTATACTTTTGCGAGTGAGCAAGTATCAGTGTGGTGGTGATTTCACACCAGGGACGGGTTTGATAGTCACCACAGCTTTGTGGCTTAAAATATACACCAATATGGGAATATTTTTATTCCACGAAGTTATTTCTTTACACCACAATAATGTCGGGAATCTTTAAGACGATTGTGGTGTAAAATGAATACCATATCTTTTTCCGTGTGGTGGCCCTTGGTTTCATTATTTTTGCTTTCTCAAAGAGAAAGCTTTCTATTTTTGTTTATTATAGCAATTAAAATGGATTCACCTTGGAACTTGAAATGTATAAATCCTTTAAAGAAATATGATCACCCTGCATCTAAAAATTTGTCTGACTTTCCATCACTTTTCAGAAGTGCATATCCTTTAGTACCTGAAAATGCTAAAATATGTTCAACCTGTCGACGCCAAATTTATAATCAGAAATCAAGTTTATCTCCATCTGATGCTAAAAAAGCTAAGAAAGTGTGTGATGATGAATATCACAAAGCTGCTGTTGCAGTTCTCGAAAAAATAAAGAAACAAATTTCTGAGTCAACAAATAAGCAAGAGAGAATTCAGCTATTAACTTTTGCGCCGAAGTTTTGGTCTCGTAGGGACTTGACGCCAGAATTCGATTGCAGTGAACGGGAAGCTCGCTAAGTGAAAGATTTGGTAGCGAAAAGCAAAATATTTTCAATACCTGCTAAGAAACGTGGCAAACTACTTTCAGATGATACTGTAAATTCTGTAAAAAGTTTTTATGAGAGAGATGATATAAGCCGAATCATGCCAGATTTAAAAGATTATGTATCTATTAATCAGAGCAATGGCGAAAGAGAACATATCTCTTCTCAACTCCTGGAGCCTCATTCTCTCCCCTGTTAGGTGAGCATGTGCAGGAGGGGCAGCCTCTATGCTCGCATCAAATCCCGATGCCATCACTGCACCTCTCTAATGCTCGTACCCCTCGGCACGTTAGCAGGCACCACATGTGTTTGCTCCCACCACCCTCTCTGTACATTCGGCGCGACACTCTCTAAGTCATCGACTGACGTCCCTCACTCCCGTCACTCGATGCTTTCTGACCCGCGGCGAATTTGCATCTCTCCGTAGTCGATGCGACGTTCCCTGGCTTCCCTACGACGGAAAGTTGCTACCGGCATTCGCGACCTCCCTCAACCATTCAGCTCTCGTCCGTATCTCGCGTTCTACTCGGAATTTCCCAAAAAACAAAACCGCGTAGTTTTTTCCATCGCAAACGGGGCAAGCAGAATAGTTGCAGCACGCGGGCCGCCAAAGCGCAATGGTTGGCCCGGGGATATCGACATCATGCACACGATGACAGTCTTTACCGGCGGTGCTGTATGCCATCGGTGCGATCCATCCACCTCCCCGATGCCAAGCCATACAAAGCGATGCTCCCGACCCGCTCGCTGCAGCCTATCGCTCGTTTCGCCCCCAGAACTCGCGGGTTCCGGCTTCCGAATGTCACGCGACGGACTCGCTGACCTCTCTATTCGCTCTTCCATCACGCCGTGCAAGGCGTGAGAAGATCGACTCTCTAACCCCAACGCTTGCGCAAACATCGGTAACGATGAGTGTGGCAGCGCCTCATGCACTCCACGTCCGTGACGGTGGTTGCACATGTCGGTGCGATTCAGTCACCTCCGACGGCTCATTCGAAGCAAGGGCCCTTACTTCGAAGTGCGCAGCGGTGGATCTCTCTATGCATCCCTTCCCGCGCCAGCTGGTACTCTTGCCAGCCCCAGGAAGTTGATTTCCTTGTGAGAGGCTTGTGTTTTTGCACCTCGGCCGTAGTCGTAGGCAAGCCCTCTTCGGAAATCATCAACTTATCTCGATGCATCCAAACCCGGATCGACTCTCGTCCCGTTGGATCGCCACCTTCGATCGCGCAATTCCTCCAGCGTCCCCTCGGTGCTAAGCTCGTCTGGATCGAGCTATACCTGGATCGAGAATATCTGGAGAACGGCTATATGTATCTGAATGGGGTGGGTGGCATTCGAAAGAGAATTAAAATACCTATATTTTCTAAAAAAAATTAATTTTCTATCTATCACGGTTCTTTAGTTATCATCAAAAACAAAAACGTGTTTTTTTTTTAAACTCATAACTCCGCTACCGCTACCTACCGATACGATATCTACCGCTAGGTGGTGTGAAATGAGGAAACGTCATTGAGTAGGCATACGATGATTTTTTTTTAATTTTTAAAAACCAACCAACAAAATGAATTAAAATGTTTAAAAATTATATCGATTATAATCTATTATAATTATGAATTATGCATTATGAATGCATTATATTTGGTAATATGTATACTCTTCATGTTGAAATAATAAAGGAAATTTTTCAAAGTTGACAGAGTTAACCCAAAAATTACTAAGAATTAAAACATCTTCATATAAATTAGATAACGTTTCGCTGATATGGTTCTCAGCCTCTTCAGATCTTTATTAAATTTGAAAAATACAAATATATATATAAACAATTAGATAAAAGTTAACAATGATTGCAAAAAGTGTTATCTTACTAACATACCATAAACATAAACTAATAAAAATTAGTCGATCACATAGTGGTCAAATAAATTCAGAGAAAAAATTTTTTAATTAATTTTCTCAGGTTAATAATCTTTATCATATTTATTTAAAATTCCTGTCAAATGTACTTATAAAAATCAGTATCTACTTATTCTATGTAATTTTGTTTAACTATCATTTGTTGATGTACCGTTTTAATGTTATTTAAATATGTAGGAAAATTTTCATTTGCCTAGATATTCATACGCGTGGTAATTACAGTTTTCTTGGTTACCCGTTTTCTATTATACTTGTAACTCTCGATACAGTATGACTTGTGTATACAGTATGACCTGATAATATTGTCTCACTATGTATATATATTAAGTATGGATCGCTAAGTTTTGACGAGAGAATCTTATTCTCTGAATTTATTTGACCACTATGTGATCGACTAATTTTTATTAGTTTAT
This sequence comes from Torymus aiolomorphi, assembly GCA_036365515.1. Lineage (NCBI taxonomy): Eukaryota > Metazoa > Arthropoda > Insecta > Hymenoptera > Torymidae > Torymus > Torymus aiolomorphi. The sequence continues at coordinate 146,306,128 of CM070874.1, forward strand.
GTTTATGGTATGTTAGTAAGATAACACTTTTTGCAATCATTGTTAACTTTTATCTAATTGTTTATATATATATTTGTATTTTTCAAATTTAATAAAGATCTGAAGAGGCTGAGAACTATATCAGCGAAACGTTATCTAATTTATATGAAGATGTTTTAATTCTTAGTAATTTTTGGGTTAACTCTGTCAACTTTGAAAAATTTCCTTTATTATGAATGCATTATATTCTGCATTATTATAATTTATTTGTGAGTTATGAACTTTTTAAAAAAACACGTTTTTGTTAATAACAAAAGAACAATGATAGCTATAATTTTTTTTTTTTCATAAAAAATATAAATTATAAAATATAAAAAAAAACACGTTTTTGTTAATAACAAAACAACCGTGATAGCTATTTGTTTTATTATAAAATATAGATATTTTACTTCTATTTCAAATGATAACTTTATTTATTAGCTCAAAATTTATATAAATTTGATATAAATAAATAATAAATAAATAAATGAATTTAATTATAATTATGCAATAAATTTTTTAAAAAATTATAAATTTTGTTAAAAAAAATTAATTAAAGGAATCAACATATTACGGTTGAGGAAGCTACGGGCCAATGAATTGGCAGCGGTTTTTTTAATTGGAATAGATTGTAAAAACTACGTTTTTTGTAAAATGTGTAAATTTTAATTGATGTTTACTGTATATATGGGAGCGTCCAGCAGAAACGAGCCACCGAGCGCGCGCGGTGTCTTTTTTCGCGTAAAAGGCACTCTGTTTAACTCGTTCATAATCGTATGCTGCGTCTTTGAAAAAAAAACCAAGGACCTATATCGATAGATTTTTTCCTGCTCTTTCCAATGGTGCCATTGTTTTTATTGCGAAACGCTTTCTTCCGGACGAAAACTCGAGTTGAATATTGAAAGCCATTTTTCTCAAAGTATGTCATGTTTTTTTCAAAATAAACTACATCATTGGAAAGTACAACTCTTAAGCTTCAAATCCCTATCTTGGAGAAGTTGGAGAAATAAAGGGTTTAAAAGTAACAACATGAAAAAGACAGTGCCGAGGGTCCGCGCGAGCCCCTCGCGCCCGTGCGTATTAAACTTATTACGCCCGCGGGGCAATAAAGTTACAGTCTTCTTTTAGCTTCGAGTTTGCCTATTATTTGGCGGACATTCCCTTCCCTTTTCCACGTCGGTGGCGCGGCGGTATAGGATACCACCGGCCTCCGCGGGCGCGAGTACGCGGAGCTCGCGCAGATCTGAGCAGCCGAGGAAACACGGTTGTTGCTGGTAGGTACGGCTGCCGACGAAGGCAGCCGACGGCGAGCGACGGCGCGCAGGCGAGAGTGAGGAGATTTCGCCGAGGGTTGGCACGAGCCAGTGCTCGCGCCTGTCAACCGCTGCGCCGTTCATCGGCAATTCCGCTTCGGAGATTTGCGGCACTGAGTGGAACACCTACCCCGTTACAACTGGCGCCCTTAACGTGTGGATACACGGATACCTGCCACCGACGAGCGTGCGGGAAATTAGATCGGGAGAAAGACTTTTTCTCTGGTTTTTTTTTCCTCTAAAAATCGGGATTAAAAGTTAACATTAGGAATTTGACTAAATCAAATCAGGTTTTTTCTACGGATTGTAGAATCGGGTGGTTCGGATAACCGCGACGCGCTGCGTACGAAAATTTCGCGAGCGCGCGATAGACCACGAGTGTAAGCGTGTGTGTGCGCGAGCGATAAACATCGCCTTCTTAGGCGGAAGACTAGCATATACAAGCTGAGTAAAGTAAACATTGACGGGACGACGAGAGTTTAACTTTTAATTGCCCTTTGTTTTGTCGCGTTAGTTAATAGAATAACTAGCGAATTAAAAAATTAATTAAATATTAATTAGATAATTGAGATAGAAAACCGGTAAACAGGATTAGAAAAAAAAAATAACCTGTCCTTTTTCTTTTCTTTTCCCGTTATTCGACAGTTAAAAATTTTTTTTGTTGGTTTTTGCGCTCGAGCGGTTTTTCATTTCTTTTTTCCTATTAATTCCTTCTCGGCGGTTTTTGCCGAAGAAAATAAAGGCGACAGAAGGAAGCGGTTCGTCGTCTCTCAGCGGTGGTAGGGAGATTGTGAGCCACAACTGAGAGTCGAACCGGAATAGACACACACACGCACTTGATCGGAGTATACCTGATAGGAGAAAAATTACTTTGTATATTTGTTTGGTTGTTATATTTTTGGTGCGCCCATTCGATACGCGAACGTACTCGTTTAGCCGCGCACAGGTATACTCCGGGAGAGGTTTAATTGTAAACAAACGCAACGATGGGAGAGTCTGCAGCCAAAGCCATCGATAATTGGTGCAGATGCCTCACCGAGGACGAGACACTGCGCTACACGCAAGCGCTCGGACTGAAGAGAAGCGGCGGAACGTTCCTGAAGGTAGAGCGCATCAGTAAGTGGCTGGCAGGCGACTACGATCCAGAGGATTTTGAAGGTGTAGCCGCCGCTGACAAGCATTCCGCATGGGTGGAACGCGCAAATGCTCGCCGCACGTTCCTGGATCGAACGTCCGGTTCGGAACACGACATATCGTGGCCAAACTCTACGTCGGACGAGCCGCACCCGCTCGAGATTTTAAAAACGGACGGGCTAGTCCAGAAAAATCTCGAGCGCAGTCGCGAATGGGCATCAAACGCAACCACAGTCGACAGCGAAGAGGAAACGACGGGCCAGGGTGACACCACCAACAATGAGGCTGAGGAGAGCGAACGAGTCACGGCCATGAAAGGACCGGCAATGTTCGAAATGTCAATGGCGGATGTCACGACACTGCAAGTGCCAACAGATTGGGCCGTATACATGGCCGCGGTTGACAAGAAAATTCGGCAAATCGAAGAGTCGTCGCGGATCCTAGCCGCCACCTCAACTCAGCAGCCAAACGCCAACAGCTCTCGCCGGGACAGCGCCGAAGCAATGCGGCGAGTAACGTTCACGGACATCACGCCCGCCCGCCGGAATGAAGAGAATCTGCGAGAAGAGACGCAGTTGAGAGACCTGTCCTTTTGGCTAGACATCGGCGGACGGGGACTGCCGACCCCGATACAGCAGCCCATTTCGAGGTCTCGACAGCCTCCGGCGGATGAGAGGCCGCCGCCACCTATTACCCAGCTGTCGCGCCGAACCAGGTTCGGTGGCGCCTGGGGGGCGGGGATGGATCACAGAGCCAGCCAATTGAATCGACTGACTCTGAGATAAGGCGCGAACCAAGAGGAAGGTCGATGCCAGGATCGTTCGAAGAATCGAACCGCACGACAGGCGGCGGACTACGAGATGTCGGCCAAGTAGTGCGCCGATGGGGATTCATGTTCGCCGGCGATCCTGGCGAAAACATCGACACCTTCCTCGAGCGAGTCGAGGAAAATTGGGAACTCGCCAAGCTTACGAAAGGGGAAATACTGAGTGCCCTTCCGGAGCTATTCGTCGGCGTAGCCGGTACCTGGGTGCGATCCAACAGGACGAGCTGGATCACCTGGGAGGAATTCTGTCGCCGGATACGGCGATGGTGCGACATGACGGACCGGGTACAGCAACGGCTGAGGCACGAGGTCGCTTTGAGAACGCAAGGATCGGAAGAATCCGTGCGTCATTATGTTACGTGTCTCGAAGCAATGATGCGGAAGATGGAGCCCCTGCCGACGCTCGATTTCAAGCTGGGGACGCTACACCGGAACATGAAACCGCGACTGCAGCAACTCATTCGACGAAGCGACTTCGAAGACATTGAGACATTGCTGGATTTAGCAATGGAGGCGGAGCTTGCAGTGGACGCGGAAAAGTCCTTCAAGCCTCCGCCGCCGCCGGAGTCGTGCGTGTACGCGCAGTGGGCGTACAAACCCCGCAAACCGGCTCCGCGACAAAGCTGCCGCCGGCTCCACCGCCACCGAAAACGCCGACGATAGACGAAACGATCGAGCGGTTCGCGAAGGTGATCGTGGAGGGGATGCAACGCATGCAACAGAAGCAACCGCCCCCTCCTCCACCTGTACCCCCTTCGACGCGGAACCGGAGCGGAGAGAAAGGGGCACGGAGAAAGAAGAGTAGCTCCAAACGCCCCAGCAGGAAGACGAGTAAAAGGAACGAGAAATCAAACTCCAGCAGCGATTCGAGCGAAGAAGACCGAGCCAAGAGGTCGCCAAGGATGACAGGCGAATCGAGCGCACCGGCACCGGGAGCATTCAGCTGTTATGGATGCGGCGCTCCCGGAGTAATTCGCCGAAATTGCCCGAAGTGCCCGGGAAACACACCGCAGGCGAAGTAAGCGGGGTTTCCGCTTCGTCTGCCGAAGTACCCGCACTAAATCCGGACGTCGCACCCGGGCAAATAACGGCTGAGCCGGCAGCCGAGCACGAGCACGAATCGCGGTGGTGGCTACAGGTGGCGGTCGGAAATTACAGACTCCGCGCCGTCTACGATACGGGAGTGTCACGCACTGTAATGGGGGCGGTATGACTACAGCTCGCCTCCGCGTTAGGGCGACCATTAATGCCGAGCTACGGTCGCCGGGCGGAAGTCGTCGGAGGACACATGGCGACGATCGCCGGTTACGTCGAGCTGCCGTTCGAGGTATCTGGCGTAAAGTGAGACATTCGGGTAGCGGTGCTGCCTGATGACAAAGTGGATTGTTACTTAGGCGCAAACTTTGTCAGAGCCTTCGGTACGATCCACGACCCCATCAACAACCAGTTGATCGTGAGTGCGGCGGATAAGCGCGTAGACTTGGAAGTCGCGGGGGTCTCATCCGTCGAGGCGATAGAGGTATCGTCGATCGGCCTCGAAGACGTCTCGGATGGACAGCACCAGGAGATGGTAGAGCTGGTAGGCGAATTCTCGGCGGAGAGGACCAAGCTCTCGGCCACACTACGTGGGCGAGCCACCACATTGAAGTGGGGAGCGCACGCCCCGTGAAGCAGCGTTATTACCCGGTGTCCAAGAAGCTCGAAGAGGATATGCACCGTCAAGTGATCGAGATGCTCGAATCCGGGGTAATCGAGCCTTCTACGAGCGCGTAGTCGAGCCCTGTCGTCATGATACGGAAAAGCAACGACAAGTACCGTTTCTGTATCGATTTCTGTAAATTGAACGCGGTTTCGAAGGCAGACGCGTATCCGCTGCCGTACATGGACGCAATATTGCGCAAGCTGAAGAGCGCGAAGTACATCTCGACACTTGACCTAAGCTCGGCGTACCTCCAGATTCCGCTGACGCCGGAATCGAAGGAGCTGACGGCATTCACAGTGCCCGTATTGGGCCTGTATCAGTTCACGAGAATGCCATACGGCCTGTCTCAGGCCGGAGTGACGTTTCAACGCCTTGTGGACAAAGTCATCGGCCCCGAGCTCGAGCCGTACGCCTTCTCGTACCTCGATGATATCATCATCGCGACAGAGACGTATGAGGAGCACTTGAAATGGCTCGAGCACGTGCTAAAGCGCGTCAAAGAGACCGGGTTGACGATCAACCGCGAGAAAAGTTTGTTTGGCAAGACTGAAGTCAAATACCTCGGTGTGCTCGTCATCCGGGACGGATTCCGGCCGGATCCTGATAAGATCGAGCCGATGATAAACTTTCCGGTACCAAAGAACTTGAAGCAACTACGCCGCTTCATGAGAATGGCATCTTGGTACCGAAAGTTTTTGAAAGACTTTGCTACAATAGCCGAACCGCTCACAGTGCTAACGAAGAAGGATCGACGATATGAATGGGGCGACGCACAGCAAGAGGCTTTCGAAAAGATAAAAGCCTTGGTGTCCTCGGCTCCTGTCCTCGCCAGACCCTCGTTCGATGTTCAGTTCGTCGTACAGACAGACGCGAGCGACACCGGCATCGGCGCGGTGTTGTTGCAAGTAATCGAGGGACAGGAACAAGGCCTCGAATTCGCCAGCCGAACACTTTCGCCAGCGGAGCGCAAATGCCTAGCGGTGATCTGGGCGATTAAGAAGTTCCGCCCGTACATCGAAGGATATCACTTCTTGGTGGTGACAGACCATAGCAGCTTGCGATGGCTGCACAGCCTGCACAGCCCCACCGGAAGACTGGCAAGGTGGGCTCTCGAGTTGCAGGGACACTCCTTCGATGTGGTACATCGAAAGGCCGCGCTGAACCACGTGCCCGACGCGCTTTCGCGCATATACGAAGAGGAAGACGACCTCGAAGTGTACGCGAGCACGTGGTCCGACGGTACCAAGGATGAGTGGTACCGGACCTGGCTGGACGAAGTGACGCGCGACCCCTCAACCCATCCCAGGTGGAAAGTGGTAGGGGGTCGATTGTTCTACTTTCTCGCGGATGAAATAGTAGAAGCGGCGGTCGCCGACGACGAGGCATGGAAACTCGTCGTGCCCCAGGAGCATCGTCGCGAAGTGCTCCGCGAATCACACGATGATCCGACCGCCGGGCACCAGGGCCGAGAAAAAACGTACGAGCGCGCGGCCAGGTTATATTACTGGCCGAAAATGTACCACGCAGTGAGGAAGTACGTGAAACATTGCCAAGTGTGCCAGCAGACAAAGGCGGAGCAAAGACAGCGAGTCATCGACGGGCCGTGGCAAGTAGTTACGGGAGATATAACCGGCCCGTTCGTGAGAAGTAAACTCGGGTACGAGTATATCTTGGTATTCCAAGACCTCTTCACTCGCTGGGTGGAGTGCGTGCCCATACGCAAAGCGAATGCGAAGACCATCTTGAAAGAGTTCAAGGAGAGCGTGATTCTTCGATTCGGTACTCCGGAGGTATTCTTGTCTGATAACGGCACAGAATTCAAGAATAAAGTCGTGGACGAATACCTCGCCGACCGGCGTCCATCACTCGACTACCCCGCCGTATCACCCTCAGGCAAACCCCGTGGAGAGGGTAAATCGGACGTTAAAGACCCGCTTAGTCGCGTTCGTCGAGGAATCTCACGCCGAGTGGGATCAGAAACTGCCGGAGCTGATTCTCGTTGAACAACTCCGTGCACGCTTCGACCGGCGTGAGCCCGGCCGCCCTCAATTACGGCAGACAGCAGCTTCCGCCGGCGACAGCTCGCCGCGAGTAAGAGCGCGAGGCCCTTGAGCAACGAGAGCGCGAGGCTGTGGATACGTGGGCGGAGCGCCTGCATGATATGGATAGACGAGAAGGATGCATGTTTCTCACCTCAAGCCTTACGACGAAGAAAGCAGCGACGAAATGGGCGAAGAAGCAGACGACGTCGAGGATCCGCAACCGCCGAGGGAAGACGTAAGCGTGCCGGTGACGAGCGACCCACCGGAGGCCGGCGGAGCGCCGCCGAGCGATGCGCGTCCAGTCGAAAAACGTCATTGGGGACGTCCGCATAAAACGGTTCGCGTCGTGGTTCGCGCGGTTCCCGGTAAAACGCGCGCGACGGCGAAGGTGAACCCCGGGACGGGAAAACCCCGGGGCCTACCGAGAGGTTCCGCGAAGCGACAGGAACCGAGGTCGCACCTAGATGCCTCACCACGGTTGACTCGCGCGCAGCGGCGTGCGAGTGTTAGGCAAGAGCAGGAGTTCGGGAGTTGTTAGCGACTCCGACTAATGCACCTTTTTCGCTGGGTCTCTTTTGTTACAGATGGCTGAGAAATCTCTGGTACCGAGGACCGAGGGCGGTGCCCTCGATACCGAAGCGATGGTGCGCGGTGTCCTGCGCGCCATCGAGCAACTCGGGCGAGCTGAGTTCGCTCGCCCTTCTTCGGTGGTGCTGGAGATGCTGCCCGAGGCAGCTGGGGCACTGGCGCTCCCTCCTCCACCCACCGTCTCCACTGCGGCTCCATTGCGCCGGCCGAAAGCCACCGTGATGAGGGCCTACCGACGGCGGAAGCTCCGCCCGGTCCAGCGGCCCTCCCCGCCGACAACGGGAACCACCGGTCCCCGAGACCGCTCCGCCCAGCGCGGCCACGGCAGATCGGCCGTCGCCGATGATGATCCGCTGGGCCGCGCTAGAGAAGCGCCCGCAGGAGGTGTAAGCGAGCAGCCGCCGCGCCTGGGCCGAGGACGGAGAGGCGCTGCTGGCGTGGGACGCCTTCCTCGCCGAAACGCCCTACGGGCGACAGCTCGCGGGACCGTGGGCGAGCCGCGTCGACGGCCTCCGTGAGGACCGCGAGGCGGTCTCAGCGACGAGGCGCGCTCGAAGAGAGCGCCGTGAGGCCAAAGCGGCGGCGGCGCAAGCTCAGGAGGATTCCGGGCCGCCGAAAGAGATGCGATGCTGGCCCAGAAGCGCATCGAGGCAGCGGAGGAGAAGCGCCAGGGGGCGCTCCGCCGAGCAACGCCGCGACGGCCCGACCCACCGGGGATCCAGCACCCGCTCGGCGCCACGCCGAGATCCCAGCCGACGCACCACGAGCCGCCGCGGCACCAGTCGATATCGGCGCCGGGGGAGTCTCGCCGCTGTTATTACTGCGTGCGACCCGGCGTACCGACGGATGCGAAGTGCCCGAACGTCGTCCGACATGATAGATCGCGGCCGTGGTTCCACAACCGGGAGTGGCCACGGTCGAAACCCCCCGTCAACCCGGATGTAAGCCTCTTCTTCGGGGAACAATAAAGAGAGGGGTTAACTCCGCATTACTTTGTTAAGCGAATTGTTTTTCTTCTCTTTTGCAATACCCCCCCCCCCACTTTCAGGCGAACCCGCGCTGCCGTTGAAGAGGCCGAACGTGAGGTAGCAGAGCAGACCCTCCGAGGGATAGTCCGCGTCTGGACGGGTGGTGTAACGGCCTGCGCGTGTACGTGCGCGGCTATGCGTGTATCGGTGTGCGCGAACGAGACATGAGGCGAGTCTCGGCATACCGCGTCGGCACGCACTAATATCCGAAAAGTAAACACCTCTCAACCTTGTGCGAAAGACAAGGCCGAGAGATGCTTGCGCGTGCCGACGAAGCAGCTGGTGAGCAGTATCGTTTCGGCCATTGCCGCGAGGAATAGCCTGCCGAGAGAGAGAGAGAGAAGAGCGCGACTGTGCCGGAAAAGTGCACGCGAGTGCAATCGAGGAGCAGGAGCGCAGTGAGTCGCGTGAGAGGGAACGAGAGAGAGAGAGCGACGTCAGCATCGCGGCCGATCCCCTGCGGCGGCCGGACTGCCATCGAAGGAGAGAGAGAGAGAGAGAGAGGGAGAGAGAGAGAGAGAGAGAGAGAGAGAGAGAGAGAGAGAGAGAGAGAGAGAGAGAGAGAGAGAGAGAGAGAGAGAGAGAGAGAGAGAGAGAGAGAGAGCGTAAGACGCCGAATCGAGCCTGCTCAGCGGCGGAGGAACTCCAGTCAGCCAAGCCAGCGGCAAGAGAGAGAGAGAGAGAGAGAGACAGAGACGCCGACGGCAACAGTAACGCGCGTAATCGCAAGGTAGGTCCTGGCCAAGGACGCGCGCGCGCTCTCCCCGCGGACGACGAGCGTCCGGAGAGCGAGACTCGGGCGAGCGAGCGACACTCACCAACCCGCGCGTGTGTGTCGGTCGCGCGCGGCGATTGACCAACGTCGGTGTGAGCCGCTTTTGTGAGTGCGTGCGCGTGACCGCACGCACACGTACATATAGCGTGGGCGCACCACCCGTATCGGCGCGTATACAGGATACGCGCCGCGTGTATTAAACTTATTACGCCCGCGGGGCAACAAAGTTACAGTCTTCTTTTAGCTTCGAGTTTGCCTATTATTCGGCGCGCATTCCCTTCCCTTTTCCACGTCGGTGGCGCTGCGGTATAGGATAGAATAGAATAGAATAGAATAGTTTTTATTTGTAAATTACAAAATAATTAAGTTACAGTCTACCATCCCGCATTCGCCCAGGCTCATGTCTGTGAGACGGGGAAAACCCAATAGGCAAACCACGTGGGATACATCCTATTAGGAAAACCCGCCTCAGGATGGTTCAAAGTATTGAACATAATTAACATTTGTGTACATTATATCGCAATCGTATAATCATCACAAACATAGTCAATGGCAATCGCCAAGTCACGAAGTATCACATAATTGAACATAATTGAACTTACAGATTGAATTCATCACATTGCTTTATTCATACGATGTACGTCAGAAGATTAATCACAAAACGATTTTAGTACTGTTATAAAAATAGTAGTACACGTCTATATTCTATTTAGACATATATACAGTCAACATCGCATGACCTTTGCATCAAGTACTTCCTAAACGCCGCTTTGAATTTACTCGCCGAGGAAACATTCTTAATATCGCGAGGAATCGAATTCCATAGTCGCGTACCCTGGGACCAGAAATAATCCAGCCCTACGTCAGTTCGTGATGACGGAACTATAAGTTCTCTGCAGTGAGTTCTACTCGACGTTCTATTTTGGCACTTTTGAAATAAGGGAGCTAGGTACACTGGCTGACCCAAATTTATAACTTTGTACATTAAAACCGCTGCAAAATATGCCCTTCTCTCCCTTAAGTCAAGCCACTCTAGCTTATTTCTATATGGGCTGTTGTGTTCATCTTTCTTAGCACCACTTACATATCTCACACATGAATTTTGCAATATGTGCAGTTTCTTTTGAAGTTCACGCGTCACATCAAGATACACTAGCGAGCAGTAATCTAAATGAGATAACACGAGAGAGCTTGCGAGCTGCTTACGTAAGATCTCGGTGATGCAGGATCGAAACTGTCTGAGTCCGTATAGGGCTCTGTTAACCTTTCGTCTAACTGCATCTACTTGCGCTTTCCACGTTAGTTTCGAGTTCATTACAACACCGAGATTAGTTAGAGTGTCGACAAAGGGGACGAAAATGTTGTCCTGAATCTCAATGCCAGACAAATGCATACCCCGTAGTATGTTAATATTGTGGTTAGATCCAAAAATAATAGCCTTAGTTTTTCTTACATTGAGACTGAGGGCGTTGTCGACGGCCCATGCCGCCACTGCTCTACCTATAATCGACAAGTGTCGTATCCCTTCATTCAGCTCGTCTATGGTTGTCTGCGTGTAAACTTGTAAATCATCTGCATATAGCAGGTGCCCGACACCACTCGATTGAGAATTAATATTAAAATAAAAAAAATGTGCTGTAGGTCATTTATATAGAGACTGAACATAAGGGATCCCAGAACCGAGCCCTGTGGTACGCCGAGATTGGTTGTGAGCCTATCCGAGTCTCCATTTTGCTTCGTAATCACTTTTTGATTACGACCTGTAATATACGACTTTATCCACAGGACTACCCCCCTGGAAAATCCCATTCTGATCAGTTTATGCAATAATTTAGTTGGCGATATGGTGTCGAACGCCTTGCTGAAATCGAACAATAGAAGAATGGTAAGTAGTTATTTTTCGTTGTCTATTCCCGCTCTTATATCCTCCGTCAATTTTAGTAGAGTTGTCTGCGTACTGTGAACTGGTCTAAATCCAGATTGAAAAGGATCGAGAATTTTCTTTGAAGCTAAAAATGCTGAAATCTGATCATGTACAAGCTTCTCAAGGACTTTGGATAGCAAGCTCGATAGTGTCACTGGACTAAAGTCCGCAACAGTCGATGGGACAGCTGTCTTTTTAAGTGGTACCAAATGAGCTTTCTTCCATGATTCGGAAAAAATTCCCCTCAAGAGGGAAGCATTGAAAATATCAACTAGGTGATAGCCAATAACTGGAAGAGCTTTTTCTATCACACCTTGTGGTATCCCATCCTCACCCTTAGCTTGCGAGGAGAAATGTGCAACAGCTAGAACCACATCTGAAAAAGTAACTTTACTGAAGGCGAAGCCTTCTTCACTAGCCGTTGCCATAACTTCATTCATATTTTCCTCGCGTTCTTCAGCTGTGACTGAGACCCCCGCAAAGTGCGTGTTTAATTCTTTTGGGGAAAACCCGTGAATTTCCTCCCTAGCTCAATTTTGTGGGAGAGGACCTAAACTTTTCAACTCTTTCCAGATATCCTTCCCGCTATCAAGTGCCTCGAAAATTTTATTCTGAAGAAATGTATCTCGCGCTTCTCTTGAGCGTTGTTCTGCTAATAGCGCTAGCGATTGGCATTCTTCCCAGTGATAATGATTTCGCGTTCGTTGATATCTCCGACGTAAAGCGTCACGGTTAGCGTACAACTCTCTGAGCTCCGCGTCAACCCACCCACGGCGGTTGTTGTTTTCTATTCGGACGAAATTCCTTAATCGGGGCTAATTCATCCAAAGCCTTCGTGATATTTGCATTAAGATGTTCTAAGCGGGTGTCAACGTCCACATCTGCACAATTGACAGTCGACCAGTCGCAATCATTCAAATAAGAAAGCAGCTGTTCTTGATGAATAGCCTTAAAATTACGGTATGTAAACCTTCCCAGTGGAGGTTTTTGAGATACGGGAACGTCAATAACGACATCAATTATATTATGACTATTGTGATAAGTCGCCGTCATATTGTTATAATCTAGCACTATGTCATCATCGTCCATGAAGATTACATCGATCCATGTGTGAGATTTGCCGTTTTGGTGATTAGTCGCTCCATGCTCAGTAAGTTTTTGGATAAGTTGACATGCTAGGTGTTTTATGAAAGTCGACTCCTGCTCCGTTACTAACATATTCGCGTTGAGATCTCCCATTACTATTCGATGCGCAAAACCCACGGAGTGTTGTTCGAGAGCTTCAGCCAAATCAGAGTTGACAAGCTCAGCGTGTGGGGGCCTGCAAATGACTGCTACAAACACGGGGGGCGAAGAGCCCTGCTGTATACTACACATGATGTACTCTGGAACTCCCGGCTTTCCTTCGTCCACCATGTTAGCCGATGTACATAAAATTTTAGCTTTCCATAAATTGCTAACATACAGCAGAACTCCTCCTCCATGCGTATTTCTGTCCTGCCTGATTATTGAGTAGTCTTCAATCTCGACGAAATCATCTCCTATATTAGGCCCGAGTCGCGACTCTGCAATACCGAAGAGATGGTAAGAGGGATAACAGAGCAGGAATTGGCGAAATGTTGTCATGTGCGCTTTCAAAGATGTCGCATTTAAAAATCCTGCTTTCAATCTAACATACCGAACCTCTTTTGCACTATCATTATCTAATCATGGGCTAACGTTAGTAATCGTATCGTTTGTACCCAAATTCGATTTATTATCCAATGTGTCTTTCTCCATACTATTTTCATTTCCCGAGCCCCTAAATTTTGCCGTACCGGTTGAAATTGCGATCTCCTGCAGATCCGCCGCAGTCATGATCAGCTGCGACGTTTCACCATCTCGCATCTTAACCAGTAAACGGCCTCCTCTATGCCAAAAATATTTAAACTGTAATCCACGAGTAACAGCCTTTAAGCTTCTGTACTGAACGAACTTCTCTCTGCTCAGCATTTCGTTGATGAAAATTTTCCCGTTACTTATATCGTGAACCGTTTCCTGATCAAGTTCCGTGAAGTTCACATCCTTTGTGTTAAAGCGTGTAAATCTATGCTTGGCATACATTAATTCTTTAACGAGTTTATGGTCGCGGGGTTTGACTATCCACGGACACCGACGTTTAACGGGTTTAATCTCTGACGAGCCTACTGGATTTTTTCTATTTGACCGAAGAGAGCGTGTAGAAATAATATCATCCCTCCGAATAGTCGGAAGGATGGTAGAAAGGACGGCATGGACCACATCTAAATTGTGCTTATTAGAACCTTCAAAAATATTAGTGACGTAGATACCACCGGCCTCCGCGGGCGCAAGTACGCGGAACTCGCGCAGATCTGAGCAGCCGAGGAAGCACGCACGAAAGAGACAGCGCGACAGCGAAGTCGCGCGTTGTAACGCCGGTAGGTACGGCTGCTGACGAAGGCAGCCGACGGCGAGCGACGGCGCGCAGGCGAGAGTGAGGAGATTTCGCCGAGGATTGGCATGAGCCAGTACTCGCGCCTGTCAACCGCTGCGTCGTCCATCGGCAATTCCGCTTCGGAGATTTGCGGCGCTGAGGGGAACACCTACCCCGTTACAACTGTATATATACAATCGAATGAGTTTTTTGTCCTTTCAGACTGCTCGCAATTCAACTTTGATAGGTTGTTTGTATGTGTAATGAAACACGTGGATCCTTTTGAGCAATTAAGTATTTTATTAATTTACTATCAGTCGACGTTTCGGAATCATTGTAGGATTCCCTTTTCCAGAGACTAGAAAACAACGATGTATCTTAATTCGTATGATCTAATTTCGCCACTATAATAACAAACAATACACAGCACAAGTCTTACCTAATTAATTAAATTAACTAACACATACGCCCAATTTCATAGCAATGTAGTTGCTCGTCAATATAAAAAGATTGAACACGTAGCTCTCTCGACATTTTCTTTCTAACGCACGTCATATTTGCACTGTAATTAAATCGAAAAAATTATGATTAGAAGGCTGAATGTGAATTTCAAATAATCATGAACCGCACGAATTATGAAATGAACTTACTAAATAAAAAACGAAACCACGTTGGAAAAATTAAAAACTGACAGGAACTGTGGTACATTGACCCGTTATCAAGCTACTAGTTTTCCCCGGATGGTAGCCAACAGAGCTATCAAAGAAGGACTGCGGATAGGTGACATCGCAGGGGATTATTTATACCCAAAAATCGAGTGGGGGGACACGACAGTACAAGCGGTGCGCCGCTCACAGTGTCCGTGGATCGCCCTGCTACTACAAAGCATCCAAGAACCATAGCGAGTCGAGAGGCTCCTGGCGCTCCTCTTCACCGCATACACATGCGCATACGCAGGAACTAGGTAGTGCAACCTCAACATCGCTCATACCATCGTGCTACCCCGACTTCTCAGAATACGAGAACTCGACCCTCTAGGAACTAACTGTTTTTTTCTATCTTTAATTACGTTATTGATAATATCTATGGGAGCCTTATAATCATTTTTCAACTTAATAGTATCAGTGATTCTATTCATATTATTTTTTGTATTATAAATGTGGATCATTTCTAAAAATTCTCTTTTACCTATCTTAATTTCTGTATCCAAAACTTTAATCTTTTCAAAATTAATTCTGTGACGTGTTTCTGTGGCGTGTACGGCTAGTGCAGACTTAGTATCGCTATTTTTTACACTCAATTTATGCTCATTCATACGAATTTTGAGTTTTCTGCTAGTTTGTCCAACATATGTTAGATCACAATCAGAACAACCTATCTCATAAACAACGTTACTCTCCTGCAAACTATTTAATCTATCTTTACCTAACGTGATGAATCTCGATAACTTGTTAATTGGTTTGTTTACAACCCTGTAACCATGACTAGATAATATAGATTTTAGTTTAAAGCTTAAATCTTTAATAAATGGTAAAACTATAATTTTGTTGTTGTTGGCAACTGTATTCTTTGTCAGTGAACGATTATTTTTTGAATTATCATGATTGTTGTTTAACTAGAAAATCCTATGTCTCATATTTTCAGAGATAAATTTCATAGGATATCCATTATTTTTAAGAAACTGAGTTGCAATATCTAGATTTTGTCTATGAAATTTTTTATGTGAAAGATTAATAGCACGATCTACAAGATTGTAAACAATTGCTCTTTTATTTTCAATAGGATGATGCGAATCGAAATGAATAAATCGTCCGGAATAAGTACTTTTACGATACCAATTCGTAATTATGTTGTTTTCATCAGTGCGAAATAATGTCATGTCTAAAAAGTTAATTGATTTTTTCTCCTGGTCTTCATTTTCTATCGTAAATTGTAAATAATGGTTAAACTTATTAGAAGTCTTAGGCATCTGTCAATTGCATCATCCTTTACAATCAATAAACAATCATCGACATATCTCTTATATAAAACAATATCCGATTTCATAACATTGAGGCAATGGTTCTCGAAACACTCCAAAGCCAGTTCCCCAAACCGCGGACTAGAGCATCCGCCCATTGGCGCGTCATGTGTTTGTTTATAGTAACTATTGTCAAAAGAGAAATAAGTAGAATTCATTAAAAAGATAATGCCATCCAAAAATTCGTTCATCGTCAAATTAGTTCTGTTTCTTAAATATTTCCATTTGTTACGGATACCAGTTAAAACAAGATCAATATTTATATTTGTAAATAGAGATACGACATCAAATGAACATAATCTGTAATTATCCGGGACATGAATATCTGAGCTAATATCAATTAATTCAGAACTATTTTTCAAAGACGATTTAGGCCGAGGTAAATATTTTGTAAAAAATGTGCAAATAGTTTTGTCCAGATCATGTGTTGGAGAGTTTATCGTCGATACAATGATTCTAGCCGGCATATCCTTTTTATGAATCTTTATCAAGCCGTACGCTCGTGAAAGTACAGAATGATCCAATTTATCAGTTAAAATGTCAAAACTGGCATCCATATCACACACACACCTCTGCTTTTCCATTTTTGTATGAGTTTTTTTGTCGCATTTTTTAAATTGTTGTACGGATCTTTTTCAAGTTTTTTACAATATGTAGTGTCAGACAGAACATCTAAAACTTTTGATTTATAATCTTTAATGTTAATGGCAATTCTTACATTGCCTTTATCAGCTTTTGTGAATAAAATATCTTTATTATTTTTAATAAAAGTTTCAGTCGCAAGCAAGTTATGTTTAATAACAGTATCAGTGTGTGATATGCGATTCTTACGTTTTGTAAAAGTATTGACTGTTCTAATGAGTTCACAGTGTAAAACCCTGTCTTTTTCATCATGTTTTCTCCAATCTACATAACCATCTATTGATTTGAAAATTTCGAAGAACGTTCTTCTATCGGGAAAACATGTAAAATTAAAATCTCTTCCTAAACGAACTGTATTACGTACCCCTTCTGGGATCGTCATCTCAGTGAGGTTAATGAACCATGGGTCATCTTGTGGTTTGTGTATATTCGAGTTCGTTGGCTTCGCGCTCGCCTCTGTGTATACATATTCGCATTTTCTATTATACCGTTCGTAATACAACTTGTCAAACTTTTTGTTGTGTTTATTTTGCCATTGAGACACAGAGTTTTTTGTATTTTCTGTTAACAATTTAATTAAACGTTTTGCATTTTTTAAATTTGTAATTTTTCTGACTTGATCAAAAAGTAATTTCTTTTCACTGAGCAATCGAGCCTTTTTTGAATAAAAATCCGAGATTTCAATTTTCAAGATTTTAGTCGAAATTAAATTAGATACAGAATTCAATTTGTTCTTTGTTTTTTGGCTATCCAAATTAATGCTATTCAATCTCCTAGTTACATCTTTAATATGTTTTGGAAAAATTTCATATTTTTTACATTCTAATAAAAATTTAATATCACAGCGTATTTTTTCCGTCAAACTAAGATTTTTGTGCAATTTTAGAAATAATTGTTTAGCTTCAATGCTAATATTCGTGTGAGCAAAGCGAAAAAGTGCAGCGTTATTTATACTCTCGTTGCTCAACAAACTATTTAAGTTATAATTAATTTCAGCGCGCATATAAATACGTGTAGTCCATGGTGTTACCATACTTGTCATTGTGTGTTGCTGTGAACAGGTCGTTGCCCTCTCTCTATCCCTCTTCTTCTCTCTCGGTGTCGCAGTGCTGATCCAACACCAATACAATCAAATGAGTTTTTTGTCCTTTCAGACTGCTCGCAATTCAATTTTGATAGGTTGTTTGTATGTGTAATGAAACACGTGGATCCTTTTGAGCAATTAAGTATTTTATTAATTTACTATCAGTCGACGTTTCGGAATCATTGTAGGATTCCCTTTTCCAGAGACTAGAAAACAACGATGTATCTTAATTCGTATGATCTAATTTCGCCACTATAATAACAAACAATACACAGCACAAGTCTTACCTAATTAATTAAATTAACTAACACATACGCCCAATTTCATAGCAATGTAGTTGCTCGTCAATATAAAAAGATTGAACACGTAGCTCTCTCGACATTTTCTTTCTAACGCACGTCATATTTGCACTGTAATTAAATCGAAAAAATTATGATTAGAAGGCTGAATGTGAATTTCAAATAATCATGAACCGCACGAATTATGAAATGAACTTACTAAATAAAAAACGAAACCACGTTGGAAAAATTAAAAACTGACAGGAACTGTGGTACATTGACCCGTTATCAAGCTACTAGTTTTCCCCGGATGGTAGCCAACAGAGCTATCAAAGAAGGACTGCGGATAGGTGACATCGCAGGGGATTATTTATACCCAAAAATATCGAATAGAATCACTGATACTATTAAGTTGAAAAATGATTATAAGGCTTTCATAGATATTATCAATAACGCAATTAAAGATAGAAAAAAACAGTTAGTTCCTAGAGGGTCGAGTTCTCGTATTCTGAGAAGTCGGGGTAGCACGATGGTATGAGCGATGTTGAGATTGCACTACTTAGTTCCTGCGTATGCGCATGTATGTGCGGTGAAGAGGAGCGCCAGGAGCCTCTCGACTCGCTATGGTTCTTGGATGCTTTGTAGTAGCAGGGCGATCCACGGACACTGTGAGCGACGCACCGCTTGTACTGCCGTGTCCCCCCACTCGATTTTTGGGTATAAATAATCCCCTGCGATGTCACCTATCCGCAGTCCTTCTTTGATAGCTCTGTTGGGTACCATCCGGGGAAAACTAGTAGCTTGATAACGGGTCAATGTACCACAGTTCCTGTCAGTTTTTAATTTTTCCAACGTGGTTTCGTTTTTTATTTAGTAAGTTCATTTCATAATTCGTGCGGTTCATGATTATTTGAAATTCACATTCAGCCTTCTAATCATAATTTTTTCGATTTAATTACAGTGCAAATATGACGTGCGTTAGAAAGAAAATGTCGAGAGAGCTACGTGTTCAATCTTTTTATATTGACGAGCAACTACATTGCTATGAAATTGGGCGTATGTGTTAGTTAATTTAATTAATTAGGTAAGACTTGTGCTGTGTATTGTTTGTTATTATAGTGGCGAAATTAGATCATACGAATTAAGATACATCGTTGTTTTCTAGTCTCTGGAAAAGGGAATCCTACAATGATTCCGAAACGTCGACTGATAGTAAATTAATAAAATACTTAATTGCTCAAAAGGATCCACGTGTTTCATTACACATACAAACAACCTATCAACTGTATATATATATATATTTATTGTGTAAATGAATTTTTGTTAAATATATAGTACCTGAAGAGGGACACGGAAAAAGTGTCCGAAACATCGCTTAAGAATAAATGGTGTTCATTTATTGAAACGAAACCTTTCCTGGTAGACAATTGGCCATCAGATGCAAGATACACATATGATTAACACTCTACCATAAGCGCCTTTACCAACTATATTTAAGAATAGTTTGTTTAGAGCCAGCGAGTTTGATACCTTATTTAGGTATAGGTTTCATTTTTATTTCTATTTCTAGCCATGATTTTCCTTTTACAATTATTGCAGTGTCATCAGCAAAAGCCAATATTGAAAGTTCTGGTAGAGTTTGAAACATGTCATTTATGTAGATAATAAATAATAATGGTCGTAATATTGTTCCTTGGGGGACTCCCATTTGTATTGCATCGAATTTGCTATTTGAATTGTTTACTTTTACTCTTTGTTTTCTGGTATCTAAGTAGCTTTTTAGTAGTTTATAAACTTTACCTCTTATTTCATAGTTGTATAGTTTATTGAGAAGTATCTTATGATCCACTGTGTCAAATGCCTTGGCAAGATCAAGAAAGGTGGCTGCTATAGGTTCACTTTGATCTATTTGATTGTATATTAAGCTTGTTAGAGCATTTAGTGCATCTTTAGTACTTTTATTTTTTCTGAAGCCGAATTGTTTCTGTGATATAATTTTGTTTTTATCTAGAAAGCTTAGTAATCATTTGTGTAATAGTTTTTCAAATATTTTTGCGATATTGGAGATAAGAGATATTGGTCTATAGTTATATGGTAAATGCTTTTCTTTTCCTTTGTATATCGATACGACTTCTGCTATTTTTAGTGCATGTGGCCAAACACCATGTTCTATGCATGTGTTGTAGATGTCTACAAGCGGTTTGCTGATGTGTTGTTTTAGTGTTTTTATAACTTGTGCATCTATTTCATCTATACTTCCTTTTTTGTTCTTTAAACTTGTGATAATGTCATTCAGTTCTATTTGGTTAGTTGGGAATAGATACATGGTTTTGGGATTCATGGGTGGCATTTGTAAATTTTCATTTAGAGTAGTTACTATCTTTTCACTCATTTTTCTTCCTATATTACAAAAGTATTCATTCATCTTTTCTGTTATTGGAGTTGAGTCAGTGATTTTTATATTATTATTTTTTTAGGTAGGTTATGTTGTTATTAGTATTGGTTTCTTCTCCTAGTTTTTTATTAATTATCTTTCAAAGATTCTTTTGGTTATTTTGGTTCTTTTCTATTTGTTTTTTATCATAGCCATTTTTTGCTTCGTTTATAGTTTGGTTTAGTATTTTTACATAATTCTTGTAAGCATCTTTTTTTGATGTATTATGTGGGTCTTTTTTCCATATGTTGTATAATTTTTCTTTCGTTTCACATGATGTAATTATGGCTTTGGTTATCCTGCATTTTCTGGGTGTAGATTTAAATTTTTTATTGTTATTAGTTGACTCAGATTCATATATGCATTTTTTAATTTTGAGTATCAGCTGATCTAGTGCATTATTTGGGTCTGCGGTTATGGAGATATCTCCCCTGTTTATGTTTTTACTTATAGTTTTTAATTTGTTATAATTTATTGTTTTGTAATTGGTTTTGTTATCATTTTTTTTTTATCTTCTTTATAGACATTAATATCGGGTAACGATCATTAAAAGGTATTGTTATCGTATAACTTTTTTGCGCAATTTTATCAATTTTTAAGTAAATATTGTCTATGCAAGTACCTTTACCAATGTCACTGTTTGCTTGTCTAGTTATTTGATTAAATCCTGGATGATATCCATTTTCTAATAGGATCTGTAAAAACTCTTGGTCTATTATTTCATTACTGTTTATGTCTATGTTAAAGTCACCGATTATTAGGTTATTTTAAAATTTTTTGTTCATGATCTACAGTTCTTTGAAATAAATTATAAATTCTATTTTCTTTAAGCTATGACATCTGTATAATGCTGATATTAGTATTTGTTTGTTATTGTCCATTATTATTGTTGAATTTATTATTTTAAGTTTGTTTATTTCAGTTACCTCAGTTGTTTCAATTAATTTGTTGTCTATGTACATAACGACCCCATCATTCTGATTTATTCTGCTATTATTGTAAAATATTTTGTATCCATTTATATTGAAGTATTCATGATGATCCATATTCCAAGTTTCAGTGCAAATTATAATACAAGGTTTTACTGAAGGCTGTTTAAGAATATTAGTAATTTATTATAGTTGTGGTTCATACTTCTTATATTTATCCATACAATGAGTTCTTTTTCAATATTCAGAAGTTTGTTTAGTTTACTTACTATATCAACTATTATTTCATTGTTTATAATTTTCTCTGTTTCATCCATTTCTGCTTCTTGTATTTGTGAATGTTTATCCAATTAGTGGTAGATCTCTAAAAGTTGTTTGTCTGATTCTATTTATCATCGTTGTTGAAGTTGTCTCATTTGTTGGTACTGTAGGTTCCTGTTCATTTACTTTATCTGTATGTTTTGTATTTTCTACTTTACCAAAGTATCTTTGATAAGTAGGTTGTAATGGATAATCTGTTGCTTCTATGTATCTTTTTATTTTCTTTTTTAAAATTTCACATTGATCACTATCAATTGCACTATGATTTTTTTTTACCTTATAATTTGTTTTATATTTTTTATTTCTATAGTCACAGTTTGCGCTCTTTAAAATGTTACAATTGCATTTCCTTACTTCATGTGGTCCTGCACATTTAAAGCACATAACCTTGTTCGTGCATTTTTTGCCACCGTGTCCATAGCCAGCACATCTATTGCACGAATTTGTATTCATAATGTCATAGGCTCTGCAATTTTGATAGCCTATTAGAATTTTGTTTCTATTTTCCTTTATATGTTTGTATATACTAGAAGTTACTTCAATTATTGCACTATTTGATGTTTGGTTTGTGAAAATATGTAGCACTTTGCACTTTTCATCCATGTTGCTGAAGTTTCTTTGGTTTATGTCAGTTTCTACTTCTTCTTTGTGTGAGAAATGCTTATTTATTCCTACTACTTTCATTGTAGGTTTATTTATTTGTTCTTTTTCTATTTTATAGTTTTCGTTTAGACTATTTTTTAAATTTAACTCTATTTTCTCTACACTTTCTACGTTCATACAGGTTATTATCACAGTGTTCTTGATTTTAGTATTAACATTTTTTGCTTGTACTGTTTTGTCATTAGTTAAGTAATTGCACACAGTTTTCACGATATTTGTTTCATTTGCTGTTTGGTGTTAGTTTTCTTGATGATGAGCTTTGGCACTTTTTTGTTTTTTGGCTTAATATGGCTTTGTGTAAGGACATTTGCATATGTTGCCCATGCTTGGTTTTCATTTTTGTTATTTTTTTCTTTTTCTTGGATTTAGTAGTTTGTTAAGTAGTTCATTTTTTTCTTGCAGTACCTGAACTATTTGTTTTAATAATTTGTTTTCTACTTTGTATTTTTCATTTTCACTTAGTTCTTCATAGATGGTATCATTTAGTGTTTTTCCTTTATTTGACTCTAGATCAATTTCATTTAATATCTCTTGCTTCTGTAGTTCCCTGTCTTCGCCTTTGTATTGAGCTATAAAAGCAGCTGCAGGTCCTTTCAGTTCACCATATGGTAATTTTGAGGTTAGTGCAAAGTTAGGGTGATCTTGGCAGATGATAAATGAAATGCTTACAAATTTCACAGGCACACCAGCGTTATATTTTGTAACTGCTTCGTTTGTGTGTTGAAATCCACCACATGAAATACACACTACTGCACCAACTTTTTGAGTTAAATGACATTTATAGAATTTATTTAACGGAGCATTGGGCGGCTCCTTGCTACCCGACGCCATCTTGATGACGTGAAATATAGTTCTGAAATAATTTTACTAACAATAAAATTTGTAACAATTTAAAAAATAGATTCTGTCATGTAAATAGCTTCACTTTTGGAGAACCTTAATTTACAAATATAGATTGCGTGATGATAATAATAATTAGTTTGGTAATGGTAAATTATAAATAGCTTCATTTTATAAATCACTCTTCTTGCACAATAAGTTATTGGATGAAATATTTCAAATATTTTACTGTTTTAATATACACGGTTAAAAATTATGTGCCTATTTTACACAAAGTTTGTGTAAAATATGAATGTTTCTATTGTGTAAAAATTCGACACAAGAATTTGTGTAAAATCGGTGTTTTACGGTGGTCCTCCAATCTCCCATACATACTTGGCAGGCCCGACGGTTTATACCTATAAGTCCACTATAAATAATTACATTGGCTCTAATTTTTAATTGATGCCGTTAAGTACAACATATCTGTACATGGGCAGAATTATGATTTACATTTCATTACCAAACATATTTTTTCTTGTGTCCGTCCTTTTTAAACGAGAATGAAATAAAAAAAAAATTCCCGCGGGTCTGTACTTTCTATTTAAAAACAGAGAGATAGATTCATAGATCAGTAGTTAATATGTAAAAGCAATCCATTTATACATTTTATCTGGTCTTTAAACATATGAATATTTATATGAAAATGACCGTGCTCTACACTTTCAACTGCAAACCGTCGGGCCCGCCAAGTATGTATGGGAGATCGGAGGCCCACCCCTGTTAGAGCAGTTCTAGACTTCTCTTGTCCTTCCAAGATGCGTAATATTATAGAAAGTTGAAAATTGAGGAGAAATAATAAAAAATAGTGATGTGTTGGTAACTATGTAATTTTGTTATATAGGCTTTGACTTTTCGTAAATATCTGAAAAAATTCTTATGAATTTTAGAAATAGAGAGAAGGCATTATAGTTATATAATTAAAATAATTTTCGCCCACACGGGCGTAAAGTACGTAGGTACTATATATATATAGTTTTGTAGGAGTGTGTGAGCTATTGGGCCTCTTGGGCGTTATGTAGAATACTTTGTATCCGCTGGCTGAATTATTTTGAAGTTACAACGTGGGCCTAAAATGTAATTTTACACGCGAGGTACAAAAAGTTCTTATGGCCGAGACTTGACTACTATTAATGATTTCAGTACTTTCTTGTGTTTAATTCGTATAGAAGAATGAAGAAATTTGAATACATTTCTGAGAAAATAATCATACAGTTTTTCGGAGAATGGTTTGCATTACTTGACTATCGATAATTGATTTCACAACTTTCGTTTGCTTGATTTGCAGTGAACAATTTGATTGTACTTACATATAATTTGTTGAGCATACATTAACTCAATGAAGTAAAGGACTTTTTTACTAGTATTTATTTGACTTCTTTTAAAAAATCATAAATATTATTTTATAGATTATACAGAAAAAACTTGTATACTTGCCTTATTTTATACTTTCGTAGAAAGTTTTATTAATAATATTATTATTTGTACAGTCATGAAAAAAATTATTACCATTTGTAGAGAGTGCTTGTTGAATAGATGAGATTAGAATAAATAAAAGCACTGTAGACAAATTGTGTTATTAGAACATACTTAAAAAATTAGTTTTTTAAAGAACGTGTTGATTGTTTTGAAAAAATATTTAAGTTCTCATTAAAGTTTTTGGTACTCAGTTTGACGGAGATTGAGAGAGAGAGGGAGAGAGGGAGAAAGAAAGAGAGAGAGAGAGAGAGAGAGAGAGAGAGAAAGAGAGAAAGAGAGAGAGAGAAACTAATACTTGCCTTAGTTTAAACTTTTGTAAAAAGTTTTTTTAGATAGATTCCACAACTTTATAAGAGAAAATTATAAATAATTACATAGTATGTGAAAACATTATGAGATTTGTTACAGTATATTATTAATAACATTATTAAATCGTAGTATAGTTATTCACAAAAGTTTTAAATTTGAATGCTTTTTTAAAGAGCTCGATAAAATGATTACATTAGTAACATTTTTTGAAATAATATCAAATGTGTATTTTTTCAGGTATGATAATAAATTAACAATTAACAATACTATTAATTGTAAAGTCATATGAAAATATAATTCTTTTTATTTTTATATATTCCAGGAAAAACTTATACTTGCCTTATTTTATACTTTCATAGAAAGTTGTATTATTTCTACTTTAATTTTTATTTCTACTATAATTTAGATAAATGCACAAATCAAAAAATATTTTCGGGAAAAAAATGTTAATGCTTTCTTTTTAGAGAAAACATTTTTCAAAGATTCTGTAGTTTTTTCAAAATAAAGTTTGTTACTATATTATTCTTGTAGAAAATGTCTTGTTCGCTATTTTGAAATAGTACATTACGATACGGGTGTCGAAGGTGATTATTTATTTCGACTTTGTAGAACACAAAAATTTATTATTTATTCGTAGACTTCCTTTTCATAAAATAAAACGTAAATAATTTTTAAAGATTGTATAGATTTCGGAAAATAATTTTTATTGTTTCCGAAAAAAATATTTACGGTTTGCAAAAGTTTTTCTAAAAGGATTATAAAAGTTTTGAAAATTAATTTCTCGTTGCTTGCAAAAGTTTTTAAAGGATTGTCGAGATTTTGTAATTTAATTTATCAAAGGATTTTTTGAAATATGTAGTGATAGACCATTTTTGGAGATATTTTGTAGAGAAAATAATAATGAATTATTTACAGAAATGATACTGTTATTGAAATGTACGACTTTAATTTAATGAGTAATACTACAGATAAGAAAAATGATTTTTGTAAAAAAAAGAAAACATTTTCATAGCAACTTTAGAAACTAATATTGTAAAGATATAACAAAAATCAGTTTTGTGAAAAATAGAAAATGTTTTTATAAGTATTATAAAAAATACTTAAAAAAATAGTTTTTTAAAAGTGTTTAAAAATTTTTAAGCTTTCAGTTAAGTTCTTTGTAGAGAGTTGGACAGATGTTGAGCGAAATATTGTTTGAATAAAAACATTGAATTTTGTTTAGTAGTTTAAACGGAGAATTTAAAGTTGTTAAGAGAAATAATAGCATCTCAAGGAATAAAAGAAAAAAGTAAAAGTTTTCAGAATGAAAATTCAAATTTCTGATACCACCTGATTGTCTTGCTTTTATAAAACTAGAAGCTCAAAGTTGGCTAAGAAGTTGAGTTCTCATGTCAACTGCCATTTCCATAGCAACAGGTGGTACAAAGATTTTTACAAAATGCTCTTTCGCATCCATTTTCTCTGACATCGTCTGATCCTCTAGCCTTTATAAAATGCGACTCAAAGTTTGCCAAGAAGTTCAGCTCTCACCTTAACTAACCTTACGTAACACCACCTGATGCAAACTTTTTTCACAAAACACTCTTATGCATCCATTTGTTATTATTACATCGTTCTTCTTCATTCTACACATATACAATAACACTGACATTCACTGATTATAAATTATTATGACCAGGTTCTGGCTTAGTATTACATTGTCATATTCTTCTTGCACTTTTAGATCCGACAGATGGCTATAATCGCCTTCATAACTAAAGTCACAGGTCCTGAGCCAACATTGGACGAGTTGTCTCTGGAAGAATTGCTAGTTTACCTTTAGAAATCATAGGGCCAGTAAGGCATTTATAATTGAAACATAAAGTAGATCGAGGCTCTGCTAGCGGGATATCTGCCACAGTATTTCAGCCTCTACTACAGGAGGTTGCGTGCTTTGACAGACTTGAACATAATCTTTTGATGGCCGTAATGCATAATGATTTGATAACACCATCCAACAAGAAAAATTTATAAAGAATGCACATGTATGCACACGTATGCATATTATTACACTCTTAGTATATATGTAATATAATTGAGCATGATGCACTTCTAAAATCTGAGAAATCTCACTATTTCCGGGTTTTAATAAGTGAATATCCTCCTTATTTTAAATGTCGTCAGCTGTCACAAATGCTTCACAAATTTTTTTATATGATGATTTTTACTTCCGGAAACATTTTAAAACCAAGAACTTGTAAATGAATTAAAAGTTATGTATTTGTTGAATAACTCTTCTATTCTAAATCGCCTTCATAACTAAAGTCACAGGTCCTGGGACAACTTTGGACGAGTTGCATTTGGAAGACTTGCTAGTTTACCTTTAGAAATCATAGTTTATATACTCCATATATTTTCGTATATAATCAGATCAGATTATTACTTATACTTCACTACATATTACTTCACATTATCTTGTATTAGGTAGCTGAAACAAATACAAACCAAGTTTTTACCGTGTGCAAAAAATCCATATATATATATCTCCATTCTTTTATTACGCTTTGACAGCTGCATTTTTTTGGTATTTCATGTAGAAACGTTAACAAATAAAGCCTTAGCATTATACACTTCTGACCTTGCATCTTACTATTCGCATTTCAATAATTCACTATTTCCATGATTCAGTAATAGTAATGGTGGCAGTCTTATTATATATTATTTTTAATCAACTGTTTCAAATATTTCTGTAGCATTTAATATATATTGTGGTTTGGTCTTGGGTTTCTTGTATTATTATAATATAAAATAACTGTCTGCGCCTATATCTGTAAAATAAAAAGAAGTTTCCATAAAGTACCTATGATAATTTAAATGATAATTACGTAAGTTTATTTGTATGTACAAAAGTTTTAATACTTATCTAAATCGTATTGTTTCTTGTAATATAATACTTGAAAACTTTGCTGCTCTTCTTAAAAAATAATGTAACCACGTTTTATTTATATAATAATTTAATATGTTAATAATAATTTTCTCTTCTACATAATTTTATATATACTCTATATATCTTCGTATACAATCAGATCAGATTGTTATTTATACTTCACTACACATACATATGCGACAGGTTATATACTAATATATATATGTATGTGATATACATGCGACAGGTTGTACAGCAACAGCACCGTGGCTGCTCTCTCTCTCTCTCTCTCTCTCTCTCTCTCTCTCTCTCTCTCTCTCTCTCTCTCTCTCTCTCTCTCTCTCTCTCTCTCTCTCTCTCTCTCTCTCTCTCTCTCTCTCTCTCACGGTATAAAGCTGTGGACTGTGGAGGAGATATATAGGATAGACCAATCACGAGAGAGCAACGGTCGGAACAAAACAGCTGATTGAGGTCTGAAGGAAAGAGAAAAGAAAAATAATCTGAAAAGGAAATCGGCCCTCGAATTTTTTACCTTAATATAACTTGAAAACAGCGGCATATTTTTAATTGATAATTTTTATGCATATAATATATCAAAACATCTATCCATTGATATATTATATATTAGATAAAAACATAATTCCAAGGCGTAAAAAATTAGTGAAATTCTGAAAGATGCTCCCCACTCACCGCGCACCTCCTCGCGCAGCCTACGAACTCGGTGTTTTGTTTACGTTTTCACCTACTTCTTTCCCAACGGCCAAGATCCCTGTACGTTTTTATTCTTTGATTATTTTTCTATTCAAATACAGGCCTTTTAACCTAATCTCTTAACTTTATACATGAGATTTTTATGTCCAAAGGACACATAACCTCACTCTCCCATAAGAGCTTATGTTAAAAACTCAAATATCACGGTAGCAAGAAATGTTTTGTAACTATATAATCTTTACTTTAATTATAATAATATCGCCTTCTGTGCAAACATTGTACGCTGCAGTTTTTTTTTAAATTTTAATTCTAGACCCTTTTTCAACCACAGCATATACGCAGTCTTGCCGCGAAAGAAACTCCAATACCTTTCCAAATACTGGTAAATTTTTTTCAAATGTTATTCAAATAAATTTATTTAATTTTAACGAAGCATTGCGGAATAATACATTGTTTCCTACATATATAATTTCATTATTAGACAAATTGAATTGCTCTATAATGACTGCTGAATACAAATTTTGACTTATATACATTTCTTTCAAATTCCGCAATTTGAAATTTTACACAAAGTTTGCGTAAATTGAACATATTACACAAAGTTTGTGTAAATTGAATATATTGCACAAAATTTGTGTAAATTGAAAATGTTAGACACGCTTGTGTACATTTTACATAAATATTGTGTAAAAGTTTACACAAGAAATTTTACACAAAATTTTTAACCGTGTATTATTTAATTAATATGATTTGATTTTATTACTTATATCAATCAAATATGTATCATGGAGTACTGAAAAAATCATTTATTTAATACCAATAAATCTTTTTAGAATTAGTGAATTCTCACAATTAGTGCATTTTTAATTCCTCTCGATAAATACATTTCAAAATTCTGTAGATTAGCTTATATAATCAAAATAATATTTAATGAAATACTTACCTAGCTGATAAGAAATACGTAATTACGAATTAGTTATTTATTAGTCTGCGTCGAATAAACTATGCTGTCATATAATAGTAAGTTGATAAAATACGTTGAATAACGTTTTATTCATAACAAACAGTGGCTCATCGCTATCCAAGAAAGCACTGACAATGATTTCAACTGGATACCATCAGAGCCGGTGAGATATAAATACATTTAGCAAATAAACATGTATAAATATCTATAAAATCTATATATATATATATATATATATATATATATATATATATATATATATATATATATATATATATATATATATATATATATACTTTGTAGCTCGCTTTTTTCGTTGACAGAATTAAATTTCATGATTTATTTCGCAAAGAAAAATCAGAAAAACCTTTAAAAAATCATTTTTAAAAAACATTTTGTCATCTTGTTGTCTTGTAATCTTTAAAATTTGTTCATATTGTGTCTCGGTCCATATAGAGTAGCGGCAAATCCATAGAATCATAGTTTATCTTTTTTTGAGGAATTTTTATTTGCAAAATCTGTATCGCGCTATCCATTTTGGAAAGTCATTAACAAAAATTAATTGAAAAGTCCATCCATACTCTCTCAGACTAGACAAAATATTCTGTATTAAAAGTTTATTATGAGTTATATTTTTACATTAGAAAGATTACTCAATTTGTTTCATAGTAGATTATCAATTAGCACCTGGAGTATATCGCGAACTCTTTGTGCGGGGCCGATTTTTCCATTTGAAGGGTGGTTTGAAAAATAATTTAAAGCATGTCAACTTTATTTTTGTATTCAATTGACGAAAATGTCTTATCTATTTTTCATCTGATTTTGAATTTTTTTCTTACAAAAAAAAATACCAAAAAAGGGTAGATTTTTCAGTGGGAAAAATAGGGGCTGCTACTGTTATCGTCAGAACTATATAAGTAAGTTGTATATTTACATTAGAAGCAAACGCAATTCATTTTATAGTAAATTATCAATTATAACCTGAAGTATATTGAAAAACCTTTTTAAAGAGGTGGTTTTCCATTTTGAGGGTGGTTTGGGAGATAATTTCGAACAGGTCAACGTTATGTTTGTATTTCATTGACAAAAATATTTTTTCCAATTTTTTTATGGCTCATTTGTAATTTTTTCCACATAAATAGGCATTGGAAAGTGAGATTTTTCATTGAAAAAATAGGGGTTGCAACCCTTATGGTCCGAACTGCGCGGGTTAGTCATGTATTTACATGAGAAGTGAAATTAAATTTTTTTCGTAGTAAATTATCAATTAGAACCTGAAGTGTATTGAAATATCTTCTTTGGGGGGCGATTTTTCCATTTTGAGGGTGGTTTGAAAAAATATCTCGGACAGGACAACTTTATTTTTGTATTCTATCGACGAAAATATTTTTTTTAATATTTTTAAGCCCATTTTGAATTTGTTTTTCATGAAAATAGGCATGGAAAATTTAGATTTTTCAATAAAAAAATAGAGGTTGTAACCCTCATGGTAGCAACTATGTGTGTTAGTTACTATATAGTGATCGTAATGGCTTATCTACCAGGTAATTTTTTTGTAAATAAAAAACAACATTTGTCGTGTTTCGACGTTTCGGACACTTTTATTTGTGTCCCTCATCAGGATTCTATTCAAAAAAAATTTTTTTACTTAAATTATTACAGGTATGTTAAACGTAAATAACTAAATCACATTAAATATATATGAACAAAAACTTACAATGAGATAGCGTCAATCTAGTTACGCAGAGAACAATCCGCTCGTCTATAACTAAATTTTACAAATTTCTCGCTTATATACTAACCTAATGTGTGTATGTTCGAAAAAATATTTTATCACAGATATAACTAATACATATAAATGGTGACGTGAATTAGAAATGGTGGGAGAGGCGTCGCTGACAGAGCTCGTAGACGGAGAGAGGTAACAGGGCGACACACACAGGAGGAGGTGGCGCTATCGATGTTTTCATAAACGGACTAAGCCAACTTCCACGTTGTGTAGGCATACCTCCTACATGTGTGCATTCCTGATACCTTTACAAAGTCATAGAACGGCAAGTACATTATTTCGGAGATGAGAAATCGAAATTTTTAATAAACGTATTATTTCGTTAGGTAGCCTTGTAATTTCGAACTGTTTATTCATAAAATTTGATTGTGTGTGTATAAAAAACGCCTCTGAAAAAAGCCTTTTTCCATTATTTATTTCATCATCTAATATTTTTATATTTTCGAAATCTATTGTGTGATTTGTTTCATTAGTGTGCATAAATAATCCGGAATTTTGATCTTCATCTTTATATTTTTTTGCGTGTTCTTTTGCTCTGACTTGTAGGCGTCTACTCGTTTGTCCGACATAAGAAGCGTTGCAATCGCGGCAATTGATCTTATATACGATATTGGCTTGATTCACTTTTTCTGTTTTATCTTTACCTAACTGTATAATATTATTTAACTTATTTGTAGTGCTATAGACAACCTTTGTACTAAATTGTTTAAAGAAGTTATGATTGAAAAATTTCAGTTCCTTAACATAAGGCAAGCTAATGATGGCTTTATTATTAACAGGTTCTGTTTGTTTAAAATTTGTTGTAAATTTTATCTTCCTTAAACGTTTTTTTATGTGAAAATCTATAACTTTTAACGGATAATCATTCAATCTTAACACCTTTTTTCTAAATGATATATTTTCGTTGTAGAAACTGTTATGCGATAATTTTATGGCTCTATCTACTAAGCAATATATAATAGCTATTTTATTACTGAGGGAGTGGTGTGAATTATAATTTAAATATCGTCCTGAGAAAGTTGGTTTGCGGTACCAATTTGTAATTATATGTCTATTTGTGTCTATTATAATTTTGAGATCTAAGAAGCTAATGCTTTCATTCTGTGCTATTTCAACCGTAAATTGTCAGTTTTTGTTGTATGTATTAAAGGTATTAAGAGTGTAGTCTATTGAATTGCTAGGTACACATAACAAAATATCGTCAACGTAACGGAAATAAAACATAGGTTTAACATTCAATTTTTTTATACACTCAGTTTCAGATTATAGATTTTCACATAAAAAAACGTTTAAGGAAGATAAAATTTACAACAAATTTTAAACAAACAGAACCTGTTAATAATAAAGCCATCATTAGCTTGCCTTATGTTAAGGAACTGGAATTTTTCAATCATAACTTCTTTAAACAATTTAGTACAAAGGTTGTCTATAGCGCTACAAATAAGTTAAATAATATTATACAGTTAGGTAAAGATAAAACAGAAAAAGTGAATCAAGCCAATATCGTATATAAGATCAATTGCTGCGATTGCAACGCTTCTTATGTCGGACAAACGAGTAGACGCCTACAAGTCAGAGCAAAAGAACACGCAAAAAAATATAAAGATGAAGATCAAAATTCCGGATTATTTATGCACACTAATGAAACAAATCACACAATAGATTTCGAAAATATAAAAATATTAGATGATGAAATAAATAATGGAAAAAGGCTTTTTTCAGAGGCGTTTTTTATACACACACAATCAAATTTTATGAATAAACAGTTCGAAATTACAAGGCTACCTAACGAATATAATACGTTTATTAAAAATTTCGATTTCCCATCTCCGAAATAATGTACTTGCCGTTCTATGACTTTGTAAAGGTATCAGGAACGCATACATGTAGGAGGTATGACTACACAGCGTGGAAGTTGGCTTAGTCCGTTTATGAAAACATCGATAGCGCCACCTCCTCCTGTGTGTGTCGCCCTGTTACCTCTCTCCGTCTACGAGCTCTGTCAGCGACGCCTCTCCCACCATTTCTAATTCACGTCACCATTTATATGTATTAGTTATATCTGTGATAAAGTATATTTTCGAACACACATACATTAGGTTAGTATATAAGCGAGAAATTTGTAAAATTTAGTTATTGACGAGCGGATTGTTCTCTGCGTAACTAGATTGACACTGTCTCATTGTAAGTTTTTGTTCATATATATTTAATGTTATTTAGTTATTTACGTTTAACATACCTGTAATAATTTATGTAAAAATTTTTTTTTTTAATAGAATCCTGATGAGGGACACAAATAAAAGTGTCCGAAACGTCGAAACACGACAAATGTTGTTTTTTATTTACAAAAACATTACCTGGTAGATAAGCCATTAGGATCGCTATATAGTAATATAAAGAAAACTACCATTAGATGCAACTAACAATCTAATGTGTGTTAGTTGTGTAGTTACATGAGAAGTGAAATGAAATCGGTTTCATTGAGAAATATCAATTAACACCTGAGATATATTGAAAAATCCATTTTTTGGAGTGACATTTGAGGGTGGTTTTCACCCCCTCAACGCATTTTTCCGCCGATAAAAAAAAATCGTGTCTCTAATTTTTTGACGAACTACAACATATTAAAAGACTATTGAAATCGGTGAGGTCAGAGAGTTTCCTTGTTAGATTCGCGATTTCGTCCGTCCACCAATATGCAGCCTGTCTCTTTCTTGCCGTCTTTTTTAGCGGCATCGGTGCTTCGCATGTTTGGTGTATAACACGTTCTCTAGTTTGCATCTCCTTGTCCGAAATCTCTTCCGCTGACCCGTGGTTGCTCCCTAATCTTTTCATTTCGTCGTAACCGCTACTGATCATCAGGCTGAATACATCCGCGTTCAGCTTAGCGCAATTGAACTTGAATTCTTTTGGTACAGCTGTCGGTCTCGGGGACTCGATTGCTGTTGTAACGAGAATGAGATATACTGGTAGTCGCTTCCGGTAAAGCCCTCTAACAACCTCTAGTCTTTTACTGTACAGGCTAGTCCCTCAGATGCCAGTGTAACATCGATTATCGTCTGTCTATACCCTGGTCTTCTAAAGGTCGTCGTTGTGCCTCTATTAAGCACAGTGAGCCCAGTTCTGCCATCTCTGCTATAGTCTTACCTCTCGAGTCCGTCTCAGCCCCATTCAGCGGATTTCGCGTTTAGGTCTCCTCCCACGACTACGTATCTCCAGCGTTGCCGAATGTCATCCTCGAGCGCGCATACTTTCGGCCTAACCGCCTCGCGGTTTTCGCTTGGTTTTAAGTAGCAGCTGAAGTACGTTACCCCCCTGCTTTTAATCCAATCGTAGCCTGCTCCTCGTCCTCTTTTCTCAACCGGCACCCTCCCAAGATTCGCGATCCAGATGTCAGCCGTCTCTATATCGTCCGAGATCCACAACGGTCCTTTCGCGATCACCTACTGTTCGCTTAGGAGCAGTAAGTCCACGTTCCGCTCACCTTGTATTTGCCGGAGGAGATCGTTCTCTAGTTTGCTCCTGTACATGTTGCCCTGCATTATTGTAACTGCCTCAGCTATTTCTGAGCAGCGTTTCTTATTTACTAGTGCTATCTTTAACGCCTGGCACTTGGCCGTCCCTAAGATATGGGTTTATTCCGCTATCTCTATTCCCACCAGGAAGGTACCCCAAGTGTCAGTCGCCGATTTTGATAATATTGCAATATGATATAGTACTTAAAAAAATAACGTGTTTGAAATTCCGAACGTTCATAATGAACGAAATATTAACTTAAAGTTTCTAATTCTGGTTAGAATTCCCCGGAGTGTGGTTTACTGGTGACTGCAAGAGTGACAAGTGAAGAAATACAGTTATTATCCAATTTTAAATGTATTAAGTAGCCAAATTCGGCTAAATCTGAAAATGGCAAAAATTTTTCGTTCACTATGAACGTTCGAAATTTCAAACACCTAAAAAATATTTAATAAAGACGCTAATGGTAGTAGTGATAAGTAATTGTTGATTGCATCTAATGGCCAAGGTTACTACCAATATTTGTTGTACGAGATGGTAAAAAATAATTAAAACAACAAATTTATTTCACATTAACAACGTTTCGGACATCTTTTATGTGACAAACGGACAGCTCTCCGCACTATATCAAAAATAGACGTTTTACCTTGAGAGGGACATTCACAAATAAAAGATGTCTGAAACGTTGTTAATGTGAAATAAATTTGTTGTTTTAATTATTTTTTACCATCTCGTACAACAAATATTGGTAGTAACCTTGGCCATTAGGTGCAATCAACAATTACTTATAAAAAAAATTTTTTATCGGCCGTTATTCACTTTTAGAGGGTAAAATTTACCCCTAAATTTCACCTCCGAAAATCGTTTCTTTGGAATATTTCATAAATGAATAAAGATATATCTTCATAAAACCAACGCCAAAATATTTAGAATAAAAGAAACTATAAACTGCATCATTTTCAATTTTAAGGGTTGCAACCCCTATTTTTAAAAGAGCAAAATCTTATTTTTTTAAGCGATTTTCGGCTACAAAAATATTAGTACGTTGTATATTTTTCAAAAATCTATTCTATTTGGAAGAATATTGAAAAATAAAGTTGAAATATCGAGGTTTTCGAAGAAATAATATCATTAGGGGTAACTACCCTTCATTATATTTTTTTCATTAATTAAGTTTTCACGAGTTTTATAACCTTAGGATTCACTTTAATAAAGTGAGATTCATTAAAAGAAGGAATATTTATAAATTTAATTTTTATAATAAGAGTAATTGCACCTATTTTTTTGGTGCAAAATCTTTTTTCTTCGAGTATGAAAATTATATTATATAATACTTTTTTTTAACTCTAGTTCTTTTTTTTCAAATTCTTTTTTTTTAAATCTAGTTCAAAGAATATCATAAATAAAATTGATATATTTCGAAAATTTTTACGAAACAACTTTTTATGAGGGTAATATCCCCCTACATTGATCTATTACCATATTTTAAAAAATGAAAGTCAAATAATATAATTTGCGAAAATAGTTTCTGTAAGTAATAATCACAGTTAAGTGCTTTGAAATAAGCAAACAAAAATATTTTATCTATACCTGGGCGAAAGTACTTGGTTCCGCCATTCGCTTAGGCTACAAGAAGTAGCACTTTTACCCATTGCTGAAACGCCTGAAACAGTTGCCGTGCGCAAGCCGCTACATAGTGCGAATTCGGTGCGTACCTGTCTCACATCGGGAGCGTGGCGTTCTCAAGAAGGATGGTCACTATATTCACTGATAATGGCGCTTCGCTCTCACAATTAGAATGCTATCCTATGCATTCCGAAAAATTAAACGGAACGCATTTAAGCCTGTAAGGGTGCTATCCCATGGAGGTCCGAAAAATTAGGCGGAACGCATTTAAAATTGAAAATTTAAAATTGAACTATTTATTAATAAATTCATGTTTATTTATTTGGAAATATCCTCTCTATCTATCCCTCTTTTCTTGACTCACATGTGTACGTAACAATCTGCTTGTTCATGTATTTTCGATGCCCGCCCCAACCAGCAGCACTCCCTAACGCTCGTGCTGCAAATGTTGGGCGGGCATCGGACACACATATACATGCACAACGGGAAAGAGCAGATAAGCAGACCAGGCGAATCATCTAACCTGCAAACTGCGTGGAATGGCCACAAGAGCGCAGCGATGCTACCAGTTGGCCTTACGGTGAAAGTAATAACATGGCCGCGCAACGCAGCTGTCAGCTGGAAGGTTATAGCAACGGTGATTTCAACTTCCCCACTAAATAGTGATCGTACTTTCACCCTGTGATAGGGAAAAATACTATTTCTTACACGGAAGGAAAATGGAACTCGGTACATATCCTTGTACATGTCCTTGATCTCCGGTGGCTCCATTGCTCCTATTCTACGAGTTACGATTTTGTAGCCTAGTCCCCATGGGTCGAAGTTAACTTCGTCGCACACCTTTCAGCATCGTCGCTTACTGGATTTAATCGCAAGCCTTAGCCTTCTCTGTGCCTGTTTAAGTTCAGCGTTAAGAACAGTGGCCTCGCGTCGTTCCTGCGCGCGCTGTGCCCGTCTACGAAGCCTTAAGCATGTTCTATGTAGCACCACAATCTCTTCCGTCTACCAGTATGCTGGTTGGCGGCGGTTTCTATTTCCGCTTCGCGGCGTGGAGGCATCACATGCTCTTACTATCACCGACGTTACCCTGCTCACCTAGGCTTCCGCATGCTCCCGACCTGATAAATCATTTTCATCGGCCCCTCGTGGTATCCTTAACTCTTCTATCAGCCGGTCCTCGTTTAATCGGTGAGTGTTAATGGCCTACTCGCTCACGTTGTTGTTGTTGTTGTTGTTCCCGGGCTCTATCTAGCGATAGATGAGCATTTTTCCGTGCTATCGGGCGCATCCTCAGGTTGCGGATCGGGGAAGGGCCAGCTGGGACTGGTCAGCTGCGAATATATTACATAAGCAGTTGCGGACAGAGGAACGTGAGAATGGACGAATGAATGAGCACAGTATGAGTGGGCTGTCGCCAACGATCTGTGGATATTCCGTCCAGACTAGCCAGTGGGAGATTAGTAAACTCCTCGACCGGGGTGTTGCACGAAGTTAGTACCTAACCTCTGCATTAGTAATATTAGGGAGCGTAAGTCCCTGAAATACGGGCAAAGTCCTAGCGAAAGTGCATATTCAAAGTGGAAGGACCGATCACGTATTCACCGACTGGAGCCAATGGAAGGGTTGAACCAGGTCGATCGGGCGCAGGTATGAAGGATTACATGGTCAGTATTTCCTTATACCCGAAGCTGCGTAGGGCAAATCGCACACCGTCTAGTCTGAGGTTTGCGTCAGGTGTTGGGACGGACCCGACATCGCCTACTCGATAGCGGTGACGTTAAACCTTTTGCTTCATTATGGCACGGGCCTATCCCGTAACCTTTTTCTGTAGAGTCACTAGGTGCCGATAGTGACCGTCCGACAAACCGCCTCTCGGCTTCGGTACCCATAAAAAGGATTTCTTGTAGGCGGGGATAGTAGCCACACCGAGGTGTGGCTTCCATAATGGGCGAACCGTCTTAATCCAGCAAATATACATACATGATGAACACATTTAAAAACACACTGGATCCCAGTAGCATTGCAGCGGGCGCTGATGCTAAATTCGAAGAGCTCGGACGAACAACAGCAGCAGAAGAAAAGAACATAGAGGAACATATCCAGACTACGGGTAAGCTTATCGAGGCGATGGTAGAATCCACCTTGCTGCCGAAGAATGTCAACAAGACTATAAAAGAAGGACTCCCAAAGCTGCAAGAAGCTTTGAACTCCCTAGTAGAGTCACGGCGGGCCACATCAACGGACTACCAACGTCTGAAGGATAGGCAAAACATCAAGCGCAGGGCTGTAGACGTAATCAGTCCCGAAAGTCAGATGGCTCCAGCCGGGAAAAGCACAAAGAAGTTACAAGACAGGATAAAGAAGAGAACCCCCCTGGAACTCGACTCTTTCGTATCCCAGATGAAAACACTTGGCAGGTTGTACCACCAAGGAAGGAAAAGAAGAAAGGAAACAAAGGGCAAAAACCCCGAGTCATGGTGTAAAAAGCACGAACTATGGAGAAGCAAGGCAGTAGCAACAAACTCCGCCGGCCGCGCACCGAAGCCGTGCTGGTCAAGCCAGCAGAAGGTAAAACTTACGCAGACGTATTACGGAGGATTAAGAATGCCGTGGACCCATCCACAACTCAGATCTTGTTCAAAACGATTTGGTGTACCCGAGGGGGCAGGTACTACTAGAGCTGCAGTCCACGCAAACTAAGACCCAATTCAGCGACGCAGTTAGGCGAGCTGTAGGATCTGACGCAGCCGATGTCCGTGATAGTATCCCTAAAACAACCCTAGAGATCCGCGATATGGACGCATGCACGATGGAGTACGAAGTGCGACAGGCGATAGCTCAGGCAGGAGTAGGAGTCGAGCTCGTGATTCGCCTAACCCATGCAAATAACAGGGGCCAACGCACAGTGGGCTGGGTAAAACAAATTCTTGTAGGTAATTAGATTACCTATCAATATCCGTTTCCCTCAAATGCCCTACATTTCATGAATATTGCATAAACGTGGCAGAAATCGCAGAAATCGTAGAAAATCACGAAAAATCCATACAAAATTCCATCATTTCTTTGTAAATTTTTTTTTTTTGAGGTTTTCTTTATCAAAATTTTTTTCGTATCCTTAGACATATTTGAAGAAAAAATGCTTCATTTCCGTAATAAAAAGTACTAAATTTTAGCATAATTGAATTTTCTTTTATTTTTGAAAAAAAAAACTGTTAAAACTGTTACCGATTTAGTTCATTGAATAACTATGAAATTTTAATAAATTCATTAGTAATTTCAAATACTATGTACATCCATCATAAAATCTTCTTGTAATTTTACTATTATAGCTGTTGCCTTACCCCCGAATAGGAAAGTCTACGATTTATAGTCTTTTTTTATCATATTCGGATAGTATATTTTTTATCTATTATTGTATATTCTTCATAATTTGGCACCTGCAAAAAATTCAAATACATATATATTATATGTAGGGGAGAGTGGGGCTATGTTGTACATGAGGCTATCTTAAACAAACCGAATATCTTTTTTCTAAATTGGTTTTTTCATCTGTCGGTAAGATAGAACATAATTTTTCGATACAATACATATTTGGCAAACCTTTTTTATTGGCTACAGCCTTTTATTATATTTTTAGCGGACACTTGTCGAATTTTTCGACCGTTTCTGTAAAATTTGTGGCCTGCAGAAACGGCGTACAAAATTACCAGAGACGCAACGGACTCACAACTTTTTCATTGTTTTGAGCACATGAAAACACCCAATTTCGCACCACAGTGAGATCGATAAGTTTTACAATGAACGAACAATCTATATTTAAAGATTTTTTCATCCTTGTGGTCAAGTTGTACAAAATAAGAGGGGCGATCTGAAACATCCCGAAAAATCTCAATTTGAATTTTTCGCACCGTTTTCATGCTGCTACAGTCAAGACTATTCATAATAGTGATGCAAATATTGATGTGGCTACAGTGAAATTGAACAAAAAGAAAATTTTAAAGAAAACGTTTCGTCCAGCAATTTAAAAAGGCTTAAAAGGGAGATACAGCATAACAGCAGATTATCAGAACATATATTTTTTCTTTAATGCTTTAAGCTTCTATATTAGAATAAAAAATTTTGTTTTTATATTCATATAGTTTCTTTATATATTATAAAGAGCATAATTATTTTCAAGAGCTTTAGTTTATGTTTTCTTTGGTCTAAAAAAGCTATGATTGTAAAAAATGCTGTGATGTAAAAAATATCGATTGAATAAATACTAGTAACAGTATTAGTAGACTGCGTTGAATTATTTCATGCTAGCATTTGTCACTTGCACATGAAGTCGATTTGTAATCGTTACGCATTGTCAATACTTAATATCCCGTCAATTTTAAAATTTATAATTTTTCTTGAAAATGTTAAATTCTGCTTAATTAAAGGCATGAATAAGTATAGTAAGTAATGAAAATAGGTTACATAGCTTTGCTTTATTTTTAGAAATGGATTTAACTGATTTAAAATGAATGTTCAAGTTGACCCCGCGCCGTGTACAACTTGACCCCCACTGGAGGGTCAAGTTTATTTATTTATTTATTTTATTTATTTATCCAGAGTAGTACATATTGTAATACATGTTATTGCTTACTTCAAGACATAGTTATATGTCTGAAGCAGCAAACATCCTTTAGAAGTAGACATAGCTACCTGTACATAGGTCCGGCGTTCTTAATTTAAACTTACAACCTAAGCGTGAAATCAATAATTCCACTATATATATTACTATTTGGTCCATAATTGTTTAACCAATCCATCTTTGGCTAGAAAATATTAACACTAATCCACATTTTTAGTTTTTTCTTGTTTTATAATTTTTTGTAATATCTAAAAGTTTTAGATTTGGATTAGGTTTCGGAAGACAGTTAAATACTTGAATTGCTCTTACGTAGTTACTTTTTTCACTAACAGCTTTCTCACACTTTGGTGGTATTATAAGTTTATTTCTGGTTATGCTAGTCGATGTTAAATATAATTTCTGTAGATCATTATAATGGTAGGATACGCATTCATATGCAAAAATTTGTTTGAGATTTAATGGGTTGTCTTGATTAAAACTATTTTTGTTAACAATTTTCAAAATCCTGTTCTGGATTTGTTGAAGTAATTTTAAGTTGTTTCTAAATGCACCACCCCAAGCAATATTTCCATAGCTAATAACACTATGAAAGAAAGCATAGTATATTATCCTAAGTGTGTATGATTGCATATATTTTGACAATTTGTATAGTATATATATTATATGTTTAGTTTTCTTTATTAGGTATTCAATATGTTTGTCCCACCTTAGCTTATAATCAATAACTATACCTAGATAT
Organism: Torymus aiolomorphi; assembly: GCA_036365515.1. Classification (NCBI taxonomy): domain Eukaryota; kingdom Metazoa; phylum Arthropoda; class Insecta; order Hymenoptera; family Torymidae; genus Torymus; species Torymus aiolomorphi. The sequence continues at coordinate 146,347,818 of CM070874.1, forward strand.
TTACAATATTCAACCCTATTTAATTCAATGCCCTATATCTGTGGCTTCCCGGAATAACGACCTAACCCACTTGTACGTGTTTTCGAGAAATCGACGTTTTAAAATTTCTGTCATGACACTTCATATGTAAGATCGAATTGCGCGAGATGAGTCATAACAATGTAGACTTTTACAAAGGTATAGAGTATCTTTCGAACTCCACTGCTAGAATACATTTTTATTCTTTGTATAAACAAACAAAACAATGCAGTTTAGTCGTTATTCCGGTAACTGTGCAGTTAAGCGGTTTAGAGAAATTGTTCAAATAAGATAAATAACATAGTTATTTCTACACTTAAAACATAGAATACGAATTCTTTTTTAAATATTCATTCCAACGCATGCGCGTCCCAAAGGAATATGCGTCTAGTCAACGGAATTCGGTATACCGAATACCGAATGTTACTTGGTTACTGTTTATGCACACACGCTCGCCCGACAATCAAAGCTGTTGTGTTACCTTCTATTATGTATTGCTTTTGATCTTTGTTGTTATAAAAATAGGTATGTCATAATCTGTTTATTGCATAGTATTAACTTCAAAACGGTGCTTGTAATTAAATATAAATATTCAGTTCATAATCCAAGATGGAGGATAGTGGGCTGCCACCGGAGGCAGTCCCTCCCGATATATACTATCGATGTCACAATACGCAAGCGGTTAAAACGGTAGTATGTATATGGTGTTGCAATGTTTTTCATAAAAGTGACTTTAATAGAAAAAAAAATGTAAGATACATAAACAGTGTGTTAGTTGTTTGTGATGAACACGATTTGAGCATAACCTCAAATCAAGATCCCACACGTGTTGTGTTACTAAAACTACAAGAAGATCTGCAAACCAAAACTAAAGCGATTGAGAATTTTAGTAAAAACTATAGGAAAATAGAATCAGAGTACAGTAAACTTAAAATCAACTATGAAGGCCTCCTTCAAGAAAACAGAATGCAAGTTGATGAGCTGGTTGAGACTACATGCGAAGACAAGGACAGTGATAAAGTAAGTGCACTAATAACAGAAAACCAGCTGCTTAGGGAACTAAATACTGAATTGAAACATAAAAATCTGCTTTTAAACGAAATTCTAACGAAAGAAAAAGAACGACCGAGTAAATACAAGGAAACATATGCAGATATAATGTCAAAAAGATACACATACCACAATCCAAAAAAGTGCCGAAAATTGTAGTGACAAGAAAAGACAAAGAAGAGAAATCTGTGATAAAGGAAAAAGTATTCCACTATCTACTTAAAGAAAAATCAATCCAAACGAAAAAAATTGATATGAAAAGTAAAGATGTAATTTCAATAACATGCATGAACGAGGAAAGTGCCAAGACAGCAAAAAGATTACTAGACGCCAAGCTCAACCACCTCTACAAGGTCGAAGAAGAACAGCTTAGTAAGCCTGTCATAAGAATAACTGGCATCGAAAATGAATTCAAGTCTGATATAAAAGCAATCGAAAATGACATAAACCAAAGAAATTTTTCAAATTTAGATACAAAGGGTAACGTATTACACGTAGCTGGCAATGACAAAAACAGTAAAGTAACGGTCATCATGCAAATAACGGGTGAAATGCACAAACATATTAAAGAAAATAAAGACAGATTATTCGTTGGTTATCAGAATTGCAAAGTTTACGATATAATAAATGTGAAACCATGGTATAAGTATAAGTGTGGTAGATTGGGTCATAATGGCCAAAGGTGTAAGAACAGCCCAACCTGTTTAAAATGTGCGGGAACGCATCTAACAGAAAAGTGCACATCAGAGAAACAGTGCTGCGTCAACTGTAGCTTCTCAAATAAGACATTTGGAAACGACTATAATACTGATCATGTTACCACTGACAGACAAGAATGCAAAATTTTGAATGCTAAGGTAAACAAGGCTATGAACACTACTGAATATATAATAAAACCTGACTTACCGAGATACCTCGGTACGGTAGATAACTTCAAGAAACGGACGCAAGAGTTAACTAAATCACCAACTACATTACAAACTCAGGTGGGCGGAACTGAATTAATACTGGCAAAACCCAGGCTTGGAAGTTCGTCTTCACTTACATCGATAACAACAAGATCTAGATTCTACTCACAACAAGACCTCAGCCTGAGTTCGCCTACCAAAAATACGCAAGAGGGATCAACAAACTTTTAATTTAAGTGATACAAACTTTGGCAGTGAGATTGAAAATTTTAAAAAAGCTCTATTGCAAAAGTGTTAATAGGAAACATGAACTAAAAAATAAACTAAAAAATATATATAATAAACAAATGTATACATATTGTTTTACTTACGTTAAGTTTTGAGAATTCTATTGACAATATTAAATGTTTAAGGTTTAAATATTTAATACTTAGTATATAAGCTTTAGTGTATAAGTATAGTCTTAAGTATTCATGTACCAGCCCTCGTACAGGTAGTTAATATCTATCTCTGAGGACTTTACTCTATGTAATTTTGTTCTGGTTTAATAAATAAATAAATAAATAATAAATAAGTTAAGTCGTTCTTCCGGGCACAGGTGCAGTTAAGTGATTATGCACTTAGCTGATATTTACTCTTTGAACGCGTTTCAGATTTCTGGACCAAGTCTACGTGAAAAAGGGTAGTTAGAAGGTATAAATTCCGGTGCTAACTCAATTTTGACCCCCAAGTGGGTTAGGTCGTTATTCCTGGAAGCCACAGATATATGTATGTTCAAATCTTCAGGAACACTATCACAATAGTTGCCAAACGTCATGTACACAGCTTTCTTTATATTTAGCGAAAGTTTGTTTAACGCTAGCCAAACAGTTCTATCCTCTAAATATTTGTTCATTTTATTTTCAACTTTCTCCCAGTTCTCGTCTGTTGAGATAATTGTAGTATCATCCGCATATGATAGGGTACTGTCTGTTCTATTAGTCAGCAGGTCGTTGACGTAGATTATGAATAAGAGTGGCCCTAATATAGTACCTTGCGGTACACCCGTGGTTATCATCTCATAGTAACTTTTAGTAGTTCCTATTCTCACTTTTTGTCTTCTGTTGCTTAGATAGTTCGATATTAGTGCATGAGATTTACCTCTTATACCATAATTATATAATTTGTCTAATAGAATAGCATGGTTGACAGTATCAAAAGCCTTTGCTAGATCTAAGAATGTAATAGCTATCGGTTTACTTTTGTCTAATTTAGTATAAATTATGTTCATTGAGTAACTAAGCGCATCTTTTGTACCTTTATTTTTTATAAAACCAAATTGATTCTGAGCTAATAAATTATTAGAGTTCAAAAATGATTGTATACGAGAATAGACAATTTTTTCTAGTATCTTTGCAACATTAGAAATTAATGATATCGGTTTATAGTTTGTTATTTCCATTTTGCTTCCTGATTTAAAAATAGGAACTACCTTAGCTATTTTGAAAGCTTGATGCCATATTGCTTTTTTAGTACAGAGATTAAAGATATGTGTTAGAGCACTAATAATCGGATATAATATTATTTTAAGTGTTTGGTAGTAATATTATCTTTCCCACCATTTTTTATTTTCATGTTATCAATTATTTGAAGTATTTCCGCGTTATTTGTCGGTTTGATAAAGATTGAGTTCCTGTTCATTGGTGGTAGTTGTAATTGCTTACCATGGGGTTTAATAATTTTTTCACTTAGATTTTTTCTAATTTTACAGAAATAAGAATTCATATGATTGGAAATTTGGATTGGGTCCTCTATTGTGCAATTGTTATTTAATTTAATTTTATTTATTGTTTTGTCCTTTTGTAAATTGGTTCCCATTTTATTTTTTATGTATTTCCATAGTTGCTTGGCATTATTTATATTATTCTTAATTAAATTTTTCTCATATCTTATTTTTGCCTCATTAATAACTTTGTTATTCCAATTTTATGAGATTATTATTTGGCTCGTTGCGCATTTTCTTATACAGTTTTTCCTTCTTTTTACACGAGATCATTATTGCTTTGGTTATCCAATCCTTCCTAGGATATCTCTTATTATTTTTTGTTTTAAGCACTTTTTTAGATTTTTCTAAGCAGTCTTGTATTTCCATTATTAAGAATGAAGTAGCTTCATCGGGATCATGCATTGCCTCTATAACATTCCAATTTTTCATACTCGCTATACTTTGAAGTTCATAGTAATTGTAGTGATATTGAATATTTTCTTTTTTTAATATTTGAGATTTGTCTAGCTTCACGAAAAGTGGGTAATGATCAGTGAACTGGATCGCAATTTTAAAGGTTTTAGTTTTAATTTATTTATTTAGTTTTTATATATATGTTGTCAATGCATGTACCGTTTCCACCACTATTGTTTGGTCTAGTTGTATGTATAAAACCAGGGAAAAATCCTTTTTCAAGCATGTTGTTTAATAATTCTAGGCTATATTCATCTTCTTTCATAATATTGATGTGAAAATCACCAATAATCAGGTGGTTTTTTTTATTTCTTTTACTACTGATATATAATTTAACGTTAGCGATAAATTCAAATCACGTTAAATCATGGCATCTATATAGTGCAGAAATTTCAAGCTTACTATTATTATTTAGTATTATTCGTGATTTTAGTATTTTGAGTCTACCAATTTTAATTATTTCAGTAATTTCTGATACACAATCTTTTATATACACAACTACTCCATCATTTTGATTTAAGTTACTGTTATTATAATATAATTTATATCCCTTAATTGAAGAAATTTGAAAATTGGGTAAAGTCCATGTTTCTGTACATACAATTATATAAGGTTCGATCTTCAATCTCTTAATAAGAATATCAAGTTTTGTATAATTGGCATTTAGGCTTCTAATATTTACATTTTTTATATTTTTATTGAGAGTTTCAAGATCGGGATAGCTCGCACCCTGCTGACGCCGAGCCTGCAGATGCATGTGACCTCGTCACAATACCCCCCCCCCCCACTAAGTCTTTGATTATCTCCTAATCAACGGCTTACTCGACCCGATTGCGCCCCCCCCCCTGCTATCGCTCCAGTGCATTGCCTCCATTTCTCGAACCACGATCCACTCACCTCTATTAACCTTGGGCCATGAAGGCCCGAAGTAACACTACTTGCAGGTCTCCGGGCAGGTGGCTGATCGACTCGTAGTACGCCAGGATTGGCGCCCTGGTGGTGGCAGCTTCTGGCGTACCGCTGGTTGTGGAGGCTGCCGCCAGTAATGGTGACGGTGGTGGCTTCATTGCTACTGCGGGTGATGGTGGTAGTTTTACCGGCGCTGTTGGTGGTGGTGGTGGTCTCAACGGCGCAGTCCTGACGGTCCCCCTTCTCTCCTAGCGGGACTCCGCGAAACCAGAGGTGGTGGTCGCGCATCTCCCGACGAGCTCGTCTGCTTCAGCTCCTGACCGCGCAGGTAACTGATGTGCTCATCCACGCACCGTGGACAGTTGCGCAGCGTTACATTTCGTTGGCCGCAATTGTAGCAGAAGAGGCTCTTTTCCGCGGTACACACTAATCGCGTGTGCCCCCTCTGCCAACACTTGAAGCAAACACAATCCACCGGGTCTACGCTCCCGTTCACGGGCACAGGACGAATGTGCCCAAACTGCACCCCGCAAGTCGGACAGTAGCGGAGATCGTGATAGCGGTCGGGAGACGGTTGTCGGGGCGGTGGTTCGGCTACTTCACCCAGCCCAGAAAAAGAGGGAAGGAGTGATAAAACGTCTGTACGTAGATCCAACATACCATGTGCGGGTAAGTCGTCCCCACAACCTCTACGAGAGGGGGGAAGAGGAAGGAAAGGAGAGGGAAGGAGGGGATGGCTTATACAGCCATGCCCTTAGGAAGAGAGCGAGGGAGAGGAAGGGGGAAGGTAACGTGCTTGAGCACGAGGTTCTCGGCCCCCTAGGTTGACTAACCCTCTACGAGTCTTCCCGGTCGACTGCTATCCTTTCGGACCTTCCTATTCGGAAGGTCCGTCTGGCTTCAGCTGTCGGGGCAGACTGAATGCCGGAGTCACGTGCGCCGCACAGTGGGAAATCTGAGAGACTTTTTTTTCAAAATTCGAGAAGTGGCTCAGTTTTTAACCAATCTTTGCGAATTTTTTTTTTAAATACTCGTGATGGATTGTACTTTCACTATACACTGCGAAAAAAGTGATACAACCTCCAGAAATAGGTTAGAAAAACAAACAAAGGAGAAAAAAACTTTTTCTTCTTACTTGCAGAATATAAATAAACCCATAAAAACTAAACCCATAAACACTAAACCCATAAACCATAAATCCATAAATCCCAAAGCCATAAACCATAAACCCTAAACACTAAAAATAGGTTAAAAAAACGAAAAAGGGAGAAAAAACTTTTACTTCTTACTTGCAGCTTATTAATAAATCCATAAATTCTAAATCCATAAACCCTAAACCTATAAACCCTTAACCCATATCCCATAAACCCTGAAAATAGGTTAGAAAAACCAAAAAGGGAGAAAAAGACATTTTTCTTGTTACTTGCACCTTATTAATAAACCTATAGACCCTAATGTGTATCTTGCATCTGATGGCCAATTGTCTACCAGGAAAGGTTACATTTAAATAAATGAACACCATTTATTTTTAAACGACGTTTCGGACACTTTTTCCGTGTCCCTCTTCAGGTAATTAAGTCAGAATGTAATGATAGCGGGAGACAATTGACGAAGCGAATTGTCTGCCGCTATCATTACATCCTGACTTAATTACCTGAAGAGGGACACGGAAAAAGTGTCCGACACGTCGTTTAAAAATAAATGGTGTTCATTTATTTAAACGAAACCTTTCCTGGTAGACAATTGGCCATCAGATACATGATACACATATGATTACCATAAGCGCCTTTACCAACCAAACTATAGACCCTAAACTCATAAATCCTCAACCCATAAATCCTCAACCCTAAACACATAAACCATAAAAATAGGTTAGAAAAACTTAAAAGTGAGGAAAAAACTTTTTTCTTCTAACTTGCAGCGTATTAATAAATCTGTAAACCCATTAACTCTAAATACATAAATCCTAAACTCATAAACCCATAACCCTAAATCCTAAAAATAGGTTTTTACTTGCAGATAATTAATAATCCCATAAAGCCTTAATCCATAAAAATATAAATTATAAACCCATAAGCCTAAACCCTAGGAATAGGTCAAACAAAATAAAAGTGAGGTAAAAACTTGTTTCTTACTTGCAGCCTATTAATAAACCCACAAACCCTAAAAACCATTAATTCTGAATCCTAAACTCATAATCCTAAACCCTAAAAATATGCTAGTAAAACAAAAAGATCCTAAAAATAGGTTATAAAAACAATAAAGTGATGAAAAAAACCTTTCTCTTCTTACTTGAAGGTTATTAATAAACCTATAAACCCTAAGCCCATAAATCCTAAAGCCAAAAAAAAACAACTTAAAATCCTTAACCCATATACCTTAAACCCTTATATCCTAAACTTATAATTCCTAAACTCGTAATCTTAAAATTACTAAACCCCGAACCCGTAAATCCTCAATACATAAAACCCTAAATTTTAAATCCGTGAACTCATAAACCCTAAATCCATACATCCTGTACCTATAAACATTAAAGCCATAAATCCAAACCTATACACCCATATCCTTTAACTCATGTACCCAAAACATATAATTCCTAAACCCCATAGACCCTAAACTCATATAGCCTAATGCCACGAATCTTAAGCCCATTAATGTTAATCTACAAATCTGCTATCCATAATCCCATTAATCCTGAATCAATACTCATATACTCTAAACCCATAAACTCGAAACCAAAAAACCGTAAACCCCTAAGTCCTCTATCCATATGCCCCTAAATTTTTAATCGATAAATTCATGAACCTATAAAGCCTCCACCCGTACCGCTTAAATCTATACACTCTAAACCTATAGACTTGAACCCCATAAACCCTACACCAATACACTCATATACCCTAAACTCATGTATCCAAATTATATAATTCCCAAATCCATAAACCCATAAACACCAAACTCGTAGGCCTTAAATCCATATTTTCTGAACCCATAAACTCCACACTCATACACCCATATACCCAAAACCAATCTACCATAAATATATACTTCCTAAACCCATGGAACCTCAACGCATACACCCATAAAGCTTTATCTCATGAATCTTACACCCATAAACCCTAAACTCATAATCCTATAGACCTAGATCCATATAACCTAATACCATGAAACCTTAGCCCATAAATTCTAGATCCAGAACTTAATACCCATAATCTCTTTAACCCTAAATCCATAAACCCCATAACACTATGCACATACACCCATATACCCTAAACCCAGGTACTCTGTTTAGGAATCTAAGATTTATGGGTTTACATATACTTCCTAATAGCTAAACCCATGAACCCGCAAACACTAAACCTATAAATCTTAGATCCAGAGGCTCATAGACATTATCCCTGAATCCATGAACCCATATACCCCAAACCCATATGCCCTAAACTCATATATCTCAGCTTATAATCCCGAAATCCATCAACTTAAAACCAATAATACCTAAACTTGTTAATCCTTAATCTCTAAACCCCTAAATTTTAAATCCATACATCCATGAAACCAAGAGCCCTAAACTCATAAATCCTACACCCATACACCCATATACCCTAAACATATAATTCCTGAACCCTTAACTCATATATCCTGAATCCATAGATCCTGAACGCATGAATTCTGAATTCATAAACCCTAAATCCATAATCCCATTGACCCCAAACCGATATATCCTAATCCCATGAATCCTAAGCTCATAAATCTTAAAACCATCAACCTAATATCCATAATCCCATTGATCCTGAATTAATGAACCCGTATACCCAAATACCGTAAACCCATATATTCTAATGTTATAGAGTCACTCATCCATAATAATTAAAACCAACTAGCCTCAAACTCTTAAATCCTCAATCCATAAACCCCTAAATTTGAAATCCATGAACCAATAAACTCTAAACCCATAAATCATGAATCTTTACCCTAACTCTATAAACTTTAAAGCCATAACCCTAAACCTATAAACTTTGAGGCCATAACCCTAATCCTATAAACTTTAAAGCCGTAACCCTAAACCTATAAATCTTAAACATATACCATTGGACCCTAGACCTATGAACCCTGAACCCATAAACGCTGAACTCATAAGCCCTAAATCCATATTTTCCAAATCCATAAACTCTACACCCATACACCCATTTACCCTAAATCCAAAACCAATGTATCCTAAACACAAAATTCCTAAACCCATAAAATTTTATCTCATATACCCTTTACCTATAAACACTTAACTCATAATCCCATAATCCCTAATAATATGAATCCTAAACCCATAAACCTAAACCTACAAACCCTGAACTGATAAGCCCTAAATCCATAAACTCCAAACCAATCAATTTTAAACCCTAAATACCCCCACTTTAAGTACTTTATCTATTTTGTGAATGTTACATACGTAACATTCACTTTAACTTATCTTAATCAAAAATCCAACCCCCAAAGTCTGTAAAGAATAGCACATGACAATTTCGGAATTAATCTAATGGTTCAAACAGAAATAGGCCCGCAGTAAAGGCTAGAAAATCCCAAAAACGAAATATATGAGAAAATTGACTTCAAAGTATTTAAATATTTAGATAGCATGCAAATAGCATTCATAACTTACAAGAATTTTCTATAAAATTATATTATTTTTATATTTAAATTCAAGTTTATTTTGATTATTTTATGTTCATAAGACTTAACATAAAAGGATTTGAAGTATTATTAATTAAAGTTATAAGCCAAATTACTTGTTTATAAATAAAACTCTTATCCGTGTGTTAAAATGAAAGTGATATTTAACATACATTTTTCGATATGTACAAGCTCAGTATGCCATCCGTATATACAGATAATAGAGAGAAAATATATTGAATTTAATGACCATGGATAATTTTTAATACGGTTGAACCTATGGCAGTTTTTGTCGAATAATGTTTCTTGATCTTTTTAAGCTTTCGAACACCTTATGTGATTAGTTTCTATTACTTCAATAATAGTTCGTTTGCAATTATTTTTCATTTTTCTTTACTCTTCTTCTTGCTTTGACATAGTCATACTACTTATGTTTGTTATATTCGTCATAGGTTTGACACTGACTCCGAATACTTCACTTTGAAATTTTTCACAAATAACAGACTATTTATTATTCGACAAACATTCTCTTGAGTGAAAATTAAGAGATCGGAAATAAAAAACAATTACAGCTTTTCCTACCCTTGTGATACTCATTAACTAAGTTTTTAAATAATAAGTGATGATTATAATAATCATTAAAAGAAAATAAGTAAGAGAATGAATACATCGATAGTTGCGCCTTATTTTTGCTTGATTGATTATACTTTGAGTTAAAATGGTTATGAATTCAGGAAAATGTTAAAAAATGTAGAAAAGAAATTTATCATATTAATTGTTTTTTTCATAATTTTTCTTATTTTGGATGCTGATATTCAATTTAAAATTATTATGTATTTTTTTAAAGTTAAAATAGAAATTTAAATATTATACCATTTATCCCATTGTAATTTTAATACTCAAGAATTAATTAATTAACTATTTAAATAATATTAGTTTCTAAATTATTATTAGTCCCTCCATTTCCAGAAATTTTGGATGATGTTGATACTTATAATTTAAGATCAACATATGTCTTTAGAAATGGAAATAAAATTTGAAATTACATTTATTTTTTCTAGGTTCTTATAATTTTCTTTTTATTTTATCACCACAGAATAAATAATTTGAAAAATATTAATTTTGAAACCTTTGTATAATTACCTATATAATCACCATCATTATAGCAACGGTACTATGTTGATAAGATGTCAAATTAATAATACATTGATAAATAATCGCAATTACATTGATTAAAGGACTGTTTTTTCTTAATTTTCGAAGTAAACTGTGTATGTGAATATATAAAACATAACTATTTTTAAATAACTATTCAATATTTCGCAGCAAGAATAGTGCTTGTTTATTGTATTTTTATCAAATACTAATTTCATTATTAAAATGTAAGTATCTTCGTATTGGTTAACTCTTTTTTTTCAAATTTCTTGCATTCTTTTACAAAAATCTATTTGAATTTACAGTTGAGAATTCTTAAAAATGAAAATGGCCCTTTTGAATGGGCATATCTGTAGTTGATTTATATAATTTTTGAAATTCTCAACGGAACATAATAAAAACTATCACTACTATGATTGTGAGGAGAAAATATTTAGAATTATGTAATTTGATTTGGGGATCTCCCAGTAAAGAAAAGATTGATGTTATATTAAATGATTTGAAATGTCAAGTAGCTTTTTCGGATATTCAGAACAAATTAATTAGAAAAGAACTACAAATTACGTTTCTTAAGCAATTTAATGAAAAATATCAAAAAGTACGTCGCAAAAAAGATTTATTTAAATCAAAATTTAAAGATTTCTTAGAAAAAGAATTTGTTTTTGATCTTGCTGAGGCTCCACAAAATCCTGAATCTGAAAATGAAAACATTCATCGGAATGTCAAAGTTGGACGTCCAAGAGTAAGTTCTGATGATTATAGCGAAAGCACTAAGTATAGACGTGCAAAAGAACTTGCATTAAATTACACTCTGGAGGAACTTTCTTTAGCTGTACAATTAAAACAAAAAGATTTTAAAATAGAGGACAGAGACAAATCTCAAGTTACTGCAGATATTCGACCAGATCACAAAAAAGAAGAGTATAATTATAAAGTTTTGGCAATGTATGTAGATTTAGATCTAACAAAAAGTAAATACGAAAACTTGAGAGATCATAATGAAAATTTGTTTGGTGAAAAATTATATCCGACTTACCTTGAAATTACTGAAATGAAAAAAAAAATATTATCCCGATCATATTGAAATTAGCGATAGAGGAGCCAAAGTTGAAATATTTTCATTACTTGAACATACAATCAAAAGAATTTTGAAACTATTAGATAAAAGTATTTTAGAAAATTTAGAAAATGTAAAGTTAACACTACTTGGAAAATGGGGTATGGATGGTGCATCAGGACAACAAACGACTCGGCAAAAATGGTTTGGTGAACTTCAGCAGAATGAAGAAGTAAGTATTAATAATAATGACAATGCAGATAGAGCAGTCTTCCTAGTAACGTTTTCTCCCCTACAATTAAGAACTGGAGATAATATTTTATGGCAAAATGATACACCAAATTCCACTTTTTATTGTCGTACCATAGAATTCATTTTTATTCAGAATCTGACATGTTGGTAAAAAATACATACAAGTTTTATGAAAAACAATTAAAGAAAGTTAAAAATTATTGTTTTGAATTTGAAAACATGTCAATTCAGATAAATTTTGATTTTAGACATACTATGATTGATGGAAAAATTCATAATATATTGAGTGAACAACGAGCTTCAAATTCTTGTAATATTTGTTTTGTAGGACCCAAAAATATTAATGATATTCCTTACGTTACAAAGCTTCTTTGTAAAAGAGAATTTTATAAATTCGGTTTAGCTAGCTTGCATTGCTGGATTAGAACTATGGAATATATTCTCCATTTTTCTTACTCTCTTGGTGGTGTAAAACACCTTGAGTATACAAACAAAAAACTAAAGAATAAGAAGATTAAAATTTCAAAAGAAGAAAAAAAATGAAATTGCCAAAGAAAAAAAGAGCAAACAAGAAAGAAAGAAAATTATACAAAAAGAGCTAAAAGATCAATTATCTTTAACGGTGGATGTTGTAAAGCAAGGTGCTGGAACAACTAACACCGGAAACGTAGCTAGAGCTTTTTTTAGTGAAGCTAAAACTGTTTCAGTATTACAGGAGTCAATGAAGAAGTAATTAGAAGATTCCAGATTTTATTGCAATTAATTACTAGTAGAAGATTAGTTTCTCATGAGAAATTTGAGCAGTATTCTTTAGAAACTGCCAAAATGTGCGTCAACTTATACCCATGGTACAAAATGCCACCTTCAGTCCACCGTTACTTAATTCACGGCGGTGACATCATGAAAGAGCTTGGCTATCCATGTGGCTGGTTTTCGGAAGAACCACAAGAAGTTTCTCATAAAAAATCCCGCAAATGCAGATTACATAATTGTAGAATGTTTCAAAGAGATAAAACAAATGAAGATATAATGCATTATCTGCTTATATTTTCTGATCCCTTCGTAGCTAATTTAAGAGCTGTGCGTGATAAAAAAACAAAGGAAATGACCAAAGAAGCTAAGAAATTTTTGAGATTGTGAAAGTTGTTGAGTTACCCGTATATTTATATTATTTATATGTAATAAATCAGATAGTGTTATATTGTATATGTATATAAAGTATTATTAACTATAATTACTACCAGTTTAACTGTATGAAAAAGAGTGAAAATAATTTATTCATAATAAAAGATACAACATATCTTTGCCGAGATATAATGTACATTTAATTTTCCTTCTGTTACCTCTGAATTCCTAAAATTCAAGAGATAGCATCATGATTTTAGCTCTGATATTGCTGTAGTGAGTCCTCAAATTGCAGCGGATCAAAAAATCTCATGCACAAATAAATTCATTGATTCTCTAATATTAAAATAACTATTTTACGGATATATGGGTTTAGGGTTTATACACGGAAAGAAATTTTGGAACGTATAAGTACAAAATTTTTTGAACTAATATACTTTAAGTACACTTGATTAATTTATTACTATTTTTTAAGTAAATTATGACAAAACTTGTACCATACAAGTTCAATGTATTTTGAACTCTAGGATTTCAAACAATTGCTGAATGCCGTCCGATTTTGGTATTTCTATAGTTGAACGTGCGTTGAACTTCTATAGTCAAATGTTCGACGCAACACACTTCGATGTTTCGACTCTCACGGTCCAAAGCTTTGAAGTACCCGAGTTCAGACACTACTGAACTCATACAAATCAATTTTTGATATTTATAAATTAAAACGTTTTATAGTTTATAATTTTTGCACTTCATATATAAATGTTAGATATAAAAACTCATTACTCATTTTTTATTTTACATAAGAGTAATTGAAATATCTAGTTATTAAATGCTGAAAATCAGTTTACATAAGTTCAATAGTGTTGGAACCCGGATACTTTAAAGCTTTGGACCGTGAGAGTCGAAACATCGAAGTGTGGCGCGTCGAATATCTGACTATAGCAGTTCAACGTGCGTTGAACTATAGTAATACAAAGTCGGGCTGCGTTCAGCAATTTTTTCGAATCATAGAGATCAAACATATTTGAACTTTTATGCTACGTTTTTTGACTCATGAAAAATCAATCTATGTCTTGATTTAGTCCAACTACACTTTGAACTTCCATATTCCCAAACCTCTAACCCATATTATTCCTAAATTTTTTTCCCTGTAGATTCAGAGTTAATGGGATTATGGGTATTAAATTTATAGATTTAAGGTCTATGGGCTTAGTGTTCAAGGATTTAGGGTATCTGGGTTTATGGGCATTGATCTGGGATTAGGGTATATTATAGGGTGAATTATTGGTTTAGAGTTTATTAATTGAGGATTTATGGGTTTGGGGTTCAGGGTGTATGAGTTAAGGGTTTAGGAATTATATGTTTAAGGTACATGGATTTAGAGCTCAGGGTATATGGTTGAAGGGTATACGGGTTTAGAAAATATCGCTTTAGGGCACATGGGTTTATGCTTCATGAGTTTAGATCTTATGGGTTTAGGGCATATGGGTTTGCGGTATATGGGTTCATAGATTCAGGGTTAAGGAGAGTATGGGTATTAGGTTCTGGATCTAGGTTTTATGGATTCGGTGCCTGTGGGTTCATGGGTATAGGTATAAGAAAGTATATGTTTAGGGTACATGGGTATATGAGTGTATGTGTATAGTGTTTATGGAGTTAAAGTCTATAGGTTAAGTTTATGGAGTCATGGGATAAAGGTTCAGTTTTTGTGGGTTTATAAGTTGAGGTTTTATGGGCCTAGTGTTTATGGATTTCCGGCTTGGGGTATATGGATTTCGGGCTTGGGGTTTAGGAATTATATGTTTTGGGGTAGATGAGTTTAGGGTATATGGATGTATGGGTTAATATTGTATTGGTATAGGGTTCATGGCTTTAGGTATTAGGAAGTATATCTTTAGGATACATGGATTTAAGGTATATTGTATGTGTATAGTGTTCATGGGGTTAAAGTTTATAGGTTTAGGTTTCATTGGGTTTTGGATTTATGGGATTAGGAATTTTATGTTTTGGGATACGTGGCGTGGGTTTAGGGTATATCGGGGTATGGGTTAAGGGTGTATAAATTTAGGGTTTATGGGTTCATTAGTCTCAAGTTGATGGGTCCAGGGATTATACGTTAAAGGGTACATGGGTTTATGAGTTTAGGATTTATGTATTTAGAGTTAATGGGTTTACAGATTTATTAATACGCTGCAAGTTAGAAGAAAAAAGTTTTTTCCTCACTTTTAAGTTTTTCTAACCTATTTTTATGGTTTATGTGTTTAGGGTTGAGGATTTATGGGTTGAGGATTTATGAGTTTAGGGTCTATAGGTTTATGAATAAACTGCAAGTTACAAGCAAAATGTCTTTTTCTCCCTTTTTGGTTTTTCTAACCTATTTTTAGGGTTTATGGGATACGGGTTTATGGATTTAGGATTTATGGATTTATTAATAAGCTGCAAATAAGAAGTAAAAGTTTTTTTCTCCCTTTTTCGTTTTTTTAACCTATTTTTAGTGTTTAGGGTTATGGGTTTATGGTTGATAGGTTTAAGATTTATGGATTTATGGGTTTAGTTTTTATGGGTTTATTTATATTCTGCAAGTAAGAAGAAAAAGTTTTTTTCTCCCTTCTTTGTTTTTCAACTTATTTCTGGAGGTTGTATCACTTTTTCGCAGTGTATAGTGAAAGTACAATCCATCACGAGTATTTTAAAAAAAAATTCGCAAAGATTGGTTAAAAACTTAGCCACTTCGACTCTTAGCCGTCGACTTCTAGAATTTTGAAAAAAAAGTTTCTCAGATTTCCCACTGTGCGCCGGCTCTCGATCTCCGCGCTTCGCAAGTCGCCGCGCCGCTGAACGGTGGTGGGGATGCGCAGTCCGCCTACTCAGCGATTACCCCCACTACCGACTCTGCGGTAACAGCAGTAGAATTACGAGTGTTGCCGGTTTTCTAGCATGCCCGTGTTAAGAGGGAGGAGGAGAGTGGTTAAATAATGTAGGCTGTATATGAGGGTAAGATGGATTTATTCAGGTATACCCTAGTCCTGGCTACTATGTCTTATGCAGACGAGCGCCGCTGGCCGACTGCCGATTGCAGCGGCGCGCCTCTACTTATACGCGTTCGCGCATCTGCTCCGCAGCGAGGGCGCGCGCTGATTGGCGCGGCGGCTTCTCCCCGCTGCTGAGCTGTGATTGGCGCGGAGCAGCTTTTACTATGCGCAAGCAGTTTATGTACTCTTTAAGCCAAACGCAAGCCGTATTAGTTATTTATTATTGTTTAACGATTGAACAGGATAATTTGGGTATCAGGGTCACCGCCCGCTGACGGGGCTGGCGGAGTTGGGGCTGCCGTGACTTCCTTCTCGGCTGGTGAAGTGGTCTCCAACGTGGTGGCGACCTCGGACACGGATGGGACCCTCCGGCGGCCATTCCCCTTCGTCCAGTGGGCGACGTGGATGAGAGGACTCGGTGATGGCTCGTCGTCATCCCATTCCGCAACTCCTGTATAGAAAGATTCGATAGCTGGAAAATGCAAGATGCAGTAGACTTCTTCACATTGCGTTTGCTCCGCCACAAAGTATGTTCTTCGGAGTGGTCTCGATCCCCTTTTTTTTCGACCCACACTCGATACTTGGAAGGGGAAGGGATTGGCTTGGGCAGCTTTCCCCGTGCAGTAATAGCGAGTCTTGCCGCGGGACTTCGCCCCCTCCTAACCACTCGTGCAACTCCGCCACCGCCTGCCCACTGAGGAATTCGCCCCAACCTTCCCCTTCCCCTCCATCACCCCCGGATCCCCCAAGTCGATCAGCATCTCTTCTATCATTGCCTCTGCCTCACCTACCGCCGGGCGCTTCAGTCCCCTTGCAAGTGATGCCGAAGGTGTGGTGGACCCCATCTCGATTGGATCGGTGTCGATTTCGAGCACCGGGGACACCACTCGATCCTCCCCCTTCGTTCTTGGAATTTTGGGCGCCTGATCTGCTACCACCTTTCACCTCCTCCTTCGGCTCCATATCTCCCAACAACGTTCTCTCCAACCACTCGGCATAGCTTCCACTGGCGGGTGGGGATCGGAGCGGGAAGAGGCTCAAGGTGGGGCTCAGGGCCCGGATGGTGGGTGGGGTGCTGCCAACCATTCTCGACATCTTGTACACTGCAATTAACACATGTTAGAGGGAATTCTCCACCCTCGACCCTTAAATAATACTATTACAACACGATAGACAACACAATCAACACTTACCCTTGACATTAAGGTTAGTACATCAATTTCTACTTATTAGTACCCCCTTTACCCCTCGACACCCTCGATACTTCTTCAGCTCCCTTACATGCACCTTTGGATTCCTACGCCCTCCGTCCATGTCCAAAATATAAACATTCAGAGGTTTGACCTCGAGAATCTCATAGGATCCCTCCCAGTCTGGAGCGAGCTCGGCGGAGAATTACTCCGCTCCACTCGACAAGACGTGGGTCTTACGCATAACCTTATCTCCAACCTGAAACCGGACATCCTTGCGGCCCTTATTATAGTATTCGACCTGCCTTTGATGCGCTCATTCTATGTTCTTGGTCACGAGGTCGCGCAACGCATCCAGCCTTCTCACTCGGTCCGCCCAGACTTCGGGTGAGATTCGCACCTTCAGACCCTTAACTTCTACTTCTCTCCTCAGGATCTTCACCGGCGCAGGTTGCCTACCGTAGTTTAGAAATGCCGGCGAAACTCGAGTGCTCGATTGGACTGCTGTGTTCATTGCGTGTTGCAGCTCATCGAGGTCCCAGCCTCGATGGTCATTTTTGACGAACATAGCGATCATCGTTTTTAAGGTTCGATTGCTGCGCTCTACTGGGTTGGCTTGAGGATGGTAAAGAGGCGTAGTCACTTGCGTCACGCCATATACCTCGAGGGCTCTCCCCAGGTCCTTGTTATCAAACTCCTTTCCGTTGTCGGTGAGAAGGTAATCCGGGGTTCCCTATCGAAATAGCACCAACTCCTCGAAAGCTTTTGCGACATTTTTGGCAGTAGCGGTTCGCAGCGGCCGTATCTCGACCCAGCGAGTGAATAAGTCCTGGAAGACGACAGCGTACTTATACTGGCCCTTCCCTTGGGGAAACTCCATAAAATCAGAAGCTACCATAGCCCATGGGCGCTCGATAACTCGACCCCCCATTAATTCTTTCGGCGCTGTCTGGTCAGTTTTATACAGCTGGTAGTCATCACATTCCTGCATGAATTGGTAGACGTCATGCCCGACACCAGGCCAGTAGTATTCCTATGAAATCCTCTCATACGTTTTCTTCACCCCCAAATGGCCAGCTGTTACCTCACGATGAGCATCCTCAAGAAACCGAACTCGATATTCCTCTGGCACTACGAGCTTCCCCCATCACTGGGCCTAATATCCGGTTGCGTCTCTGTACAACGGCTCCTCCTTTATCCTCCAGGATTTGTACTTTATCGGACTCTCTCGAACTTCTTCCATTCGTCGTATGTACCATGGGTCTTCTACCTCTTCGAACGCACCGATCTCGACTTCCTCTGAATCGTTCTCCCGTAAGCGGTGCCCTTTCGGTTCCCTTCCAGTACTTAATCCGGACATCCCATAGTTGTAATTTTAGAGCTCAGCGGGCTAGGCGGCCTGTTGGCTCTTTTAGCTTTTGTAACCATCTCAGAGCGCTGTGGTCAGTAATGGCCTTGAACTTGCACCCCTCCAGGTAGGGACGAAGCTTCTTGATTGCCCACACCAGCGCGATACTCCTTCCCCGTCGTTGAGTAATTCCTCTCAGTACTAGACAGGACGCGATAGATGTATACTATCGGGTACTCTCCGTTTTCGAAGTCTTGAGATAGCACCGCCGCGATAGCATCATGACTGGCGTCGCACTGCACTATAAACTCTCGAGTGAAATCCGGTCTTACTAGGACTGGCGCTCTCGTAAGTGCGAATTTAAGTTTTTCAAATGCCTCTTGCTGGTTTGCACTCCACTGCCATGCTTGTGTCTTCTTGATGAGTTGCAGCAGAGGCAGTTTTATCTCGCTCTCTCTCTCTCTCTCTCTCTCTCTCTCTCGATGAACCTCGAGTACCATCCGACCATCCCTAAGAACCGTCTCAACTGCTTCTTCGTTTTGGGTACCGGATATTGTAGGATCGGCTCAACCCTCTCTGCGTCTGGCCTCAAACCATCTCTATCCAACAAGTACCCCAAATATCTCACCCTTGAACAGTCGAACTCGCACTTCTTCCAGTTCACCGTTAATTGGGCGTCTCGGATCTTCGTTAGCATGATCTCCATCCACTTCTGGTGTTCCTCGAAGGTATCCGTCGCGATAATGATACCATCCAGATACCCGAACACGTTTGGCTCCATTTCCGGACCGAATAATGCATCAATCAGCCTCTAGAACGTTGCAGGCGCATTTGCCAATCCGAATGGCATCCTTTTAAACTGTCAAAGTCCTGACCCTGGACCCCGAATGCCGTAAACTGCCTACTCTCCTCATCCAGAGCGATCTGGAAGTATGCATTCTTTAGGTCCACCTTTGATATATATTTCGCTCTTCGCAGCTTGTCTAGTATACCGTCCATATTTGGTAATGGATAGGCATCCTTTTTTACTTCGGGCGTTTAGGTCTCGAAAGTATGAGGCTAAAACTAGCAGCCAAACTCATTAGCGTGACACTCACAATACCACATATTGAATACTAATAATTTCCAATAAAAAAAAGCAAATATAAGGCTTATGGGAATCGTAGAATATTATAATAATTGATATTATTACAAAAAATATTTTACATTTATAACTAATTTTTTGCAATAACCAAATTGATAAACTATTATAAAATAAAGAATTATAATAATTTTTCTACTGGAAATAAGTACTGTTACGATTTAATAATCGTATACAATAAATGGAGGAGGACTCGATAAAGAAAACGGCATGGCGTGACTCGCCGGGGAATCGAACCCCGGACCTTTTGTTTTCGCGACGAGTGCTCTGACCACTGAGCTATCGATGCCCGTGCACGTCTTTCCTCGAGTCGTCCACATGTTGCTGCTACATGCAACCCGATCCGCCTCGTCACGTTGTTCATACTATGCACACGTAACAGTACACAGAAAAGAAAGTTAGAGTTTAATTGAGTGCCATTCTATAGACATAGAATAAAAATTATTAGAGTAGGCTTCTTTATTATTCTAAAAAAATTGTTTATAATACACCCTGGCCATGCTTTTATAAATAAATAGATGCTGAGACCTTCGTACCGCGATTTGAAGGCGGTGAAAATTATGAGATACATATGAAGGTGTCTTGTATCATATCCGATAAGATTCGTAAGGGTAAACATCACAGTTTTTGCATAAATAATTCCAAAAGTTGCAAAATTACCGAATTTTATAAATAAATAGATACCGTGGGCCTTCTACCACGATTTATAGCCTAAAAAAAAATACTGTGTATTGCAGAAACATATGCCAAAGACGATCCAGCAAGAATTAGGAGGGTGCACTTGACGGTTTTTTCATAAATAATTGCGAAAGTTGCAAAATTTGCCGAATTTTATAAATAAATATATACGGTGGGCATCCTACCATGATTTGTGCCCTAAAAACAATAAAACATATGCCAAAGACGATTCCGCAAGAATTAGAAGGGTAAACATCACGGGCTTTGCATAAATAATTGCAAATGATGCAAAATTATCGAATTTTATAAACAAATAAATAGATACGGCGGGCCTCCTACCACGATTTTTAGCCTAAAAAAAATACTGTATATTGCAGAAACATATTCCAATGTCGATTCAGAAAGAAGTAGAAGGGTACAATCACGATTTTTGCATAAACAATTGCAAAATTTGCAAAATTACCGAATATTATAAATAAATAGATACGGTGGGCCTCCTTCCACGACTTTTACCACAAAAAAAATATTGTGTATTGCAGAAACATATGCCAAAGACGATCCAGTAAGAATTAGAAGGGTACAAATCTCGGCTTTTGCATAAGTAATCGTGAAATTTGCAAAATTACCGAATTTTATAAATAGATAGTATGAGCCTCTCGCCACGATTTCTAGCCTAAAAAAATACTGTGAATAGCAGAAACATATGCCAAAGTTGATCCAACAAGAATTAGGAGTGTGCACACCACGGTTTTTGCATAAATAATTGCAAAATTTGCAAAATTACCGAATTTTATAAATAAATAGATACGGCGGGCGTCCTACCATGAATTTTAGCCCAAAGGAAATACTGTGTATTGCGGAAACATATGCTAAAAACTGGCATATTTTTCTCCATTTCACAGTATTTTTTTTAGGCTAGAAATCGTGGTAGGACGCCCACCGTATCTATTTATTTATAAAATTAGGCCATTTTGTAACTTTCGCAATTATTTATGAAAAAGCCGTGATGTGTACCCCTCTAATTCTTGCTGACTCATCTTTGGCATGTGCTTCTGCAATACAAAGTATTTTTTTAGGCTAAAAATCGTGGTAGGAGGCCCACCGAATCTATTTATTTATAAAATTCGGTAATTTAGCAACGTTCGCAATTATTTATGCAAAAACCGTGATGTGTACCCTTCTAATTCTTGCTGACTCATCTTTGGCATGTGCTTCTGCAATACACAGTATTTTTTTTATGCTATAAATCGTGGTAGAACGCCGACCGTATCTATCTATTTATAAAATTCTGTAATTTGACAAATTAAGCAATTATTTATGTAAAAACCGTGATATGTATCCTTCTAATTCTCTGCTGGATCGTCTTTGGCATATGTTTCTGCAATTCACTGTATTTTTTTAGGCTAAAAATCGTGGTAGGACGCCCACTGTATCTATTGCTTTATAAAATTCGGCAATTTTGCAACTTTCGCAATTTTTTATGAAAAAACCGTGAAGTGTACTCTTATAATTCTTACTGGAAGTTTTTAGCATATGTTTCTGCAATAAACTGTAACAGTCCAGCTCGTGCATCTAACACGTGAGGGGATATCACGCTAGTATGCGCACAGCTATCGCCTTGGCTGTAGTATAGTATCACTGACAATGAGAGAGAGGTAGAGGAAGAGCGACTGGCATTCCCCCTACTCCGCATCAGTGCGTGGGTAGGGGGGCGGCGGGCTGCTTCTCTGTGCGTTCCGCATGCATAGCCTATTCAGCTAGATCTCCCCTTTCCTCGACTCCCTTTCTTCTCCTTCGCGAGCGGGCGACCGATTGTACAGTGCGAGCTTGGAGAGGCACTCTCATTCTGGCAGTCCTCCGAGCAACACGTCTTAACCCGGCGGTGCGCAACGCAAGGCGTGCGCCGAACGGTGGCGACATTTCCTTTCTTATTCCTTACTGCCGAATTCGAGGCCGATAGGGAGTTGATGAGCCCCGCCTTTACACAACGCAAGGTGTGTCGCGAACGGGCATATCACTCCAAATGACATAATATTCCTCCCACTTCCAACCCACGAGGCCGAGTTCGCGGCGTATCCGTGCAAGGCGCACGCACGCACAACGACGAAACTCGTGGGATTATCCTTTCCACAAGCTAATCTAACTTCAGGTCCGCAAATTACCTGACTCATCACCTATTATCCAAGTGACAGGTTACAACATGGCGCCCGAACAGGGGCCTGAGGTCGTTCGATTGGCACGGGTAGATAGGATTTGGTAGGAAAATATCGAAAGTGTGTAAAAGAATAATCTTCTCTCGGAATAAACGGGAAAAAATCCTGTTTCGCGTATAAAAGTGCATATAAAAATAATGGTATGTCTAGTGATAAAGTTTCCATATAGAAAGTGAATATTTATTTAGCAAATTCGGTTGCGAGTGAACGGGAAAAACTCCTTTTTTGTAAATTAAAATGAGTAAAAAAACGATAAGCTTGGTGATAAAAAACAAAAAAACGGAGGAAGTTAAATCTCGTTAGTAGAATCTGTTTTCCATCACGCGTGACAGTAAAAAATTAAATATTGCCCGTAAATGGTCAAAAGAATTAAGTATAATTCACCTAAAAAAATTAAATATTGTCCTAAAATTTAATGTAAGTAAATGAAATAATGAACGTAAAACTTTCAAAAGAAAAAAATTATGGATTTATAGTAAAAAATTATTAAATAATGAAAGATTTAAAATATAGCAAAAGGAAATTTAGGAAATGATAATTCAACGTGAAATAATATTCAGAAATAAGTAAATTCTTTTATTGTGGCACGTGTTGACCGGATTACCTAGCGTAGGTCTGGGAACACAACAAGCGCATGTTATTTTTTCCAAGTCTATAGGTGTTTATTAACGTATAGCAGAATTCACACTTATTAGACGTGTTATGCTTATTTCACATTGGATTTTGTATTTACGTATTCGAATTTATTTTCCTAATTAGAATTTTCTTAATAAATTAAAACAATTAATATAATGTATGGAAATTACAATGATTTCACTTTTACAAAATTATAGTAATAAAATAAAGTTATTAGAGAATTAAATATTAAATCTAGCAATTTTTTTTGATTGATTAAAAAATTTACAAAGTAAAATTTTTTTTTTCTTGTTGTTTTTGAGTTGAAGTTAACGTCAATTAAAATTCCTCAAAATGTCTAAGTCTCGAAGATCTCTAGGATTGTCTCGACAATTACATAGCATATCTATGGACGAAGAAAAAGATAGATATTTATGTAAACAGCAGAAATTAATTGACGCGTTAACGGATGAAATGACAGAATTGTATAGGGATCAGGAAACAGTGGAAACGAAGTTAGATAGGGTTTTAGCGATAATAAGCAACGATCCCGAAAAGGTAGAAGAAATTAACACGCACTTACAGGCATGCCCTAGAAAGGATGAATTGGAGGCTTTGTCGATGAGTGGAAAATCGTGGACCACAAGAGTGGAAAATATGAACCACGAATTAAAAGAATTGAAAGAATTTGTAGAAAATGACAACTTAATTATTGAAGTTAAGGATAATTTATTAGAAAAACTTAAAGAAAGTTGTGATGATTTACAACTACAAATTGAACAATTAAAAAAGACTAAAATTAATAATGATAATAGCAGTAATATAAATACTCCTATAACTTCAGAAAAATCAAAGATAAAGATACCAACACGCTTTCACGGGTCAACAAGTAAAATTAAAGAATACTCTTTTTCAAATTCTAACGGATTATGATAACGATGATAAAAGAGCTTTAGAAAGAAAAATTAATCGCGAGCAAAATAAAAATTAGGTTAAATCTGAAGATAAAAATGGAAAACCTAAACAAAGTCAAAGTCAAAACCCTGACGGGAATGAGAATCAACAAAGGAGACCGTGGCAAACGGTAAATATAAACGCTACGCAGATTGAACATAAAAATAAAACTCCGAAGCGTGATACAGAAAAACATACGCCTCCAGTGAGTAATAAAACCGCGGAAAAATCTCATAACGATATAGATATTCTGGATATTGAGATAGCGGCAACGACATCAATGCCGAAATTGGAAAACTAATGTAGTTGTATTTTCAAACTCGGAAAGTACGCAAATTGAAAATTATCGAGATGCAACTGCGCGTAAATTTCCAAATAAAATCGAATTACTGTCAGCTGATTAAGTAAAGGCTCCAGAGGATTTAACTTTTGATATAGATTCGATATTCGAAATTACTGAATACTCGCGATGTCCAAAGATAAATAAATGTCAAAATGAAAAAATAGTTAATTCATTAATTGATACTGGCAGCGAAGTTACAACTATATCAGAAAAATTTTACAATGATAATTTAGAATATTTTAAGTCATGTCCGACGTTACCGTCATTCGGAAAATTTATTAAGGCAGCAACAGGAAATAAATCAATGCATTTAAAATTACAGGCGATGATACCTACCAAAATAAATAATCTAACGCTCAATCTGATTTACATTGTGGTACCTAAATTAATAAAAGATTGTATAATCGGGATTGATTCCCAAGAAAAACTAAAAATGTTAATTAATACTGAGGCGAAAAACATAAATATTACGGTAAATGATTTATCAGATTCGATATCATATAATACAGTTAGCATGATTGTTCTTGTACATAAAAGCGTAGCGAGTGAGTTTTCTTTTCTTTTCGAATTACGCGCCTTAGTTTAGTAGAATATAGAGGGCATAGCAAGCGCATGCGCGAAAGCTTTGGCGGAAGCTCGGACGAGCGCGGAGAAAAAATGGCGGGCAGACCGGTACGGGCGTCCGTCGAACGTGAGTGACTCGTGAAGCGCTTTTAGTCGCGAGCACGTTGTAATTGTCGCTCCGCGTCAGTTCTTTGAGGCCATCGCGTCTGATTGCTTAGTGTATGCGGTGTGTGCGGTTATTGTGAATGGACGAGACACATTAGGCTGCCTCGTGGAGCGAATCTACGCTCTGGGTACTCCGGTTGCGATAGCTGAGCGAGCTGTCCTGAGCCGTTGGCAGGGCGAGAGCTGAACCCGTTCGCGAGACGTCGGAGGCACTGCCACGCGCTGGGGCTTAGCCACCCGGGGAGCCTCCAGCCTATACTCCGGTGACCTGACCCGGAAGAGCGGGCGGCACGGACCTTCCGAACACACGATCTGCGGCATCAATGCTTGGGCTGTTCCCAGCACGCGTAAGTAGGAGAGCTCTCCAATCTTATAAAGATTGTTCTGACGCGTACGGTTAGAAAATAAGTTTTGATTGTACTCATATTTGTATATACTTGTTCTAATAAATTCAGCACTCCATTGCTCGGGCTTTTCCCTCTCCTCCGTGAGGGTTTTTACGCCTAAGCAAGTGAGCCTTCCTGATTTGTTTCCCGCGAAAATTTGTGTTTTATTTACAGACCCGATTACTCATTCCTATTCCTCTTTTAGTTATATTGTAAGGTAAGAGAAAGAACATGGTGCCCCGGGTGAGGAATGAGTAGTCGAGGCTCTTTGACATTGGTTGTGTAATTTTCCGGACTAGTTGATATTTACTACAGGAGACAATACAATCAAAACTTATTCTAGAGTAGAGTCACGCTTAATGAAATGTGCGAAGTATCATAAATGTAACATTCCAGATAGTTATAAGAATTTGCGTCGTGCAATGTTATTGTCGTTCGTTAATTTGTAAATAGGTTAAGCGTTCGAAGTATCGATTGAATGTAAACAAAGACACTGATGGCACTATTTATAAGAGTAATGTATTCGTCAACAATGCCGAGCTACGGCTGTACCGCATAATTTCTAGAGATTATCGGTTTTTTCGTGTCGTAGTTTATCTGACACACGACTGTTTATAAAACTGAGCTTGCGGGGTGCGCTGTCTCTCCCTCAGACTTCTTTTTCGCTGGAATTTCTTGCTATTCACAGATTCGTTGCTTTATCATTTTTTGTTCTGATAATATCGCTAATAATTTATTCTAATAGTCAATGTAGTAAAGTCAGCTATTACTGTTTATATTATTTGATATTTGTTTTGACTTCCAATAATAATACAATGGCTCCCACGCCTTGAAGAAAGCTCATAGCCTTGCAAAATGCACATAGGGCAGAAATAGAGCGCATGAGTTTACGGCTGAAAGAGAGACAACCTGAGTCATTAAGTAAAATTATAATCGATGCGCGTATTGACACGCTCAATGGGATTTGGTCGGAAATTCGCCAGACGCACTCAGAGATCGTAATGCGAGATAATATTGAGGCTGATCCTTATGTCGCAGATAATTTATTTGGATCTCTGCGAAATTCATGCGAGGATCTGCTCGATGAATAGCTAGCAAGATTATCGCGATTCGAAGTCATCGCGCCTCCCGAGCCTGCTCGTATTCCTCAGGGGAATATCAATGGGGCAAGCGTAAGGTTGGACACAGCCAAGCTTCCAAAACTTGACCTCCCCAAATTTTCCGGGAATTACGAGGATTGGGAGAGTTTTTCGGATCTATTCATCATGCTTGTACATTCGAAGGCCGCGAGTGACCCTACCAAGCTAAGTTATCTCAAGCTTTGTCTAACGGGTACCGCGGCAGATTTAGTCAAGGACATTGCAACTACGGACGCAAACTATACCATGACATGGCAAGTGTTAAAATTACGTTTCTGTAAATCTAGGTTTATAGTCAGCAATCATTTAAATGCGCTTATGAATATGACTATTTTGAAAAGGGAGTCGGCTGTGGAAATGCGTGTCTTTTCCGACGAAGCGCAGCGGATTGTTCATGCTTTATCGAATTTGAAAATGCCCGTAGATAATTGGCATATATGGTTTATACATATTTTATCGGCAAAGTTAAATCCGGAATCTCGAAAGGCTTGGGAAACGGAGCTAAGTACAAAGGATGATTTAGCTATGGCGAACGAGGAAGGGAGTCCATCCTTGCGCGAGGGTGAATCCGGACCGTCGCGTCATTTCCCGAAATTCTCTGAATTTGCGGACTTTCTGGAAAAACGCTCACAAACACTTAGCATGATCGCAGTCGAAAGCACGAGCAACAAGGCCCAAATAGTAAAATCGAAGCAGACTTGTAGTTCGCGGAAAGTGCTACACATGCAGTCGGGATCAAAGAGCCCCCCGACGTGCACACTTTGTACAGGATCACACTATTTATGAAAGTGTTACAAATTAAAGGCCAAATCGCCTTACGAACGAAGATCAGAAATAAGACGTTTAAAACTGTGTTTTAATTGTTTCCGATCGCATAAATTTGCCGAGTGTAATTCGAAAGGACGTTGTAGTAGATGTCAGGAAAAGCACCACTCGCTTCTTCATTTTGATTCGAAGCGACCGCAAGGTCTCCCGCCAACCTCAACTAATTCTAATAAGAAATGAGAGTCAAGTTTAACCACGACGCCAGAGACAGTAAACACACTTACGGCTAGTATTTCCAAAACAAAATGTACTGTTATTCTTGCCACAGCTCAAGTTATTATTCAAGACCCGCACGGTAAACATACTCGCGTACGCGCTCCTCGACCAAGGCTCAGAGGCAACGTTTGTTACAGAGTCAATCGCGCAGCTGCTCGGATTACCAAAACGACCCGTCAAGATAGCGTTAACGGGGGTCGGTGCTAATGCTTCAGGGACCTCGAAAGCAGTGACCGCATTAAAGCTGCAGTCCACAATCCATCCAGAATTTCAAATCGAGACAGAGGCGTTGATCCTTCCACGACTCACGTCATACTTGCCGGCACGTAGCATCGTGGAAATAGATCTTGAGCAATATGCGAGATTATCATTAGCTGATCCCCAATTCTACATTCGAGACACTATTGATGTTATAATAGGAGCCGATATCTACGGGCAACTATTGAGATCTGGTTTGCGTAGTTTTCCGTCTTCGAATATGACTGCGCAGGATACAGCGTTAGGACGGATTCTATCCGCTTTCTTAAAAGCAGCGCGTTATGGCGGGCGGAGCACTCTTCGTACGTACCGATGCAAACGCTGCACTATGTCTCGAATGACGACCTTACCGACTCATTACAACGGTTTTGGAATATAGAAGAGTTGCCGGAGTCTTCTCACAAACTAAAACCGGAAGATGAAGACTGCGAGCGCTTATTCAGCGAGACACACAAGCGTGATTCGGGCGGTCGTTATGTGGTGCGCCTCCCATTGAAATCCAACATACCGGCAGTAGCAGCAGAGACGCGTCGCATGGCTTTAGGCTCACTCCGTCACATGTACCAGCGTTTTGCTCGTGACCCGAAGCTCGCTGAGGCTTATCGTGATTTTATGACTATGTATGAACAACTTGGGCATATGACGCGTATTCCGGTTGCAGAAATAGTCAATCCGTGTGCATGGTATTTGCCGCATCATGCGGTGACACAGAACGTGTTATCGCATTTGAAAATACGCGTTGTTTTCGATGCGTCTAGACTAATGCGCGATAAACACCGCCTAAGTAATTTTCTCATGCCAGGACAAGCTCTTCAAAGTGAGCTTCCGTTGATCTTACTCAACTGGCGTAAATACTGCTATGTTTTTACAGCGGACATGGTAAAAATGTTTCGGCAAATCCGCGTTGCACTGGAAGATCAAGATTATCAGAGAATCCTATGGGCTCCAAGTCCGCAAGAAGCTCCCGTGGAGTATCGACTAACTACTGTCACGTACGGGACAGCTTGTGCTCCGTACCTCGCGATTCGCACACTTTTGCAGTTAGCACAAGACGAGAAGGCACGGTTTCCATTGGGCGCTCAATGTCTTGAAAATAATACTTATGTAGATAACATCTTCGCGGGTGCGAACGAGCTATCGGTGGCTGTTTTGAAAAGGCGAGAGCTTACTGGACTCTTAAGCTCTGCCGGTATAGAGTTGAACAAATGGGCAGCAAACGACATTGATCTTCTTCCAGAACGCTTAAAACAACTTCATGTTCATACTGAAAAACAAATTGATAGAGAGGCGGCAGTCAAGACATTGGGCGTGTTTTGGAATCCGAGGCGTGATGTGTTCACATTTAGCACAGTTGATTTCAATACACTAGCTGGGGCGATGACGAAACGAGCTGTTCTCTCAAACATCGCGCGCCTATTCGACCCACTTGGGTGGCTTTTCCCAGTTACGGTCACTGCTAAAATTTTAATGCAAGACTTATGGATTCTAAAATGCGATTGGGATACTCCTCTGCTCACTTCAGTTCGCAATCAATGGTTGGATTATTGTAAGTCGTTGGCAGCACTCTTTGACTTATCTATTGACCGGTGGCTAGGGGCATCTTCTAACCAATCCTTTCAGATTCACGGTTTCGCAGACGCATCTTCACGTGCTTATGCGGCCGCCGTCTACCTTACAATTAACGAGGGAGAAGGAAGGTTTCGTGTTTCACTTTTGGCTGGCAAATCTAGGGTAGCCCCGGTTAAGACAATTAGTACACCCACTCTTGAATTATGCGGAGCTGTCCTCCTTGTAAAACTTATTTCTTATCTGCAAAAATTAGACTTTTTGAAAAATCAGCCAGTGTATGCCTAGTCTAACAGCCAAGTAGTGCTGACTTGGTTACGAAAGCATCCGCGATTTTGGAAAACGTTCGTAGCGAATCGCGTGTCCTATATCCAAACAGAACTACCTTCTGCTAATTGGGCTCATGTGCCTACGAAGGAGAACCCGGCTGATTTAGCGACCCGTGGTTCCAAACCTTCTGAATTAGTCAATAACAACCTATGGTGGCATGGGCCTGCGTGGCTTACGATGTCTTCCGAAAATTGGCCTAATACGGCAGAGAGCGTGCAAGCCTTACATTCTCAAGAATCTCCAGCTGAACCGGAAATTCTCACAAGATTTTTCTCTTTAACGCGACTGCTTTGCGTTGTAGCATATTGCCTACTCCCGCTGATAAGCACGTGAAGACGTATGTGTGGTCTGAGCGCACTCCCCCCATTTCTGTCGACTGAGGAGCTTGCCACTGCTCGAGTGACAATCATCAGGTTAGCACAGTCAACTGCTTTCGAGAAAGAAATTAACATTCTAAAGGCTGGAAATATTTTGCCTAAACGTATCGCTTTGCATAAACTTACTCCCATATTGGATAATAAGGGGATTTTACGAGTGGGCGACCGTCTTGCACACTCGAACCTATAACATGACCAAAAGAATCGCCAATTTTACCGCACTCCTCGGCCATTAGCCGATTAATCGTACTGCAGGCTCATCTCGCATGCCTACATGGTGGACCCACCCTCACTGCGAGTATTGTAGCACAACAAGCGTGGATTGTAGGTAGGAAACGTCTTGTAAATTCTGTAATTCGTAACTGCATGACTTGTCAGCGGGTAAAACCGCGCCTGGAGCATCAGCTCATGGGAGATCTTTCTGCAGCTCGTGTGACACCTGCCCCGCCGTTTTCTACTTCTGGCCTCGATTACGCAGGACCAATTCAAGTGCGTACGACAAAGGGTCGTGGATACAAATCATACAAGGGCTACATTGTACTGTTTATTTGTTTTGTAATTCGATCAATTCATTTAGAGCTGGTAAGCAACTGTACATCCAAAACGTTTATTGCTGCGCATAGACGCTTCGTGGGTAGGCGAGGTATTTGCCGCAAGCTGTATAGTGACAATGCGACTACATTTCACGGAGCTGATACTGAACTGAAGAGCATGTTTAACGCGGCCTCTGAATTTTACAAGACAACAGCCTCTCTACTTGCCAACGACGGCACCAATTGGCGCTTTATTCCTCCGAACGCCCCACACCTATGGCGGACTATGGGAGGCGGGAATAAAGTCGACGAAGCATCACTTAAAGAGAGTGATCGGCGAGCATACCCTCACCTTTGAGGAATTATCAACAGTGCTCGTCGAGATCGAGGCCTGTCTTAACTCGCGTCCACTCTGTCCAATGAGCGTCGATACCGAAGATCTTCACGCGTTAACACCTGCACATTTCCTTATTGGCGAAACTTCAAGTTTACTACCAGATAAGGAACGATCAAATGTACCTGAAAACCGGCTCAGTCGATTTCAGTTGATGCAGAGAATTCGCAATAATTTTTGGAAGCGATGGTCCCACGAGTACTTACAGCATCTTCAAGAGAGAAGCAAGTGGAGAAATCCGACTCAAAACTTCGTAGTTGGGCAACTAGTTTTGGTGATGGACGATAGGTACCCACCTTCAAAGTGGCACCTCGGTTTCGTCATTGAAGTGTATGCCGGTCCGGACAGACTCATAAGAGTAGTGACTGTTAAAACTACTACCACAGTCTTACGCCGACATATTACGCGTCTCTGCCCGCTGTTAATGCCGGAGGAACCAAAGAAGAACTAAGTTAGTAAGAAGATGAAATGCGTAACTGAAATATTCGTCCTGCGGATGAAGGCGGGCGGAATGTTCTTGTACATAAAAGCGTAGCGAGTGAGTTTTCTTTTCTTTTCGAATTACGCGCTTTAGTTTAGTAGAATATAGAGGGCGTAGCAAGCGCATGCGCGAAAGCTTTGGCGGAAGCTCGGACGAGCGCGAAGAAAAAAAGGCGGGCAGACCGGTACGGGCGTTCGTCGAACGTGAGTGACTCGTGAAGCGCTTTTAGTCGCGAGAACGTTGTAATTGTCGCTCCGCGTCAGTTCTTTGAGGCCATCGCGTCTGATTGCTTAGTGTATGCGGTGTGTGCGGTTATTGTGAATGGACGAGACACATTAGGCTGCCTCGTGGAGCGAATCTACGCTCTGGGTACTCCGGTTGCGACAGCTGAGCGAGCTGTCCTGAGCCGTTGGCAGGGCGAGGGCTGAACCCGTTCGCGAGACGTCGGAGGCACTGCGACGCGCTGGGGCTTAGCCACCCGGGGACCCTCCAGCATATATATTCCGGCGACCTGACCCGGAAGAGCGGGCGGCACGGACCTTCCGAACACACGATCTGCGGCATCAATGCTTGGGCTGTTCCCAGCACGCGTAAGTAGGAGAGCTTTCCGATCTTATAAAGATTGTTCTGGCGCGTACGGTTAGAAAATAAGTTTTGATTGTACTCATATTTGTATATACTTGTTCTAATAAATTCAGCACTCCATTGCTCGGGCTTTTCCCTCTCCTCCGTGAGGGTTTTTAAGCCTAAGAAAGTGAGCCTTCCTGATTTGTTTCCCGCGAAAATTTGTGTTTTATTTACAGACCCGATTACTCATTCCTATTCCTGTTTTAGTTATATTGTAAGGTAAGAGAAAGAACAATGATTAATTTAAAACAATAGTCTACTTTGAATATTATTGAATGTATTGATGGCAAAAATGACCATGAATCATTACATTCAAAGGCGGGTCTTGGGTTCTGGATTACTGAATGTCTTGATGGCGATAATGACCAAAAATCATTACATTCAAAGGCGAATCTTGAATTTCAGGATTACGTCGACAATGAGTTCGATGTCTCAATCGAAGAGATCGAACAAAGAATCAATACAAGCGACATATTCTCCATCGAACAGAAACAGATCTTGAAAAGATTGATAATCAAATATAAACCTGTATTTCTAAAAAAGCTGGGGTTAATTAACAATTATACTCAGGTGTTGCAAATAAAAGATAACACAACATTTTCTTTCAAAACCTTATCCGGTTCCTATACATTATAGAGAGAAAGTAGAAAAAGGAATAAATAAAACGCTAAAATTAGGTACCATCAGACCTTCTCAAATTAATTGCATAAACTCGATGTTGGTAGTTCCAAAGATTAATATTTGGAAGATTAATATTTGCGGTTATTGGCAAATCGGTTTATCAGAAAAAAGTAAACAATATAACGCATTTATAATTTTAAATCGTGTGATGGAATTCAATGTGACAAAGCTAAAAGGAATTAGATCATTTTTAGATTTCGTAAATTTTTACACTAGACTTGTAAATAACTACGCTAAATTAACAATTACTTGGTTAAAATTAATAAGAAAACATGACAGATTTAAATGGCAAGAATATAATTCACTAGCTTCTCATTCCTTACGAGAGAAGACTATTCTTGGCTGGAAAGAAGATTGCCGAATATACTTATATCATTGTTACGCCCAGAATTGGGAATACTTAAATATAAAGGTTGTGTGTCCTGGGAGTTTAGTCTCGCTCGAGAGCTCCCACTGGTCTAGGATTAAGAAATTAAAGATTATGATATGTGTATATATGTATGTATATTTTTCGTGTATTGCACTTTGATACAATAATGTAACGACGCTTTTGGCAATAACGTTGTGTATATATGTATGTATATTTTTCGTGTATTGCACTTTGATACAATAATGTAACGACGCTTTTGGCAGTAACGTGTGTAGGAAATATATAAACTTATGTTGGATTTGTTACGTGCACTTTGATACAATAATGTATCGACGTTTTTGGCACAACTTACAATCTAGTTCTTGTTGGATCTTGAGTTGGAGGCTCGTAACGCTGGAATTCTGCAGCGGGTACCCAAGTCTCCGGTAGTTCGGCCTTAATCAACTATGCAGAGGCACGCCAGAGGAAGTTCGAGAGTGACGTTGTCTCCTCGTTCGCACGCGGTCTTATACCCGACGAGAAGATAAAAAGATGAAATAAGTATTACACGTAAGTCGGGTGCTTACGCGTAATTTCGGCAAGCGCTTACAAAACTGCTGACGGCGACCGCGATTCTATATAACCGTACGCGATATATTAGCGTGTTCGATTGCGAAAATGTACGAAAAGTGGGTTGATGACAGACGTCATCATACGATGTGACGACGGATGTCATACCTCCCCCATTTGGTCCATTGCCGCCTCCGGCAATGAGTGTGTTACAGGTTTTATATATGGAATATATGTATGTATATAGATAATAATTAAGATTTTTTTTTTTTTTTTTTTTTAAATTTTTTGTCTGGTCATTTTCTAGTCAAGGCTGGTCATTTACTTTTCCTTCAATTTAAATAATATTTCTCTAAACTCTTTTAAAACAATGTTAATTCAAAGAAAATATAATTAAAAATTAATTTCGATATTGGATACTGCAAAAGATATATATATATATATATATATATATATATATCTTTTGCATCCTTTGAGGATTCTATTTAGCAACATACCGATACTTTGAGGATTTTTCGGCACTTTGAAGATTTATCCTCAAAGTGCCAAGGTATGAAACGGTACTTTTGAGGATCTATATTAGTACCTTCTACCCAGAGAGGGGATTATTTCTTTAGTCAAGCGCGCAAGATTCTGGCGAAAGAAACTCTAGATCCTCAAAGTTACGGGTATGAGTAATGTGTATATATATATATATATATATATATATATATATATATATATATAACGTGTATAGGTCTTTATATATATATATATATATATATATATATATATATATATATATATATATATATATATATATATATATATATATATATATATATATATATATATATATATATATATATATATATATATATATATATATATATATATATATATATATATATATATATATATATATATATATATATATATATATATATATATATATATATATATATATATAAAGACCTATACACGTTATTTCTGGTAATCTACAGGGTCCTATAGTTTATCTCTTCAGAGTTCCCTATATAAGCGCGTGACTAATGAAATAATATCCCTGGGGTTATTGACTCTAGACGCGTCCAAGAAATAACGCCTACGTACAGAAAAATTTCCGGGACGTCCCGGAAAAAACAGCGCGTCCCGAAAATAACAGCGATGTACAGTGTAAACGTCCCGGAACGAACCGTTGCAGATAAATATATATATTTATCTGCATGTATAGGTCTTTATATATATATATATATATATATATATATATATATATATATATATATATATATATATGGGAGCGTCCAGCAGAAACGGGCCACCGAGCGCGCGCGGTGCCTTTTCTCGCGTAAAAGGCGCTCTGTTTAACTCGTTCATAATCGTATGCTGCGTCTTTGAAAAAAAAAACCAAGGACCTATATCGATAGATTTTTTCCTGCTCTTTCCAATGGTACCATTGTTTTTATTACGAAACGCTTTCTTCGGAGGAAAACTCGAGTTGAATATTGAAAGCCATTTTTCTCAAAGTATATCATGTTTTTTTTTTTCAAAATAAACTACACCATTGGAAAGTACAACTCTTAAGTTTCAAAACCCTATCTTGGAGAAGTTGGAGAAATAAAGGGTTTAAAAGTAACAACATAAAAAAGAGAGCGCCGAGGGTCCGCGCGAGCCCCTCGCGCCCTTGCGTACGGCACGTTTAAGTGCACGCTCTATTCAATTCGCTAATAATCGTGTACAAGTCTCTGAAAAAAGAACTAAGGACATATATCGATAGATTTTTTCCTGCTCTTTCCAATGGTGCTATTATTTTTATTCCGAATTTCACTGCTTTCAGTGCGTTCATGGATATTTTTATGTTTAATATATTATGTTTTTCAAATTTTGTTATATAAATGAACAAAGTTCATTGTAATATTATACTAACTGTTACAACTAGATCCATAAAATTATGTCCACGCATTGGCATTGTAAGTTACAAAACATTTTATATTTACAAAAAAGAAAGGGCGAAATAGCACATCGCGTGTATTAATCCGCCCTTGAGCATAGCGTAAAAAGTTCTGGCAGCCGCTGTCTTTTTGATCTTACTATTTTTGAACTTTTCATGTTTCAACTTAAAAATATAATATTTTATAGTTTAAGACTTGTACTTTTGAAGAATATAATTCATTTTGAAGAAAAGACTGATATTTTATTGAAAAAATAGAGTTTAAACATTCAAATGGAATTTTCAACTAGAAGGAAGCATGTCGGAATAAAAATAATAGCACCATTGGAAAGAGCAGGAAATAATCTATCGATATATGTCCTTAGTTCTTTTTTCAGAGACTTGGTACACGGTTATTAGCGAATTGAATAGAGCGTGCACTTAAACGTGCCGTACGCACGGGCGCGAGGGGCTCGCGCGGACCCTCGGCACTGTCTTTTTCATGTTGTTACTTTTAAACCCTTTATTTCTCCAACTTCTCCAACATAGGGTTTTGAAGCTTATGAGTTGTACTTTCCAATGATGTAGTTTATTTTGAAAAAAAACATGATATACTTTGAGAAAAATGGCTCTCAATATTCAACTCGAGTTTTCGTCCGGAAGAACGCGTTTCGCAATAAAAACAATGGCGCAATTGGAAAGAGCAGAAAAAAATCTATCGATATAGGTCCTTGGTTTTTTTTTCAAAGACGCAGCATACGATTATGAGCGAGTTAAACAGAGCGCCTTTTACGCGAAAAAAGGCATCGCGCGCGCTCGGTGGCCCGTTTCTGCTGGAGGCTTCCATATATATCTTCCTATATTATATAGTTGTAAGAAAATGTTTACGGCTCAGCGCCCCCTCACCTCCCTCGCGCCCCCTCGCCCCCTCCTCGCGCCCCTCACCCCTCTCGCGTCTCCTCGCCCCCTCCTCAGCGCCCCCCTCACCCCCCTCAAAATAACGTAAAAATGTGACTGGTTATACGTTTTTTGAAAGAAATTGTTAGATTTCTAACAATAGAAACAGGGCTCGCCGCCCTCGCCCCCCCCTCCTCAGCCCCCCCCCCTCAATTGTTTCAGTTATAAATCATGATATAATTAATTAGAAGAATTGTCGAGTATCGCAAGGTCTATGTAATAATATTGATATTTATTTATTTATATATATTTTTTTTTTTAATTGATTTAACTATAAAGATTGGTTGAAGAGACGAACAGTTTTCTACGTCACGCTGGAGATACTGTTCGTTGACGCGTTGGATTGTTATTTTAAGTGGTATCTTTCGCCAATAGCCATATATAACCACTCTCATAATAGTATCTCATTGTTCTAAAGAAATGGACACTATCAAAGGACAAAAAGTTTTTCTTATCGTGGACATTTTAGAATAACAAAATAATGTATTATATTTACACGTGCAAAATTATAGTAATATCAAAGTTGTGGATACTTCTATAACTCCTTTGGATAAACTTTAAGAAGGATATAAATCTATAGTCAGTAGCACTGAATATTTATATTATTAAAAATTTTATCATTGTTCTGAAGAAATGGACATTATCAAAGGACAAAAAGTTTTTGTTATCGGGGACATTTTAGAAGAAATGGAAGATATATCGGACATGTAATAAGGAATATTTAAAGCCTCTAACAATTTCTTTCAAAAAACGTATAACCAGTCACATTTTTACGTTATTTTGAGGGGGGGTGAGGGAAGCGCTGAGGGGGACGAATGGTCGCGAGGGGGCTGAGGGGGTGAGGGGTCGCGAGGGGGGTGAGGGGGCGCTGAGTCGTAAACATTTTCGAGATTTTTAAAAAATTCTTACCTTTGGTCTTTGTTTAAAATTTTCCATTTAAAAATAAACATTCGTACTCAAGATAATGGTTTTGCATCATTTTTATTAGATATTGGAGAAGGAAAAATTGATCACTTTAAAATTCCAGATAAATGGAAAACAAATGATGTTTGTCATGAAATATATAAAAATATTAATAAAAATTATCATTTTTCAAAAAAGGTAATATTAAGTTCACATAATGAACAAGTAAATATATTAAATAATAAAATATTGAACTTAATTGAACATAAACCTGTAACATATTATAGTATGGATTATGCAACACATAAAGGAGTAGATCAAACGGATGAAAATATACATTTAAATTTTCCGATAGAAATGTTAAATAATATACGGGAAGGTTTACCTCCATATGAAATAAAATTTAAAAAAAATGCAATTGTTATGTTAATTCGTAATCTTAGCATCGTTGATGGACTATGTAATGGAACACGTTTAGAAATAACAAATTTATATAAATATAATATTGAAGCTGAAATCATTATTGGAGAGAATAAAGGAAATAAAGTATTTATACCACGCATTACACTAAATACTTGTGAATCATCATCGTTACCATTCATTTTATATAGAAAACAATTTTCAATTGTATTAGCATTTGTTATAACTATTAATAAATCACAAGGACAAAGTTTTAATTGTGTAGGAATATTTAAAAAAAAAATTATTTTCCCATGGATAATTGTACGTAGCACTTTCATGATGTAAAAATCCAAACAATATATATATATATATATATATATATATATATATTCTAGAGTTTGGATGTTTGACGATATCAACCCCCGTTCGTGAGAGTGACTAAAGAAATACTATCCCTCAGGTTACCGACTCTCAGAAAATGGACTCTAGATAACTCCTCAAACTTCCAGGCGAGTACTCAATATAGGCCTCAAACTTCCCGTTTGATATATGTGTGTATATATATAAATACATCAAATGCAGCTTTTGAGGATCTATGTCAGCACGGATTTGATATTGATTGACATCCTCAAAATTCCTTCGGTATGAAACGGTACTTTTGAGGATTTATATTAATACCTTCAACGCAGAGAGGGAGTTATTTCTTTAGTCAAGCATATATGAACTCTGGAGAAAAAACTATAGATCCTCAAAAGTACGGGTTTCCGAAATGTGTGTGTGTGTGTGTGTGTGTGTGTGTGTGTAAAATTAATCTGAAAATAAAATAGAAGTAATAGATATTGTTTGGAAAGAAATATTAGATAATTAATTTAAATAATAAGATCATAATATAATAAACTAATAATGGTATAATAAATATAATAACATTTTAAAATTTAATAAATATACAATAAAATATTCATATGATATTTTAATATTATGATCTTCTTAACGATATTAGAATAATAACATAATTAAATTGATCAAAATAATTTAAGAAAAAATATAAAACAATAATTAATTACATAATATAATTAAAATTTACTTTAATTATACATATAATGTAAATTACTTTTCTTAATGTAATTAACTATTATTTAGTAAAATATAAGATGGCTGAACAAGGTGATTCAAAACCTAGTCTATTAAGATGGGATCCTGTGCACAATATGTACATTGAATTGTGAGTAGTATACAACACGCAAGAGAATTAGATGAATTAAACGAACAGTTACAGAATCATATAAATGAACAAATCGAATGTGAAATACATTTAAATAATTATATCAATGAATATAATAACAATATTACTATGATACAAACACCGTTAATTTGGGATCCAACACAAAATAAATACATAGAAGTATATAATTTAAAAGATGCTACAAAGTTAGACAAATTGAATGAAATAATAGAAACCCATGAAAAAGAAGAAAACAGGTATAATAACTATTGTAATAATTTACTTATAGAATATGATTTAAATTATTTACAAAATTTAATTAAATAATATGAAAAATAAAATAAATCAAAAGCAAACATAATATTTTCAATATACAATTTAAACTCAATTTTTTAGTATAAAATATTTGAAATTTCACAAAAATAGTATTAAATTATATTAACTAGTAAATTTGAATTTATTACTCCATGAA
This sequence comes from Torymus aiolomorphi, assembly GCA_036365515.1. NCBI lineage: Eukaryota > Metazoa > Arthropoda > Insecta > Hymenoptera > Torymidae > Torymus > Torymus aiolomorphi. The sequence goes on from CM070874.1 coordinate 146,388,009, forward strand.
GTTATTATAGTGTCGGAAAAAAGACTATTCATCACTTGGAGTTAAAAGTTACTCTTTATTTCTGCTGACGTTTCGGAGGCATAATCCTCCCTCTTCAAGGCTACATAATCATAATACATAATTGAGTCATTATACATTATTTAATTCTTATAAGGAAAACAAAGTTATTCTTACCACAGTAATTTAAAAACAAGGCATAATTCCGTAGAATTTAGCTAGTCAGTGTACTATTGAAACTATATTGAGATAACATTTGAATATTAATGTGAATAATTAAGAATGTAATTGTTTTAAAAGAGACTTACAAACGACGTCGAAATCCGAGTTTTTCTCCGACTCTGGAGGGGGTCCACTAGATGTTATTCGTGACCCTCTCTCACGAGTCGAGGAAAATTTGTAACTGAGACGAACCGATACAGTGGAGACGGATTATATAGTTGACTAGTATGAATGTGTGTGTACGTTGTTTGTATGATATCAAATATGGAAAGAAATTTAAGTTGGAAGGAGATTTAAGATGGAAGGAGGGGATTGTTATTTGGATTTTTTGGATTTTTTTATGGCAATGGGGAACGATTGTTGGCTTTTTTAATAATGTTGATGGATGATTTATATACGTGTTTAAGTAAATTGGTGTCTTCAGTTCTATTAATAGTATTATCAAAATAGTGTATGCGAAGCATTTCGGAAAATCTCCTGTTATAATTTGATTTTTCTCTGTCAATTATTTTGATGTTGTCGAAGTCAAAATTGTGTCCAGTGTCAAGGTTATGAAGTGCGAGGGTGGATTTCATGTCTTTGTTTTTTACACAATACTGATGTTCGTATTGTCTTTTTTTAAGAGGTCTGGAAGCTATGCCTATATATGTTGCATCGCAATCATTGCAGTCTATTTTATAAACGATATTGTTAATGTTGTTTTTTTCCGGTTTGTCTTTTCCGAGTTTGATATATCTGTTAAATTTGTTGGTAGTCTTGTTGATAAGGGAAAGATTATGGCTTTTTAGTGTGTATTGTAAGTGGTTGTTGATGAATTTGTTGTACGGAAAAACAGCAGTGTTACTCTTGTTGTGATTGTTAGGATTTTGTTTATTGTTAGTGGTGCGGGCGTTGAGACTGGAAATTCTTTTTTTACAGTATTTGTTAATAATGTGAAGGGGGTAATCATTAGCTAAAAGGAATTTTTTTATGATTGTGACATTATTATTGTGGAAGGAAGGATGTGAGAGAAGGATGGCTTTGTCAATCAAGTTATAGATAATAGCTATTTTTTGTGAAAGAGGGTGGTGTGAATGAAAGTTAATATATGTACCTGAAGCTGTGGGTTTTCTGTAAAGCTAATCAGTGTACACAGAGACATTATTCGGACAGACTCACAACGCAAATTTCTTCTTGAGTGCAGACTTCGTGATATTCTCCCAAAAAACATTTTTCACTATTGCAAAACCAAACACTTCCATAGTTCCTTAGCTAAGAAAAAATTCAATTCCTTCATTCAACTCATCAAAAAAAGATTGCTTAAATTAGAAATCACAGACATAAATATCCACAAAAAATTTTTACTAAATAAAAAATTATCCTTGACAGATCTACTACGCAAGAATACAAACGAGGCTATTGCTTCCGCGTTCACAGACTATTTACAGGAATTTTTTATGCACACAAGAGTGAAACAGGATCGATTACACCGCAATAAAATAATCCAAATCATCCAATCCGATAACTTTGTTTAAGCAGTGCAATTCGAGTTTTTCCAGTGCCATGTCAGCGAACCAAGGACTCGTGCAAAAACCCATCGGGGCTCCCATGATTTGCTTGTAAAACTTATTGTTGAATTGTAAGTATGTAGAATCTATGAGAATTTCTATGCCTTCTAAAAACTCAATTTTGGAGAGATTTATCTTGTTCTTTAAGTATTTGCATTTTTCACCAACAGCTTGAATGATAAGATCTTTCGGAAGGTTACTAAATAGGGAAACGACGTCAAAAGAGACTAAATTGTAGTCGGAAGTAATAATTAAATTGTCGAGTTTATTTTTCAGGATCTGACTATTTTTTATGGATGATGATGGTTTAGGAATATATTTAAAAAAGGATTGAGATGCTTTTGTCGAATTGGTAAGTGGAGCTATTAATGGCAGAGACAATGATTCGTATTGGAAAATCTTTTTTATGTATTTTGATAAGGGCATATGCTTTAGGAATGAAGGTATTTTCTGTTTTGGAGGAAAGATGGTTAAATGCTCCGTCACATTCGAACACTCCTCTTGTTACCCATGTATCAATGAGTTTCTTTATTCTTGTTTGTATTAATTTGGTTGGGTCTTTCTTGATGGGTAAATAATACTTCGTGTCATTAAGTGAATTCTCTACTTTTTCAATGTATTTTTCGTTTTCGATTGCGACAGTGACATTACCTTTGTCAGCTTTTGTGAAAAAAATGTTCTTATTTTGTTTTAAAAATTTTTGTGTGCGAATTAAGTTATTATTTATGATTTTGTCTGTGTACGTGATGTGTCTTTTGTTGGAAATATTGTTATTAATAATGTGTAAGACATCGTTTCTCAATTTAGGGTTAGTGTTTTTGTTAAAGTAGAGGACATTTTCTAGGTTCTTGAAAAACTCGAATGCTTGCTTGTAATCAAAGTCGACTGAAAAATTGAATTTGTCGCCGAGTGACAGTGTTTTTATCGCATAATCCGGGAGATCAACATGAGACAAGTTTACAAGCCACCTCTTTCTGATTTGTTCGATTTCATTATTATTTATGTCTATAGGGGGGTTATTAGGATTGATATCGGGATTATTGTTCTTTAAGTTATCGGATTGGATGATTTGGATTATTTTATTGCGGTGTAATCGATCCTGTTTCACTCTTGTGTGCATAAAAAATTCCTGTAAATAGTCTGTGAACGCGGAAGTAATAGCCTCGTTTGTATTCTTGCGTAGTAGATCTGTCAAGGATAATTTTTTATTTAGTAAAAATTTTTTGTGGATATTTATGTCTGTGATTTCTAATTTAAGCAATCTTTTTTTGGTGAGTTGAATGAAGGAATTGAATTTTTTCTTAGCTAAGGAACTATGGAAGTGTTTGGTTTTGCAATAGTGAAAAATGTTTTTTGGGAGAATATCACGAAGTCTGCACTCAAGAAGAAATTTGCGTTGTGAGTCTGTCCGAATAATGTCTCTGTGTACACTGATTAGCTTTACAGAAAACCCACAGCTTCAGGTAGATATATTAACTTTCATTCACACCATCCTCTTTCACAAAAAATAGCTATTATCTATAACTTGATTGACAAAGCCATCCTTCTCTCACATCCTTCCTTCCACAATAATAATGTCACAATCATAAAAAAATTCCTTTTAGCTAATGATTACCCCCTTCACATTATTAACAAATACTGTAAAAAAAGAATTTCCAGTCTCAACGCCCGCACCACTAACAATAAACAAAATCCTAACAATCACAACAAGAGTAACACTGCTGTTTTTCCGTACAACAAATTCATCAACAACCACTTACAACACACACTAAAAAGCCATAATCTTTCCCTTATCAACAAGACTACCAACAAATTTAACAGATATATCAAACTCGGAAAAGACAAACCGGAAAAAAACAACATTAACAATATCGTTTATAAAATAGACTGCAATGATTGCGATGCAACATATATAGGCATAACATCCAGACCTCTTAAAAAAAGACAATACAAACATCAGTATTGTGTAAAAAACAAAGACATGAAATCCACCCTCGCACTTCATAACCTTGACACTGGACACAATTTTGACTTCGACAACATCAAAATAATTGACAGAGAAAAATCAAATTATAACAGGAGATTTTCCGAAATGCTTCGCATACACTATTTTGATAATACTATTAATAGAACTGAAGACACCAATTTACTTAAACACGTATATAAATCATCCATCAACATTATTAAAAAAGCCAACAATCGTTCCCCATTGCCATAAAAAAATCCAAAAAATCCAAATAACAATCCCCTCCTTCCATCTTAAATCTCCTTCCAACTTAAATTTCTTTCCATATTTGATATCATACAAACAACGTACACACACATTCATACTAGTCAACTATATAATCCGTCTCCACTGTATCGGTTCGTCTCAGTTACAAATTTTCCTCGACTCGTGAGAGAGGGTCACGAATAACATCTAGTGGACCCCCTCCAGAGTCGGAGAAAAACTCGGATTTCGACGTCGTTTGTAAGTCTCTTTTAAAACAATTACATTCTTAATTATTCACATTAATATTCAAATGTTATCTCAATATAGTTTCAATAGTACACTGACTAGCTAAATTCTACGGAATTATGCCTTGTTTTTAAATTACTGTGGTAAGAATAACTTTGTTTTCCTTATAAGAATTAAATAATGTATAATGACTCAATTATGTATTATGATTATGTAGCCTTGAAGAGGGAGGATTATGCCTCCGAAACGTCGGCAGAAATAAAGAGTAACTTTTAACTCCAAGTGATGAATAGTCTTTTTTCCGACACTATAAATTATATTAATTTTTAATTCTATTAGTGTACATTAACTTCTTTCACGTATCCAATATAATGTTTATAAGCAAAAATATATATAACAGAAAAAATAAAAATATATATTTCCATATTATAAATAGCTTACAAAAACGTCACAGGATATGTTAAAGAAAATTTAATTAAAAATTTGAAAATTATTTTTTTTTAAATATTTTTGTAAATTTTAAATAGAAGTAATAAATATAAAAATTCAATGAATTAAAAGAAAATTATTATTAAGTAAATTATTATTAAGTATGAAAATGGAATATTTGAAATTTAAGGAAAATAAAATTATATTAATTTTAAAATCATTTACAATAAATTTATTAAACTCTTTCATGTATCCAATATAATGTTTAAAAGCAAAAATATATATAAAAGGAACAAATAAATATATATGGTTCTAAATAATAAAAAGCTTATAAAAACATTCAAGGGTATATTAAAGATAATATAAATCATATAATTTATTTTTAATTTATTATTTTCCTAAATTTCAAAATGTAATATAAATGATATAAAAATATATTTAATAAAATTTCATAAAATTTTAGGTATAGTGGTAATGTAGGGCTATTGGCAAAGGTTGCCACTTAAAATAACAATCCAACGGTCCATGAACAGTACCCCCAGGGTGACATGGAAAACTGTTCGTCTCTTCAACCAATCTTTATAGTTAATAAAGTTTATATAAAACGAATTAACGCAACACAATTATTGGTTAAATTTAAAACATTGTTCAATATTTATAAAGTAAGTAATAAAATAAGTTATAAGTAATAAAATAAGTGTAATAATTTAAAATAATGAACATCAGGGTGATTTGTTCTCTTATTCCAAAATATAAAATTTTTAAATTTATTTTATATGGGGGTTGACGAGCGGAGCGAGTAGGGGGTACCCCCCTAGTATATATATATATATAATTATCCCCCCATCCGTTTATGGAGCCCATCCCTGTATATTAGTACCTACAGCCCAGAGATCCCTATGGCAAGTGACTAAAGAAATAATGGACCCTGGGGTTATAGACTCTAGATCGGGTTCCATAAACGGCCGAGAAAAATATTTTATGGGACCCGGGCTCCATAAAAGAAAATGGGCTCCATAAATATGCTCATGTGTATAAAAGGGCTCCATAAATCTGTTAAAACAAATATATATATATATATATATTTCGGAAACCGGTACTTTTGAGGATCTATAGTTTTTTTCTCCAGATTTCGTATATGCTTGACTAAAGAAATAACTCCCTCTCTGCGTTGAAGGTATTAATATAAATCCTCAAAAGTATCGTTTCATACCGAAGGAATTTTGAGGATGTCCTCAAAAGTCCGAAAAATCCTCAAAGTATCGAATCCGTGCTGACATAGATCCTCAAAAGCTGCATTTGATATATTTATATATATATATATACATATATATCTTGAAGATGAGTGCTACTCCAGTGATTTTCCTCGGTGGTGCGCCCCAAGAGTAGGACTAGTCAGTGCCTAGTACGTAGGCAACCACTGCGTATGATTAGCTAGCGCCTAGGACGTAGGCAACCAACGAGTTATGTCACTATATTCTGTCGTAGCACGTGCATCGAGCATCGGTCGATGCTCTGTCGAAAACATCGTGCGTCATGATTTTTCGTTTAAGCTATCGAAAATACCTTGTACTTACGTTTGAACTTTCCTTGTTATAGAGTTCATTAACTTTTGACTGTGTCTCATTGCTCTCTAAATTCCTAAAATGTTTTAGGATGCTTGAGTAATTTAGCAATTTTTCGGTAATTTAATTACATTATTTAGAAAAAAAAATTATACAAAAAGAATTATATGTTGTGAATTATTGATAACTGTATACGACTTCCAAGCTTATATCGAATGTTTAATAATTTGTTAGTTATTAATAATTCACAACATAAATTATTTATAATATTGGATATTAAAAAAAATAAATAATTTCGCATAAATAATTACAAAAGATCTTATTATTTCCGAATACAAATTAATTATTTATTTATCATAAATAATTCGAGAATCGTTTATGAATATACTTTATTTGAATAATAAAAAATTGAAACCAATTTTCTCTTGAATTATTTTTGACAAACAAAAAAATTTTAATTATTTATAATTACTTTAATAATTGTTAATATTAATATATTATTAATAATATTCATGGTTGCGATAGTAATGTCGTTCTTATTTTGCTATATACGTTTAATGTAATGTGTATAACGCGCTACAGGTCTTTGCTTACATATACGGAGTCTACTTGTGTGAGTATATACATCTCGGAGCGCACCCGATGTATCTTATACTAGCGCTTGGGTGTGTGAGTAATTGCACGCGTGCGTGTATTGTATATATGCCAGTGTATTCTGCCGGTGTGAGTAAGTGGCGGTCGGAGCCATGTATTGCATATGCTGGTATACGCTACGGTCCGGTTTTGTTGTGCGAGTAAGTGACGGTCGGAGCGCACCCGATATATCTTACGCTAGCGCTTTGGTGTGTGAGTAAGTGGAGGTTGTTATCCAAGTGGTGGATCTAACCAGTCACATTTTCAGTTCTTAAGCTGCGCACTCGATGACTTCGGCTAAGGGGATTCTTCCGTTCTAATGGGAAATCTGTTGACCGTGGTTTCTTATATAAAGGGATGACCATTCTATTTTTAGTTTTGTAAAAATAACATCGGACTAACATATATAATATTATTATTATTATCACGATGTTTCCAACAAAACCGGTTGCTATATAGATTTTTGTTGCATCTTGTGTTCTTCTTTGCGTGGATATTTGATGGAATTGACGTTGAATATCTTCCAATGAAAGTACATCATTTGTTGAGGTCCATGTTTGGACTTGTTCTGCTGATTGTTCATCGAGAATAGCTAATCCTTGCTCATTGATTGAGAAGTTATATTTTTGTAAAAATAACGAAAAATTGAAGGGATAATCGAAGTCGTAGATAAAAGTTTCGGAGACTTCCGTCATCGAGGTTCCAAATAAAGTAATATCCGATGTTTGCGCTACACATTCACCTTTAAGACTTAGTATTTCGGTTCCATTGAGGTGAATTTTTGCTTGCCGGACTCCATCGCATATTATGTTGATATTTCATTGTTCTGCCATGGAATATAACCATTCTGTAGTTTCTAACCTTTTCCAATAAGTTGTGGTGTCATCGTGTAGTGCGATATTACAGGTTTGTATAGCTGATTTCGTTAGACTTGTTAAAAGAGAATACTAACAATGTAATTTATCTCCTTCTTCCATTATCGGATATTCGGGATGGCATAGACGTATTGCCTCATGAGTTTGGCACTTCTGTAGGTAGGCTTCATCTGTCAAAAAGTAGCCCGGTGGGTTACTGGTTACAAATATATATACACCTTTAGGTTGAATCCCCATATACCCGCTCGCTCCGACATGTAATTCATGGGAAACTGGCAAAGAGTGCATTCTGTATATTAAAAAAATTTCTAAGCTGTTTAAAGGAAATTTTAATTTTACTAATAAATGACCTCCTTGCACAGACACGCTGGTTTTCGATAACATGAACAGCCTAATTCTGGTGTCACCTCGGATGTTTCCTAAGGAAGTAGATGTTGAGATTTTAACTGTTTAATGTTACTTAAAATTTGCTGGACCTATTCGTGAAAGAATAGTAGTGGATGCAGATTACCTCGTGCAGTAAATTCAATCGCGTCGATCAAAACCTTATAGGACGAAATGCTGAGATCTAATAATTCTCCGAATTGTCGTGATCACTCTGCGAAGTTTTCTATTATTCTGGAACGATTTTCATTAGTTATAAAATTTTGAGTTTTTTCGAGTACGTGGAGAAGTTCGTGGTGGTAAGTTTGCATTTTTCCTTCCTCCTTCGCCATCTGTTGACGTACCGCATCGAGCTTCGATCACACTATATGTGTCTTTTGTTCGGCTAGAAGGGATATATTTCTTTGCGTGTCATATAGACACGCTCTACCCCTCTATCTCTCCCATGAGATTGTCCCGGTCTTCTGCATCCATGGTTCCAAAAAGTTTCTTGGAGGTCCATCCAATGAATTCGAATGGAGCTCTCCGCTTTGTGATGGAATGCGGAAGAGGTTGTGAATTTGAGATCATAGAGGGTAGCGTAAAATACTGAAGCAGGTCTTCCCGTAATGATTTGAGTGATTTTAGTTATTTTCTCAGTGATTCGAGAGGGATGACGTTATGACACTCGTGTTCCACTGCTTCTATGCAGCTCCTCCAGGCTGAGTACATCTGAGTTTCTCTCCATTCCATAGGCTGGCTCAGGCTCCTACAGTCCAACGTTGTAATAATATTCCAATAAGAACGAATGAATCTTGCTTCCCCGTGGGTTTCATAATAGACTCCTGGGTTTCCCGGTAGAAGCGTGATCTTGTATGGATCTAATCCTCTGGTTTGCGTGGATAGTACTAGCACCAAAAATAGGATCATCTCGGCTCCTGTAACAAAATAGAGTTTACGTATAACATTGCTTAACTTTATCCTTATGTTTAAGCATTTGTTTTCCATTCTCTGCCTCTACTATGACATTATTATTATCTCGAATTTCTCTTACTATAAATTTTCCGTTATAAAACCGATCCAATTTCCCTTTTCTTGGTTCCTTTAACACATATACGATCATTCCTACTTCTAGGTGTTGTGGTCTGGCTTTTCTATCGTAATATTCTTTACTCCGATGCTTAGCAGATATTATGTTTTCTCTTGCAACATTTCTAATATTTATTAGATTTCTCACGAGATCGCAAACGTACGATCCGTAGGTTTGTAAAGGGAACTCATCTGCTAACTTGGTTGGATTTCGAGCCTTTCGACCATAAATGACTTCATAGGGTGTAAATCCCGTGGCAGAGTGAACAGAAGTATTGTATTCTTGCATTGCAAATGGTATGACCCTATCCCAGTCACTTTTATCACTTGCATGATTTCTAATGAAATCGGTCAGTAGCGCGTGGCTTCGTTCTAGTGATCCATTCGACTGCGGGTGATAGGCAGTTGTTGTTACGAGCCTAAATCCAAAGAATCTAGATAATTCTTCCAGTAATTTGTTTTGAAAACTTCGTCCCCTGTCACTTAGAATGATTCTCGGTACTCCATACTGGGCGATAAAGTATCGGGCTTATGCATCAGCGATTGTTATTGCTTTGATATTAGGAATGGATACTGCAATACAAAATTTTGATAGTAGGCATTGCATGGTAAGAATATGTTGATTACCTGACGTGGTTATAGGCAGCGGTCCTACTGTGTCTATGGCTATCTTTGCGAAGGGCTCACTGGGCGTGTCCGTAATCACCATTGGCTCCTTTGTTTTAACACGAGTTAACTTTTGCATTTGACAAATTTCGCATCTCTTTACGAAGTCATTTACTTCCTGCTTCATTCCCTTCCAATAAAACCGTTCTCGTATACGTCTATACGTTTTCTCCATGCCGTGATGTCCTCCGTACAAGCTGTCATGATAATCCTGCAAGACCCTATTTCTTTCTTCCTCTGGTACCGGTCTGCAAGCGCCCGAACACACGGTGATGGTCAAATCCAGTTCACCTAAAAATTTTCTCAGCCCTTCGTTCAAAACTCCCTTTGGTATACTATCGGTGATTTCGCCGCACTTTCCTATGCGTATGGAATGTACATCAAGATTGCGCAACTTACTTTCCAATGTTTTTAAACAAGTAGTTAAATTTTTGGGTGTTATTGCTTCTCTATGACTGGCTGATATCACTAGATTAAATATATTGCGATTTCGATATGGGGTAACTATTACGTCACCTATTCGAGGATTCAATTTTGATAGTTCATTTTGACTAATAGCTCCGAGATCTAACAAAATTAAATTATTATCGGAATCGAGGTTCAGATCCTCGGTAATGAAATGTACCCAATTATCTTTCAAATAAGTAAGATTCTCTCGAGTAGGGACTAACCTGAATGCGTTCTGATTAGGCGCCTTTCTTACGAATCCATTCGTATCCGGGCACAAGGTATCGGGTAAGAATGTGTCATGTACAAATATTCCAGACGTTTCCTTAGGCTTCTCCCATGTTACAAGCGTTGACTCTAATTCGGGCTGACCTTCACTTGGTGCAACGGTCTCTTCTTCCCCGCTATCTTCTTGTTGAATTGTCGACAGCTGAGGTTGTTGCTGTTGTGATTTTGGAGGTGTTGTTGGAATTGGAGTAGAACGTGCTAGCGGTCGTGGCCTGGTTCGGGTTGATTAAGATACGGAGGCAGGCGCTACTTGACTGATGTCTGTGTCTAAAAAGGATCCCCTTCTCCATGATTGTACTACTTCTGGTGCGACTTCTTTTTTCTCTGCACGACCCCCGTATTCGCTTAGTGGGACGGCCTCGTGAGGTTTCACAGGTGAAGGTGGTAAGCATTTAGCATTACGAGAAACGAAAGGGACTGGTAGGTCTTCAAAGTTACCGGAAATTTGCAACTCTCCTTCCCCGTCTATCATCGGTGGTGTATGCAAATCTTCACGAGTAACTTCTAGCTCTTCAATAGGCTGTTGGTTATTCCCTGACTCATTGGCCTGTTGCTTGTATGAATCCCACCATAGGCTAGTCGTATTCCATTCCTTGAGGAACTCGCTTTTGCCTTCTCGACTGGAATTGGTTGGTTGCACACCATCTTGATCGGTTTTCGCAGGCAGGTGGTTTGGTACTACCGATCGTCGCATAGTAGACTGAAAAATAGGTAATAAGTCACCTTCGAGAGATGAAGACGAAGAATCATTGGATGCTACGTGTGTGATGGAAGCATTAGATGCATCCTCTTCTATACAATCCCTACTCTCTATCACAGTCTTATTCGCTTCCTCTTCAGAACTCGAGTCGCTGTTCTTTTCGGAACCCTCGGGATTTTCCTGATCTGTGACTTCAGCTGATGCGTCGAGTAAACTCGGCATGAGGGATTGGTCTCTTAAAGATATGGGTGGCACGTGTGGTTCTTCAGATGCTTCCCTTTCAGAGAACGAGAGTTCCGTCGACGTTTCGTCCGATGGTGTAGATAATGGTTTGGTATCCACCTTCGTGCTAGCATCGAGACTTCCTTGGCCTGGTTCCATCCCTGGTGGTGGTAAAAGGGGAGAATTCTTAGACCCTTTCTTTCTTCCACGTCGAGGACGGTTTTGCGGTACTTCAGAGTCTGACCCACTTACATCGGATGATGCTCGTGTCTGGGTTTGTCGAGCTAGAGAAGTTTTAGTTGGTCTAGGTTTTTTAATAGGGTATGCACGAGCTTTTAATTGCGGTTCGTCTTCTTCCCCTGAAGCATCGCAATCCGGTGACCTTGAAGAAAAAGCGGTTTCACAGTGGTGTCGTCGTAACAGCTGACGAGGCGGAGCCGAGGCGTTCATTGACTTTCCTTCTGGAACTGGGTTTCGCGACAAGGCATCTGCGTTGGTGTTTAGTTTTCCTGGTTTTTATTTGAATTTATAATCGTATCCTCTCAAACGAGCTCTCTAGCGATTGAGACGTCTCATGGGATCCTTGATAGAGTCGATCCACGTTAAAGGTTCATGATCCCCGTAGATGGTGAAAGTGCGACCATACAGATAATGTCTGAAATGCTGGACCGCGGCTATAACAGCTAGACATTCCTTTTCTGTTATTGAATAATTAAGTTCACTTTTACTGAGACTGCGAGACATGTATGCGATTGGATGATCATTTGGTGGATCCCCTTGACTGAGCACGGCCCTGATAGTTTCGTTTGATGCATCTGTAGTTAAGATAAAAGGTTTACTTAGATCTGCACATACCAATACCGGTGAGTCACATAGTGCATCCTTTAGTATCTTGAAACTCTTTTGTTCTTCCTCAGTCCATTTAAAACTCCTTCCTTTATGGATGAGGCGATTGAGTGGACGTGCTTTGCTTGCGAAATCGAAAATAAAACGACGGTAGTAGCCGGTCAGGCCCAAGAATTGCCGAATTTGCGTTACACTTTTCGGAACTGGAAAGTTGGCTACAGCTGTCACTTTTCCTAGGTCAGGTCGAACTCCGTACGATCCGATTTTGTGTCCTAAATCCGTGACCTCGGGAGTCAGGAATTCGCACTTATCGATTTGCAAACGTAGTCCTGCCTTTGATAGGCGTTCGTATGTACGAAGCACGTTATCCTCGTGTTCTTCATATGTCTTGGCATATATTATAATATCATCCAGATAAACAAAAAGTTCCGTACCTTGCATCCCCAGAAGAACGTAGTCCGTGAGACGTTGAAACGTGAGTAGTGCGTTGTTGAGTCCGAAGGGCATACACACGTATTTGTAATGACCATACGGAGTGCTGAAGGCGATCTTCTGCCTGTCTCTCGGTTCCACTTCAATTTGATGGAATCTACTGGCTAGATCAAAGGCAGAAAAGTATTCGGCTCCTCCTATCTGTTCCAGAATCTCTGTTATGTTGGGTAGAGGATAAGCGTCTGGAATAGTTTTCTCATTTAGCTTACGATAGTCGATTACTAAACGATATTTCTTCTTTCCGTCTGGTCCCGGTTTCTTTGGAACAATCCATAGTGGGCTATTATATGGAGACTCGGAAGGCTGAATAACGCTGTCTTTCAGGAGTTTGTCAACTTGTTCTCGCATTTCTTGATGGAGTGCGGGCGGATATCTATATTGCTTTGTAAATATGGGTCGATCATCGACTGTATTGATGTGATGTTTTACTACCTGTGTGCGGGGTGGTGATGTCCTTTTAATAGGGAAAGGTAATGATACTACTCTACAATCCTTCGGATTTGTTCTGTAGCTTGGTTATCGTGATGTTCCCTATGTAATCTTTCGCATATATGCTTTATCCTCTCCGTGACTGGAGGTTCTTCGGGTGTCGAGCTGTCTGAATCGAAGAAATCTTCGGACATGTCCACATCAAAAGGCTGCAACTCTTGTGGTGGTATTTCTATATAGACTTTGTGGTTGCACGTATTGATGGCCATTACGAAACAGCGCCCGTTGTTGTTGGTAACAGCTGCTTCACCGATATAGACTCCTTGAGGCGTTGGTATCTGGGCCAAGTAGCCTTCGCCGCTTGGTGATGTTTGAGTAACTGGGATGTTCACTCTTGAACGTTCTACTCTTGAACGTGCCGGTAGTCTCTGGTAGAGTGTAGTAGGCCGCAATGTACATACTCTTTTCTTATTCCCGGTGATCTTTTGGAATAGTGCTCGCTCTGCGTCAAGGGCCTGAGGCTATCTGTTACAGAAAGGAATAGGATCTGTAGGTCGGGAAGCCAGTATTAATACCTCCAAGTTGTAAAAGATGCGAGCTTTCTCTTCCTTGAAAAACGGGGCTCCTAGAATGGTATCCTGTAAAATTGGAGTAGTCGGAGATAAAACATGAAACTTATGATGTTTATCAAAGATCTTTATCTTTACTGGGCCTAGTGTTTTGACAGGGCTAGTAGAAATGCCGGTTATTTCTAATATGTGTGACGAATCTATCGTGACAGATGTGGCAAGTACGTCACTTTTTACTGCATTAACGTCTGCAGCCGTATCTATTAAAACTATACCCGTACCTCCTGCCATGTTCTCTGTTTTTACTTGTATTGTCGGTGCGACGCTCCCTGAGTTGACATAGCAGAGCATTCCGGTTCCTCGAACCTCACCGTGGGACGCGGTGTTTCGGTATTGCTCATCGCTGCGTCCCGTCGTCGAGCACCTGATGAGTTTAAAAGCTCTCCTGGGTTGTGATAGTTTCCAGATATATCCGGCGTGGCTTCCCTCGGCCGATAACTGGACGGTGGTTGTTGCGGTTGCCGTGGATAGTAATATGGTTGAGGAGGTAGTATTGGCAAAGGAAGGTGTTGAGGTTGATAATATCCAGCAACTTCTCGATAAGGAGACCGAGATCGAGGAGGCGTCGGCGTTGAATAAGGAGGTGGTGTCCTACTTCGTCTCGCGGATCCTGGTGATAAGTGATCCTGGTAATAACTGAGTTGTGCTGGAGCATTTATTCTTCCTTGTTCTATGTAACTTCCTCGGAAGGATGTATCATTCCTATCGTAATAGTATGGCATAATGTGTCGGTGATAACTGTCTGGACTGGCGAAGTCTGCATACCGAGGGGAAGGTGGTAAGTAGACTACCTGCGGCTGTTTGGGCTTGCGGTTCCCTTTTCGCCTGTCTCTTCTTGAGTGTTCGTAGCTACTAGACTCGTCCCCGCTGTCATCAGAGCTGGATTCGTGTCTTCTCGAGCGACGCTTGCTCTTACTGCGGCTCTTTTGAGGTTGGCTACTCGGTGTAAGATGCGGCACTGTATTTGCAGCAGCAGTTGGAATTGATGATGCTGCTCCTTGCGCTAAGTCCGTGGGTCCGGCTAATGTCAGATTCTCGCGTAGCAGCTGACATATTTTTGTTGTATTAGACCCAGTCGGAACTCGGCAGCGTTCTTGAGCCTGCGCAGTATTTAGCGCTTGTTCCAAACTGGTCGGGGCGACCGCAGCAAAACTGGTACGCCATTCATCTGGTAACCCTTCGATGAAAGCGTCGATGGATAGGTACTCCAAATGTGCAACTGCGTTGGCCTGATTTACCGTAGAAGGCAAATCTTTCTTGAGAGCGGTGGCGGCTGCAGTTTTGTAACCTACCACTCGATCGTAGAAATCGTTGGCTGACTCACCTGTTCGCATCTTTGCAGACCACATCAGTTTCACATACTCGGAGTATGTTTTTGTTTGAGTGGTGGCGGCTAGTAACAGCGATTCTAGGTGATCCAAATCTCGAACTGTTTGGTTTCTTATGGCAGTTCGCGCTCGTCCCTTGATGTGTGCGAGCACTATCTTTATATAACTTTCTTCTAATGCAGGGTCCTTGAGTTCGGCACTGCTTATCCGAGCTGTCTGCATAAAGTCATCCAAAGGCAAACTTTCTCCATCGTAGTCGGAGAGCCGTAAAGACACTCGTGTGAGGTTGCGGGTCTGTTCGGTGGCAGCCATCCGTTGTTGAAATGATTGCACCTCTTGTCTGCGATACTTCTCTACTAAGTATGACCACTTTTCGAGATCCTTCTCCCGGTCAATATCTTCTAGCGTTACGCGGTCTTATACCCGAGAGAAGATAAAAAGATGAAATAAGTATTACACGTAAGTCGGGTGCTTGCGCTTACAAAACTGCTGACGGCGACCGCGATTCTATATAACCGTACGCGATATATTAGCGTGTTCAATTGCGAAAATGTACGAAAAGTGGGTTGATGACAGACGTCATCATACGATGTCACATCATTATAAGCGACAATGGAAAGGGAAAAGGCCAATTCCATATGAAAAATATGAAACCTTATTTCAAAAAAGATTGTAATTAGAATTTTATTGTCATTAGAACATTGTAATAAAAATAAAATGAAATGTAGAAAATAAAAAATAAAAAATTTAGAATTCCAAGGTCGCACTAATAAGAAACATAAGAAATGTACATAGTTAAATATAAGTATAGGAAAAAAAATGATAATATTAACTGCTTGTTGTATTAGTGGTAACATAGCGTGGTCCTTTTCTTCTTCTGTATCCGGGAGGCTCCAGTCTTCTAGAGCCAACTCCAATATCATCTCGTTGCTGTTTTGTAGTTCATCATCCCTCTCACTTTCAGAGTCGCTGCCATCTTCGCTGCTGGAAGCCGTGATGATGTTGCGGCAGTTAGGGAACTCTTTCATTGTCACCTCCTTGCCGCACCATTGGCATTGCTTTGCTCGTCGTGTAGGGTAGTCGCGGGCGAAGTGGCCCTTCTGCCCGCACAAGTAGCACGATCGCTTCGGGCACTCCGCCGCACGATGACCCACTAGCTGACAGACGAAACAGGGACCTACGGAATTTGATCCTCCCGCCACCAGTGGTGTGCCACTCGTTGGTAGCGAATACGGAGCCGGTTGGCTGGTGAAGGCATTCTGCTTCGGTGCCTCGTCTCCTGGAGCCCTTACCCCTGCTGAGGTGTTCGCTGGACCGCGAACTTCTTGAGCATGGGTGCCTCTTGCCCATTTCCATTGTACGGTCCGGGCGGAGGATCCGTAGATCCTCTCGTCCATCCCTTTTTGGTCTTCTTGTTCTTCTTCCCCTTCTCCGATTGACTGCTGTCCTCGCTGGAGGTTCTCTCGAAGACGCTACTTTATGGGAGCTTCGGTGCGGCCCCCCCATAAGTCGTACATGGAATCCTCGATTTGTCACGACGGGGCGGAGAATGATACCTCTCCTTTATTGCCTCACATCTCTCAAATCCCCTCCCAAATTTCTCGATTGCCTCGAAACTGTCCAACTTCTTATCCCATAAGTAATCCTAATATTCCGGCCGCAGGTGGGAGAATGCCAAGTTCAGTTGTTCTCTCACCGAAGGTGGCCTCTTTAGATGGGCGATGATCCTTCGAAATTTCGTTAGAAACGGAACCACCTTCTCCTTCAATCCTTGGTAGCGTGCCCTCAGTTCCTCCATGACATCGTCTTTGTGCAATTCTCCAATGAATTGGCGTTTAAAAGCCTGCTCGAACGTCGTGAAGTCCCACAACTTCATCTCGTCCTGGTATACATTATACCAATCGCCTGCCTCCTTGGTTAACACGCTAGCCAGACATGACAACAGCTGTTCATCGCGTACCATATAGCGCGTTTGCATGTCTTCAGGCGTGACAAAAATTGCTCTGGTGAGTCTTTGTCATCACTTAAGTTCCAGCTCTTCAGGGTTTTTATCACATGCAGGTTGTTATCACGAACCGCCGGTGAGTCTTCACGGTAGTTTTCTCGCCGCGACCTCTGCTGTCTCGCATGCGAATCATCACCACGACTTCGTCGATTACGAAGAGTCACATACCTTCCTCTCGAATCGTCACTTTGCGGACTCAGGTTGCGAAAATCAGCCCGCAGCCTACTCGAGAACAATGGCAGAATCTCCTCCTCTGAATCGGAACTCGAGCTTTTGGGGAGCATTATTTTCCTACGCCGCCGGGGAGTAGAGCTAGTTGAAGTCTGTTTATTAACTCTTGTAAGTCGCCCTTCCCTCGACTCATACTCTTCGTCCAGGCCCGCCCTCTCTGTGCGGACCTCAAAGTCTTGCGTATGTCTCGACCTGTCCCCAAGCTGTCTGATCCTCGAGGCATAGCATGATTCGTCGTTTCTCGATTATACTCGAAGGCTCAGCGGATGTGCAGGAGGCGGGCGTGAGCTAGATGTGTCCCTTCTCGCCTTCGTCACCAACACGTTACGACATGGTTGCAGTGGCATCAAGTAACGGCTGTCCACTGGATTTCGCAACCCCCTATTTTCCCCGTCGAGAAGACAACACAAGGAAAAACACTCGCTAATAAGAACAGGAAATTACGGTTAGAAATACGTAATTTTATTATTCTAAAACAACATGGTGGCGTCCGCCATTTTTGTGGATGCTTCGGCGTCCCCAGCGGTCAAAAACCCCTCGTCCGTGGTGCGGAAGAATTAGCCCCCTGGCTAGTGCAGCACCTGGAAAAAATCACAAAATTGAGCGAATTACACCTACTCGATGCTCTGCTGACTCGTACCTGGGACTGGAGCGATAGCCGCGGAACTTAGCCGACCTCACGACCGCAAAGTAATCTGAATTGTGCAAGTGCCGAACTCGACCCGCAACAACACGACTAGTCAACCCGGCAACAGTACCACCCCTACACCTTACGCCGCCACTACAACTACTTACGCTTTTCCTTCCACTGAATGTGAACGCTTCACCTGCTACCCTAACCTCTACACGCCACGACTTTCAGCTACTCTGTTATTCCTCTTAATCTCTTCAATTCCGATGCGTAAAAATGCCCAAAAAACTATGCCCCATCCATGTCATGATCATTCCATCCATCGTCATGCATCTGTTTTTTATTTTGCGCTCTATTTTTTAGTTTTATTTTTTATTTTTTATTTTTTGCATTTGTAGTATACTTTGCGTAACCACTCACTATTCGTAATATTCGTAATATCTCGCTACTTGTAATAACTCTTTGTTATAACGCTCTTTGTAATAACGCTATTTGTAAATCTTGTCTATTGTTCAACACAATAAACAGCAATAAACATTATCTAATCTAATCTCTCTCTATCCCCCCATGCGGCACCTATCTTGCTGCTGCACGACCACGTATCTCTCGCGTCTGTTACTGCTTGCTCCCACTATTCTTCCTGCGCGGGCTGGCTACGCGGCACTCAATCTACGCCTCTCCCGCTATCGTTCGCGTCGCGCGCTCGTGACGCTGGCTCTCGTCGCCACTCACCGCGTTCCCTGACTCTCTCACGTGCCCGCTTTCTCCCGACCCCTCCTCGCCGCGCCTTGCTCTCTCACGTGTGCTTCGCGTTACCGCTCGATCTGGCCGTTGTGTGTGTGTGTGCGTGAGTGCTTGCGCTGCCCGCTCGGCGCCCTCGTTGCCGGCGCGCACAACATGGCGCCGCCCTTCGAGCATGCGCTCGCGCCTTGCTGACGCCGAGCCTGTAGATGCATGTGACCTCGTCACAATATAGACAAAAAACTGAAGATGACTGTATTTTCTCGTGGAATATTTTGCTCATCTTTGGTGCCCTTAAAGTTATTCGACATTAACTCTAGAAAGGTTCTTTTTATTTGAAAAGGAATTGGACCAATTGTGTAAAGAAGAAGAAAAAGATATTGAGGAGCAAATCAACAACTTACATAGTTGCAAGACTGTAGGATGTACAATAACTCCAGAGATACATTTAACTATGATAGGTTGCAAGGTTAGAAAAATCTTATAATAATATTTTCGTTAGCTGCGCATTTTAGTAAATTAATTATAGCACATACAATTTAATACCAATTTTTACTTATGAAAAAATTATTTTACATAAGTTTTCATTTTAAAATTATGATAAAAAATGATAATTTGCAATTTTATTGAACATATATTGAAATATTTTCTAATTATTATAACGAAGTTCCAGGATAAAATACGAAGGAAATAAGAATCTCGGTTCTCCGTATTCTATCGAACTCGTTTGGCTCTCGTTCCCGTGAATTCGTGCATCTCAAGCGTTTGTTTACATCGCTCGGACGATGTATTCGCGAGCTGCGCGCGTGGACAGCGCAACTTTGGCGGTTGCAAAGTTGCGCTCGATTCATTTTCGAATCAGATTCTCTCGGGCTGTCGAACCGCGCGCACGCGAGTTAGAACATCGGGAGAAATCGGTCAATGTGCGTCTACGTCGGTGCAGTGTAGTGCTGACTCACGCAAATCGTCCACGAAGAGCAGCGCACGTGAACAATCCGAGCCACTCCTGGGGTCCGGAGCGTTTGTCGGTGAACGCTGGACATTAGGACTCGACCTGAACACTCCGAAGTCGACCAGAGGATAAGGTTTCACGCGGGAGCGGATTAGCGAGTGAGCGATGAGAGGAGTGTACACCTGTCTGGTAAGACTCTTTGTTATTTCCGGCCTCGCCTCCTTTTTGTATTTTCTGCTCGCTGCAGCGAGCGGCTGGTGGTCCGTTCATCGGCCCCGCGAAAATAATACATTGATCCACCCGCGTTGAGCGGCGGATCCCGTCTTCGTCTTTGCGCGTAGCGAGACGTGTATTTGATGTAAAGTTTTTTAGAATAGACCTTGTTATTGTTGTTCTATGTAACTGAGGCTTTTCTTCATTTCTGGACCTCAACCTAACCTTCTCCCGGATACCGCCGCCTCCGCGGGATCGTCGCTCCGAGACGACGATCATTCTGAGTGGCCGTGCCTGGCGTCTAGCTAGCGTGAGTATTAATTGGCGGCTTTCCGGCACACGGAAAAGTCGAGTTCAACCGTGAACTCGACCTTTGTAATCGGTGTTCCAGAGAACATCAACCCCGGGTACTTGTAGAAGCAGCACCCGATGGCACCGAGTTCTAGGGATCGGTTCGAGGAATTAATCGAAATAGTCTTTCGGGCCTCCCGTTACATTATACATATTTTATTACTCTTGATAATCAGGTAATATTATTTTTGTCAAAAAGTTTAGGTAGCTGCTGCTTTAAACGATACATCGAGTCAAACGTGCTATTTATGTGGTCAAACGATTAAACACTTGAATAAAATAAATTTTCTTACAAGTTTGGCTATCAATGAAAATAAATTGAAATACGGTTTACCGGTACTTCATGCTTATATCCGATGTATGAAATAGGTTCTCCATGTATCTTACCGTTTAGAGCTTAAAAAATGGCGAGTAAGTATCTACCCATATAATAAATGTAGTAAATCGTAGAAAACCGTTGGAAAATGCAGGAAAGTGCAGGAAACTGTTGGTTTTCAGACAAAATTTGTACGATTTTGTACATTCTTTTATGGTTTTATACGTTTTCATACGATTTATAAATTTTCTCAAATTTCTCTGTAAAACTTAAATGTATGAAAATGTAAAAAAATATACGAAAACGTAAGAATATGTACGGAAACGTACGTTTCCGTAAGTATTAACAAATCTTATATTTTCGTACAGTTTTGTACATTTATTTACGGATTTGTACAAGTTTACATACTTTGGTACATTTTATTACGATTCGTAAATTTTTTGCATATATAAGAAATTTTTCCTGTCGAAATAGTAAATGTAGGAAACTCTAAAAAAACTACGAAACCGTACGAAAACGTAGGAAACCGTAGAAATTAACCATGTAAAATGTCCGAATACCAACGCTTTTGTACAGCTTTGTAGTTTTTTACGGTTTACTACAGTTTCGTGTAGTTTATTACGATTTACTACACTTGTTTTTTTCCGTATGGGTATTATAACTCCTGTATATCAAATAATATTTTTTCATCCTAGCGTGCTAAAAAACTGATTACAAATATCTAAATATAAAAAATGAACATGATAAAAATCATAAATTTTATATGCAGGATCCACGCAAACCATAACTATTTTATTGATACGTATTCATATGTATATTGTATATCTTCCTATATTATATAGTTGTAAGGGCAAAATGGGTACCTACCCCCCTCCACCCCCCTCCACTCCCTCCACCACCCCTCCACCTCCCCTCCACCGCCCGTCCACTTTTTACCGTTAAATTCTTTCAAATTTTACGTTATTTTGAAGGGCGTCTCCCCCCCCCTCCACCTACCCACCCACATACCCCTTCCACCTACCCCACTACAACTAATCTCTTATAGATATGTTGCTGAAAATTGTATATACGGGGTTTCGAGATTCGCTGATTAGGAATCTGAACTCAGATTTTGAAAATTCAAAATAGCGGAACGAAAATGTCTGCCGCATATTGAAATATTACTGAATTTTGCTGAAAATTGTATATACGGGATTTTTGGTTTCGCTGATTACGAATCTGAACATATATTGTGAAAATTCAGACTGGTGGACCCAAGATCGCTAACAAAAATTTAAATTTTACTTGATTTTGCTAAAAATTGTATAGAGTGGGTTTCCGGTTTCGCCAATTAGGAATCGTAACTCAGATTTGAAAATTGAAAATAGAGGACCCAAGATGGATGCCAAAAATTGAATTATTACTGGATTTTGCTGAAAATTGTATATAACGGGTATCTGGATTCGCTGATTACGAATCGCAAATCAGATTTTCAGAATTCAAAATGGCTGAACGAAGATGGAGGCGAAATATTCAAAAACTACTGGAATTTGCTGAAAATTGTATATAAGGGGTATGTGGATTTGCTTATTACGAATCACAACTCAGATTTTCAGAATTCAAAATGGCTGATCGAAGATGGAGTCAAAATATTCAAAAACTACTGGAATTTGCTGAAAATTGTATATAAGGGGTATGTGGATTCGCTGATTACGAATCACAACTCAGATTTTCAGAATTCAAAATGGCTGATCGAAGATGGAGGCGAAATATTCAAATACTACTGGATTTGCTGAAAATTGTATAAAAGGGATTTCTGGATTCGCTGATTACGAATCTGAACTCAGATTTTCAGAATTCAAAATGGCGGATTCGAAGGTGGTGGTCAAATATTGAAATATTATTGGATTTTGCTGAAAATTGTATATACCGGATTTTTGATTTCGCTGATTATGAATCTGAACATATGTTTTGAAAATTCAGTCTGGTGGACCCAAGATGACTAACAAAAATTGAAATTTTACTCGAGTTTGCTAAAAATTGTCTACAGTGGGTTTCCGGATTCGCCAATTAGAAAACGTAACTCATATTTTGAAAATTGAAAATAGAGGACCCAAGATGGCTTCCAAAAATTGAAATATTACTAGATTTTGCTGAAAATTGTATATACGGGATTTCTGAATTCGATTATGACGGATCTGAACTAAGATTTTAAAAATTCAAAATGGCGGCAAAATATTTAAATTATACTGGCTTTTGCTAAAAATTGTATATAGGAGGTTTCTATATTCGCTGATTATGAATCTGAACTCAGATTTTCAGAATTCAAAATGGCTGATCGAAGATGGAGGCCAAATATTTAAATATTATTGAATTTTGCTGAAAATTGTATATAGGCGTATCTAGATTCGCTGATTGTGAATCTGAACTTAGATTTTGAAAATTCAAAATAGAAGACCCAAGATGACGGCCAAAAATTGAAATTTTACCGGAATTTCCTAAAAATTGTATATTATGGGTTTCCGGATTCGCTGATTAGGAATCTGAAATCAGGTTTTGTAAATACAAAATGGCTACCAAAAATTGAAATATTACTGGATTTTGCTGAAAATTGTATGTTGGGTATTTTGATTCACTGATTATCAATTCGAACTCAGATTTTCAGTATTGAAAATGGCGCATCGAAGATGGAGGCCAAATATTCAAATATCACTGGATTTCGCTGAAAGTTGTATATAGGGAACCCATCTGGATTCGCTGATAACGAATCTGAACTCATATTTTGCCAATTCAAAATGGCGGCCAAATATTGAAATATTACTGAATTTTACAATTGCATATGGGAAATTTCTGTGTTCGCATGATGATGAATCAGAATTCAGATTATGAAACATCAAAATGGCATACCCAAGATGGCGGCCAAAAATTGAACTTTTCTGTTTTGCTAAACATTGAATATACTGAATTTCTGGATTCGCTGATTACGAATATGAACTCAGATTTTAAAAATTCAAAATGGCAGTAAAATATTGAAATAATATTGGATTTTGCAAAAAAATTGTATGTATGGGGTTTCCGAATTAGCTGATTACGAATCTGAACTCAGATATTGAAAATTCAAAATGGCGGAACGAAAATGTCTGTCACGTATTGAAATATTACTGAATTTTGCTGAAAATTGTATATACACGGAAAGAAGCATTCAGAGCTATAGGCCGTGAGTTATAACAGAGTAAGCGGGTACCTTCTCTGCCACCGTGTGACGGCACGACATTCAGGCATGTCAACGATGGTCTCTAGGCAATGCTATACGGGGTGACTGCCGCAGTCATCAGACGTGCCACTCACGCTTGCTGCCGTGCGCGTTAAGGGGAGGCCGAAGTCCCGTCAGTTAGTTTTTCAAAGTTTTCTCTTCGAATAATTAACCGATTGGGCTGAAATTTTGGGAAAATACTTAAAATTTATGTACGAAGCGCGCTCAAGTCTTAAAATTAAAAAAAATTATGATCTTTCAATTTCGTAATTTATAGTTTATGTTACCCGCGCAAGTTTTTCAAGGTTTTCTCGGCAATTAATTGATTGTGTGAGTTGCGATTTTGAGAAATAACTAAACATTAATATCCAAAGCGCGCTCAAATCTTCAAAATCCAAAAAGATAAGAATCTTTTAATTTATATAATAAAAACGCGTTTTACTGATTACAGCGCCACCCTCCATTTAAAATACATTGACTCCGTCGTCCCCTTAAAGCTTGAACTCAGTGATAGTCACGGCCTACAGTCGTATCACGCGAGCACCGTTCATCGAAATGACCACAGTCACAGTCATAGACGCATATGTCATGACATCCGGCGATGCTATATGGCACGCTATTTTTTTCTCGCGCGTCACGGGCTACAGCTGTGATTTCTTCTTTCCGTATACGGGATTTCTGGATTCGATTATGACGGATCTGAACTTAAATTTTAAAAATTCAAAATGGCGGCAAAATATTTAAATTATACTGGCTTTTGCTAAAAATTGTATATAGGAGGTTTATATATTCGCTGATTACGAATCTGAACTCAGATTTTCAGAATTCAAAATGGCGGATCGAAGATGGAGGACAAATATTCAAACATTGATGGGTTTTGCTGAAAATTGTATGTACGGGATTTCTAGATTGGATGATTACGAATCTGAACTCAGATTTTCAGAATTCCAAATTGCCAATCGATAATGGCTGTTAAATATTGAAATATTACTGGATTTTGCTGAAAATTGTATATACGGGATTTCTGGATTCGACTATTACGAATCTGAACTCAGATTTTAAAAATTGAAGATTGCTGCAAAATATTTAAATAATACTGGATTTTGCTAATAATTTTATGTAGGGGATTTCTAGATTACGAATCTCAACTCAGATTTTCAGAATTCAAAATGACGGATCTAAGATGTCGGACACATATTGAAATATTATTGGATTTTGCTGAAAATTTTAATTCAAATTGGTGGACCCAAGATGACTAACAAAAATTGAAATTTTACTCGAGTTTGTTAAAAATTGTATATAGTGAGTTTCCGGATTCGCTGATTAGGAATCTGAACTCAGATTTTATAAATATAAAATGGCGGCCAAAAATTGAAATATTACTGGATTTTATAATCAATAAGTTACAAATAAAATCAGAGCTGACGTAATGAACTACATATATATTCTGCATTATTTTGTTAAATATAATATACTTAGTATTTTAAAAATTAATAAATGTTAAGAATAATGTTTTTAAAATACATGACAGAAATTTTAAATGAAAAAATAAGTGTTTCATGATATTATGTAATAGAAGATTATACTCATTCATTATTATTAATATTTATCTCTAATAACGGGAGTTGGCGAGCGGAGCGAGCAGGGGGCGAAGCCCCCCTAGTATATATATACGAGGGTCATTTGATAAGTACCTAGCCTACAAATAAAAACACCAAAATTTTACAAAAAATAAAATTTATTTTTCAATGTAGTCTCCTTTTAGTTGAATACACTTGGTCCAGCGGTGTTCCAATTTTTTTAACCCCGTTGAAAAAAATGTTTTCTCTTGGTTTGCAAAATAGGCCTCCGTGGCGGCGATTATTTCGTTATTGGAGTGGAATCTCTTCCCGGCGAGCGAATTTTTTAGGTTCGGAAACAAAAAAAAGTCGCACGGAGCCAAATCTGGAGAATACGGTGGATGGGGCAGCAGTTCGTAGCGTAATTCGACCAATTTAGCCGTGGCGAGAGCAGAAGTGTGAGCCGGTGCATTATCGTGGTGGAAAAGCACTTTCTTTTTAGACAAATGGGGCCGTTTTTCTTCTAACACGGCGTCAAATCAGCTCAATAGTTCGGCGTAGTACTGTCCTGTGACCGTTTTGCCCTTCTCCAGATAGTCAATAAAAATCACACCTTGAGAATCCCAGAAAACAGTGGCCATCACCTTTCCGGCCGACGGGACCGTCTTCGCCTTCTTCGGAGCAGGTTCACCGGGTAAGGTCCACTGTTTTGACTGCTCCTTGGTCTCTGGAGTGTAGTAGTGAATCCATGTTTCGTCGACGGTCACGTAACGACGCAAAAACTCTTTTGGATTGCGATTAAACAGCTCCAAACACTGCTCTGAACTGGTCACACGGATGCGCTTGTTGTCTGCAGTCAGCAAACGCGGCACCCACCTTGCTGACAGCTTCCTCATGCCTAAAATCTCATGTAGGATATGCCACACGCGTTCTTCTGAGATGCCTACTATCGCAGCTATCTCGTGCACCTTTAATCGGCGGTCTGACAAAACGATATCGTGTATTTTTGTCACGTTCTCCTCCGTAGTGGCTGTTTTCGGAGCACCTGGGCGTGGATCATCAAAAACCGACGTACGACCACGTTGAAACTCGTTATACCAAAATTTAACGGTCGCCATCGAAGGAGAAGCATCCCCATACACTGCATCCAAGCGTTCTTTAATTTCACTGCGCGATTTCCCTTGCAAAAACAAGAATCGAATCACCGACCGATATTGTTCTTTCTCCATTTTTTCAAAAGTCAACGGACACATTTGCTTTCACACGCTCTCAAAAATAAACTACAACTCCGATCCGGCTGAAATTTCGTCTGTAACCGTTTACAGGAAGATACTGCACTGTAGTGTATTTCTGGTGCGATAGTGGCACCATCTGGCGGTGAGGCTAGGTACTTGTCAAGTGACCCTTGTGTGTGTGTATATATATATATATATCTATATATATATATAACTTAGTACACCGCTACCTTCCAGGACACCTACAGGCTTTCTGCAATAGAGGTAGGTATAAAACGTTAAACAGTATATAAGTGACTAAAGAAATAATATCCCTCAGGGTGTTGACTAACACCACGACGCCTGCGGCGCCCCCTTTCAGTTCCGCAGTATTTTACGTTGATTTCGGAAAAAAACGTTGTGAAAGAAACCCTAAATGTCCTGAATAATACAAAAATGTCCTGAAAGGTAGCGGTAAACATATTCCTAATTCAGTACAGTCCTGAAAACATGCAAATGTCCTGAAACATAGCGGTGAACAGATATATATATATATATATATATATATATATATATATATATATATATATATATATATATATATATATATATATATATATATATATATATATATATATATATACTCTTCTTGCAGGTGCCAAAACACGAAGAACGTGTAATAAAAGATAGAAAAAGAACATTCAGCATATGCTAAGAGAAAGACTAGGAATTCTCGTATATTTTCCTACTCAAGGTTCAGGCAATACCAATAACGGTAACACTGCAAGAATATTCTTTAACGCCATCGATATCTGAAGTTACTGGTCAATTAAAATTTCATATTTATTCAATCAACTTATTCTGATACAGTTCTAACAAATAAATTGAATATTAATATATATTTTTTTAGGTTTTGATAAAAATCTTTTATCAATATTCAAAATAATCCTGGCCGTCATCAATGCTTATAAACAAATAAATTTGGAAGCCTTTAAGAGTTTTTGTTTAGAAACTGCTACATTGTATGTTTCGTTATATTCGTGGTACTATATACCCACCTCAATGCATATAATTTTGATACATGGATATCAAATTATAGAAAAAAAGAAGGAACCACCAATTTTCTTTTTTTTCTGAAGTGGCCCTAGAGAGCCAACATAAAAACGTTAAAAAATTCAGAGACAAATTCGCAAGGAAAAGTTCAAGGTATTAATTATTTAATAAATTTTCTATTTAAATGATTTCAAATTGATTTTGTAATTTATGTTAGAGGGTTGTAACAAATCAGTACATGTTCAATAGATTATTTTTATATTCTGATCCCTTAATATCCTTGTCAAAAAGCTTCCGAAAAAAAAGATCAGCTATTAACAGAAGAAATGAAGACTTTCATGATTGTTAATGACGAGATTGATAGTGATTTCAATACAGAATTAGTCCGAGAAAATTATAACGGAGATAATTGGGAATATGATTCTGATGGTGATGGAGCACTGGTTTTTTTGTTGGATTTTTTGAATCGTGACTATTTCAAAAAATGTTTATAATTTGTTGATTCTTCATTATGTATTATATACAGGTAGCGTATGTGCATGCGTGCGTGCGTGCGTGCGTGCGTGCGTGCGTGTGTGCGTGTGTATGTGGGTGTGCGCGTATGCGCGCATGCGTGCGTACGTGCGTGCTGTGACGTACACGACCAGCTGTACGATACGTACGCACACATTCATGAACAAAATAAGCGAAACATCAACAAGGGCCCGGCTCACCGATCACGAGCGCCCAGCGCAAATCAAGCAGACTCGTATTCTCTCACTGATAATTAAGGCGCATCTGACGTCACGATGTAAGCACCTTTGTTGTTATGCGTGAGAGAGAGAGGAGTAGATAGCCGACTAGTATATAAAGGGCCACGATTCTCGGGATCGGCACGCACTTGTGTCCGAGCTACTGCCTTGTACACTTACCGATAAGCATTGCGCTTAGGCAAGTGATGCTGGTGACCCCTGAAGCTCGTTAAACATTGTAAATATTCTTATGTATTTTTTCTCTTTATGAAAATAAACCTAGTGAATATCATATTTGTCTTTAAGTAAAATATGAATTATAAACCTAACCTTAACATACCCAGGAAACTCTACCTTATCGACCTCCTACGGCACGATAGTTGGCCCTCAGCGCCGACTATTTACCCGGCAATCCTTTCTATCGGTACGGTAGCAGCCAATCAGCGCTAACTATTTACCCGATTCCAACGCAGCACGGTAGCAGCCAATCAGCGCTAATTACTTACCTCCACCACCTACCTACCTTCTATCTGTATCGACAGTATGGAGTCCGGCACACTGCACGCTGGTATCTTACCCTGAGATCAGAAAAGAAATTCCCAAACCGATCTATGCTCGAATCCAGTACATGAACTCTTAAAAATTATTAATAACTACCAAGTAACGACATCTAGCTTCATACAAGTAAACTCAATTATTAGGGTAAAGACTTAAATCTGAGAGTTGTCATTACTTCGGTACGTTACAGCTGGCGCCCGAACAGGGACTCGAGCAAACGAAATCGTGTAGCGGGAATTTCGAAAAGGTCATGCAAGCACAAATTGTAGATCTAAAAATTGGTATTCATTGAAGATATAAAAATTGGTATTCACGGTAAAGGCAGTCGCGAATAAAACTGCAAGAGTGAAAGAATATTAAACATGAGGGTG
The DNA here is from genome assembly GCA_036365515.1 of Torymus aiolomorphi. Lineage (NCBI taxonomy): Eukaryota > Metazoa > Arthropoda > Insecta > Hymenoptera > Torymidae > Torymus > Torymus aiolomorphi. The sequence continues at coordinate 146,417,392 of CM070874.1, forward strand.
GATTGTATCGAAAACAAAATTCAGGATATAGCCGATTCGTTTAAAAGATTGTCGATCCGCCATGATTAAAATGTAACATATTCTTAAAATTGGAAATGAAATCTCCAAGTAAAAATTAGTTTTTTATAAAATAATAAATTTATTAGAGTCAAATTTCTACGTCGTCAATTCAATTAAAATTATTCGAATTTTTTTCTTATTACTGTCCACGTTAACATTCCTTTCAATCATATATTCTATTAAAAGTGAGAATGGCGAAAGACCGCAAATCGGAAGCATTTATGCTTGAGATGTAAGCCTCTTTTGACGATGAAGTAGAAAACACTAGGGAGCGTGTTCTGTCGTTCATCTTTATTAGATGAACGACAGAACAACCTCGAAAATCTGCTCGAAGACCAAGACGAAGTAAATGACGCGTCGAAATCGCCTAAACTAAGGGGAACGTTGGTCATGATAATTCGAAATGAGATAAAGGAGAAATACGACGCGTTAACGCAATCGGTCGAAAAACTCCGGACGGAAAACGCGACAATGGCCATAGAAATTACTAAATTAAAACACCGTGTTGATTTATTAGAAACGGAGAACGATAAATTAATCAACCAAGTTTGTGAACTCTCGCAGAGAGATGATGAAGCGCAGAATGATCGCAAATTAGACTCTAGGCTTGCAGAGTTGAAAAGAGATTTTTCGCGAGAAACAAGCCACATCAAACTGAATTTCGAGAAAGAAATATCAGAATTAAAAAATACGACCAAGGATTTGAAAAAATCACAAGTAAAATCAAACAACTCTGGGAGCGAAGCGTCTCAAAGGATAAAGTTAGATATCCCCAAGTATCGAGGGCTTGAGAATGAGAGGCCGGTTAAATTTCTATCAGAATTTGAGAAATACATAAACGTAGTCAGACCAAATTTCGATCAACTTTTATGCTTAATTTCTCAAGCACTCGAGGGTGATGCTAAGGATTGGTGGTACTTGCAAGAGTCAGAAATTGACTCGTACGACCAATTCATCAGGCGATTTCGCGAAAGATACTGGAGCACAAACACGCAGCGAACTGCGAAACATAAAATAAAATTCGGACAGTATAGCCCGGGGGGCAATCTGAATCGCGTCGAATACGCGACGAATTTATTCGGGTTAGGGAAAGAGTTAGATCTCGAGTACACGGAGGCTAAGTTTGTTTTACGTGTAAGCGAACATTTCGAAAGGAATATTCGACATGCCATATTAGGACAGCAAGTCAAAGATAAAAACATGTTACTAAAATTATTAACAGAATACGATGGCGACGATCAACGTTATAGAAAGCATGACAAGTTCAATAGCCAAAACAAACTCAACACTCCAACCGAAACGCCCAACGCGTCGAATCAGCAAACATTTAATAAAGCAAATATGTGGTCGTCTAAAAATGTAAACGCTACTGCGAAGTAACAATCTTGTCTGGCGCAAAGGATAAACCTATGCACAGTAATCATAAATTTAATGAGCAGAAAAATGCTCAAAGACGAAACAAAGACTTAATACGCAGCTATGACAGCATTGATGTTTGCAGCATAGACTTAGAATCTAATTTCGTCCCACAAGAATCAGAAGATTCGGGAAACGCGTATTAGTTGCTCTTTCGAAATCACATTTAACTGCGCAAAGGGCAACTGAATCGGAATACGTTGTCAATCTTAAATGCAGTGTTAACGATTCATCAAATAAAGAAATGAATGTATCCTCTATACTAGGAGACTTAAGGCATAAATTCTTACATGGCATACAACCTAGAACTGGTTCAGACGTCAAAACTAAATTCGCGGAAGCGTATTCAATTTTCCAACTTCCAACCACAGGTTTGGAAAACCATTTTCAATTGAAAAAGTTAAATTTATGCATATTAAAATATGATACGCAAAAGATTCTAAAAAGTTTGAGAGTTATCGGCAAGAAAAGAAATCCTCCCACCATTGAAGGAGCATTGTGCTCACTTCTCTTACAAGGAGACTATTATAAGCTCAGAAGAGTGTACGTCTCCAAGTATCGCACAATCATCGGGGTCTAAAGGCGAAAACGCTGATCCACATGGTGATACTATCTTGTCAAACAGATCTAAAGGTGAGAACGCTGATTTGTATGACGACATTATCAATCTTTCGTACGATGTTTCAGAAGAAATAGCCGAAAAGATTAGATCTTGTCAAAACTCCCTTAGGGAAAAACTCAAGTACTTTATAGTACACTCCAAAGAGGTATTTCAAAAGTGTCCGTCTCTGTTACCTAACTATAAAAACGAATTCTTCTCTAAGTCGTGTCTTATTCCGATTTACTATAAAGATAAAGTCAATAGTGAAATTAATAAGTGGCTTGAATTTGGAATAATGAAACGCGGAATCGTAGATAAAAAAGACGGACATTGTGAAAAAAGCATAAATGCTAACAAAATAAACGATTTGAAATCATATCCAAGTATAGAGAAAATGATTACAGAATGTAATGATACTTTCAATTTCAAAATTAAACGATACACTACCTTCAGGTGCGATAACGAAAGCTACGACACTTATGTAATTCTTGCGAAAACATTAAATGTTATTATACCATGCAAACTGCGGATTATACTCTACAATAGAATACTGCGACAAAACTTAAAAATAAATTTCAAAATCAAAAATCAATCAAAGAACTGAGGTCTGGCGTTCAAAACGACTTGGCAGATGATTCAAGAAGATGCACAGAGTCCTCAAGGCATCATCAATATCAACCAAAGAAACTAGCGAAGAACATACATGTAATCATCGTTTTAATGTAAATATGTTAGCGTGTACTAAGCGAAAATGAAATTTGTTATTAAATACGATTAATAAAAATAGAAATTTAATTTGGGGAGCGATGTGACGTATCCGACCAGCTGAACGTACGCACGCATACATTCATGAACAGAATAAGCGAAGCATCAGCAAGGGCCCGGCTCACCGATCACGAGCGCCCAGCGCAAATCAAGCAGACTCGTATTCTCTCGCGGGTAATTAAGGCGCATCTGACGTCACGATGTAAGCACCTTTGTTGTCATGCGTGAGAGAGAGAGGAGTAGATAGCCGACTAGTATATAAAGGGCCACGATTCTCGGGATCGGCACGCACTTGTGTCCGAGCTACTGCCTTGTACACTTACCGATAAGCATTCCGCTTAGGCAAGTGATGCTGGTGACCCCTGAAGCTCGTTAAACATTGTAAATATTCTTATGTATTTTTTCTCTTTATGAAAATAAACCTAGTGAATATCATATTTGTCTTTAAGTAAAATGTGAATTATAAACCTAACCTTAACATACCCAGGAAACTCTACCTTACCGACCTCCTACGGCACGATAGTTGGCCCTCAGCGCCGACTATTTACCCGGCAATCCTTTCTATCGGTACGGTAGCAGCCAATCAGCGCTAACTATTTACCCGATTCCAACGCAGCACGGTAGCAGCCAATCAGCGCTAATTACTTACCTCCACCACCTACCTACCTTTTATCTGTATCGACAGTATGGAGTCCGGCACACTGCACGCTGGTATCTTACCCTGAGATCAGAAAAGAAATTCCTAAACCGATCTATGCTCGAGTCCAGTACATTAACTCTTAAAAATTATTAATAACTACCAAGTAACGACATCTAGCTTCATACATATAAACTCAAATATTGAGGTAAAGACTTAAATCTGAGAGCTGTCATTACTTCGGTACGTTACAGTGCGTGCGTGCGTGCGTGCGTGCGTGCGTGCGTGTACGCGTGCGTGTGCGTGTGTTCAATTCAATTAAAAAAATTCAATTATGTTAGAATTTAATATTTTTTATCTCTGAAATGAAGCATTTTTAAGAGAAATTTATGGCAGTATTTTGACTTCAAATATGTCTAAGAATACGAAAAAAAAATTTTATTGAACAAAGAAATCTTGGGGATTTGTATGGATTTTTCATGATTTTCTACAATTTCGGCAATTTCTGCAACGTTTATGCAATGTTTATGAAATGTAGGGCATTTGAGGGAAGCGGATATTAATAGGTAATCTAATTACGTACAAGAATCTGTTTTTAGAAACATTTTTCAACGATTCATAAATATAATCAGCACTTTTTTCGATTTTTTTCCTTACCCAGCCCACTATGGACGCTTGGCGATAGCTACTGTACAAAAGTCAGAGGCGCTTCTCGTTTATCCAACGAGAAACCGTGCAACTTATTAGCCGCGTTTGGAAAAAGTCCCACATTGCGTATATCTCTTCTGAATTTGAGTTTACTATCCAGAGTATTTAGGTAATTTATCTGAAATATATCTAGTGCGCTCCCGTTCAGTCTCTTCTGATATGTCTTTACGCAACCTAAGGAATTCGTCCAAGAAAAATGAATCGCGAGTCCACTTAAAGCGCCTTAACGCAGCATCTTGTTTTTTCTGAGCATTGATATGTCAGTATTTATCCATGGAGGTTGACGTTTCTTAGGATGGACTGTCTTCTCTGGAGCTAGAGTGTTAATTGCTTCTGAGACATTATCAGTAAAGCAGCGAAGTAATTTTTCAAGGTCAGAGACATTCGAGCCAAACTGCCCCCAGTCACAGCTAGACAATGCAGAGTTCAAGGCAGATACATAGACTTTAGTGAAGTCCTGATACGTGAAAGATTCGCACGAAGAAGCTGGGGGAGATAAATCCAGCGTGACCTTTATAAGATTATTCTGATTGTAAACGGGAGCAGGTTGATTCTCAGTCATCAGTATTGTTTCGTTGTTGTCTATGAAGATTGCATCAATCCAAGTACCAGGGGCTGCGTCGCAAAGTTCAACTATGTTAAATGGTTTGTCATTTTTTATTTTTACTCTTTCTTTTTTTTATCATTAAAAAGCAATTATTATTGTACAATTTCATATTTTACAAAAAGAATATTTTACATACTTTTTTAAAAAATTGTTTATAGTTCTATTCTTTTTTTTATATTTTCTTACACTGACGTAAAGTTAAAACATTTTAAAATATTAATCAAAAAAGTTTTTTGCTTTTAATCCATTTTTAATTCTCTTAACTAAATAACAAAAATTGAATCTTCCTTATTCGTCCATTTACTATTGAAGTCACCCTAAGTAAAGATTCCAATTTATGTTATTAAGCAATATGCATTTTTCAGATAGCAAATTTATTATATTTTAAAGCAAAAATTCACTTTAATCATTTCTTTAATAGATATTTATATAGTTATTTAAAAATAATGTAATGATTATATTATAATATGTACATGTTATTATTGTTATCATGGATACATTTTGTTTATATACACAGATGACATTTCATATGCTTGCATGCTCTTACGTACAACCGTATAACTGACTTCTTCGATTCATTGATTAACTAAAATCTCATTTTAATTTATATTTTCGCACTCTTTTATACATACATATGATTGTACGCGTAGACATGCACATATCGTGTCTCGGTACGAAGAAAAGCCAACTTACAAGGAAGCTACCCGAGGTGACCGCCTTCGATTTTCCTGAATTTTTAGTATATTGTAAAGGATCGAAAAATAAGAGACACGCATTTTTTTATCGGCCCAATCCCTTATTAAAGGGGTGAAAACCGCCCTTAAAGTTTACCCTCGAAAACGATTTTGTCTTAATATCTTAAGTTCTAATTAATGTTTTGAAATGAAACAAAATGGAAAATTCTTCTCTTTGAATGACGAAACTAGCAAGTGTAGTTTCGTCCCCGGGGGTGACAACGCTTCCTTTTTATTTCAGAAAAACCTTATTTTTTTAACTATTTTTGTATATAATATTTGCAATAAAATTAATTGATTATTATAAAAATCATTTCTGGGTATAAAATAAAAAATTAAAGTTGACGTGTTTCAGGGTTTTTGCAAATAAAAGCGTTATCGGGGGTAAACAACCCCTTAGGCGCAAAAAAAATAAATATTTTATGTTATATAATACATAATTTATTTTTATTTGGGCTAATTTTTTTTTCTATGGGCCCAATTACCTATCATGGGGGTGAAATGCACCCCTAAAATTCACCCCCGAAAACGGTTTTCTCTAGATATCACGAGTTCAGATTAAAATTTGAAATGAAACAAAATGGAAAATATTTCTCTTTGAAATGCAAAATTAACAATGGTTGTTTCATCCCGTGGGGTAGCAACCCTTATATTTTATTTCAGAAAAACTTTATTTTTTTAAAATTATTTTTGTATATAATATTTACAATAAAATGAAATAATTATTGTTAAAATTATTCTTAAAATTAAAATTTAAAATTAAAGTTGACGTGTTTCAGGGTTTTTGCAAATAAAAGCGTTATCGGGGTAAACAACCCCTTTGGCGCGCAATACTCCATATCATTTAAATAAACACTCTAAGGTGTATGATATGTACATTCAGAATAATTAATCATGAATATTTTATTAATTTTAGATTAATTTGTTTATATGCCCAATTTTCTATTTAGGGAACAAAAATCACTGACAATGAATTTGACAATTTAGTTATTGTAGCGTTCTAAATATAACAACATTAGATAAATAGGGGAATAAATAATTACATGAGTATATTTTCATTCTAACTGCACAAATATTTGTATGCAGAATCGCTGGCTTATAAAAGCTGAGCCTAGATTAACATTATTTTTATGGTGTATTTTAATCTTTTTAGAAATCACTGCTTGATAATTATAATTTGCTTATAATTTTAGAATATTCATATTTGCGTATTTAGGCATGTCATATTATATTTCATTTCTGCTTCTTCATTAATACTTATTCTTAAGTAAATATTTTACTCATTTCTATTTATATATTTATGAATAAGCGATTATTTGTAAGCCCATCTTTGAATCATGGATAAAAATAGCAAATTTCGCGGAGAAAAACATCCGTGTAAAAATAACGCGAGTGGGTCTGGTGTCCGCGACTGCAAAAACAGTGCAGTTAGTCAGTATATTTTTGTCAATTCTGCTGCGAGGTGTATGTTATCGAGAGCCCGTGATTTGTTAAGAAAATTAGTTTATCCTACAATAAAATTTATTATTTTATAAAAATTAAATAATTGAAAAAATGAAGGTGAATCCTATCAACGTCATAAATTTATTATTGGCAACATTCTCGACAACTGCGTCGATGAGCGAGCCAAATAAAATTATATCAGATTTTTGAATTTGTTTTAAGAAATCTCAAAGAATCTATCGAAGCTGGTCATGATTCATGATACTGATATACGTAGGTGGGCTTTAGAAGCTAAAAAAAATTTGGAATTTAATGATGTTAGATTTAGAGCATCTAATAACTGGCTGCAAAAATTTAAGAAAGCTCACAGAATTGTTAGTAGAAAAATTAACAAATTTATAACAAAAAAAACTGTTGAAGATAAGGAAACTATAAATCAGAAAGCTAGTAAATTTTTAGCAGACATCAAACCACTGATTTCAGAATTTGGAACTGAAAATACCTACAACGCTGATCAAAGTGGATTTCAATTAGAATTACATTCTGGACCTACATTAGCAGAAGAAGGAGCAAAGACTGTCGAATGTGTTGTGCAATCTGTTTCATCGACAACACATAGTTATACAATATTACCTACAATTAATGCTGCTGGAAAATTGCTCTCTCCATTATTAGTCTTAAAAAAGTCTAAAGATGAATTCGGACCAATAATTCAACAACATTTATTTCGGCCAGATAACGTATATTTGATGGCTTCTAGATTTGGCAAAATGACATCAGGTGAATGAAGTTAAATAAAGTGTACTTGTATTCGTAAAAGTGTAGCTTGTGTCTATTTTAAACGTTTTACTTGTAAATTTAATAAGAGAATCTAACGGCTACTCAGGGCGAAAGATAATAGATAAGGAAGGTAACTAACTTATCAATGACTTTTTTTCTTTATATGTGTTTTTGTACCGCAAGCACGATTTTTGCCTTTTTTGAACCAATTAATAGAGCCGAAAGTGACCGCTTGTCGATCAACGGGTGGTAAAAACTGAAAAGCGCCCGCTGCTCGCCGTAGCGAGCGGTAAAAATCGAAAAGCGCCCGCTGCTCGCAGTAGCGGGCGGTAAAAATCGAAAAGCGCCCGCTGCTCGCAGTAGCGGGCGGTAAAAAATCGAAAAGCGCCCGTTTTCGTTTTTTAATGGAGTTTTCAAGATTGTTTAAGAAAATCATTGATGATTTGAAAAAACGCAAAAATTTATACTTGCCGTACAAAAAATATGGTGTGTACCAAGGGCTAAGTAAGTTTTTTGACCTTGTGTGGTTGCAGTACTCGCCTTCGGCTCGTGCTAGCTCACCTTCGACTCGTATTGCAACCCCACACTCGGTCAAAAAAGACCCACTTTACGCCCTTGGCACACAATATACTATTAAATACATTAAATATTTTTAAAGGATAAGGAAATGGAAGGTATCCCTTTCCTTATCTTTAAAAATTCTTGACTGCACTTTAATTATTATAATATTGTGCATAATTCTTGACTGCTATATATTGTTTCAAACAGCTTCTAAAAATTCAAAGATGTATTTAAACACATATAAAGAAAAAAGTGATTGATAAGTTAGTTACCTTCCTTATCTATTATCTTTCGCCCTGAATAGCCGTTAGTCACTTATTAAATTAACATAAATCGTCGGGCGTTTCCTTCAATTGATAAATTTTACTTGTAAACTTGTAATATCAATAGACTCATATTCAAAAAGATTTACAATCATTAGTAAATTATTTTTCAAATAAGGTATTTTAACGTAAACTCGGAAAGTTATAAAAAAGTTTTTGTAAATTATTAATAAATTTTGTTATTATTTATCTTTGTTAATTTGACTTCATGTAATAAATCGTTATCAAAATTAGTGATGTAACCCCAATAGCAATAAAACGAGTTTGATACATTTAAATCTTTTTATTCATTAAAAATATAATATTTTCTAAATGTAATAATACAAGCTCATATATTAAAGACATAACATCATGAATGGGTATTGATATCGGTATATCATTTTTTTTAATCATTATTTCATCATAAACTTTATCAGAATCAGGTATGCCGAATTTTTCCGCATAAGTTAATAAATCATCCTTAGAAAAATGTGTATATGGTGATGATTGCGATTCTTGCAATTTTTCTTTGAAATAATGACAAAGTGTATTAATAATATATTCTATGTTACATGTTACATCTAATAAAAATCTCACTCTCACACGTATACAATGTTTTAATATTTTTAATATATCAAAAGAAACTTTTTTAAATACTAAACTACGTCGGTACTGTTTCTTTGGTGTTTGATCACCTGACGTCTGTGAATCTTCTTCTTCTACAAGTTCAATTGCCTTGTCGCCATAACTCATAATAAGCCTTATGCTAAAACGGCTAAAGGGCATCTTTTTATCCAGCATATCACCATCTTCAGTTTCAAAGAACTTATCAATAACTGGAAAAATTTCTTCAAATAAACGCCAGTCAGACACAGTAAATGGTATACCAACAAAGTCGCCACCACTAAGACGGATGATAGGTAGAAATTCACCACCAATTTCCTTATTTTCTAGACCAATTGTAATTTTCTTAGTATAAGATTTGTTTAGTCCGTACACCATTGGCAACAGTTGATGACGACAATGATATTTGGAAACACTTTCTTGACCTGCCATTGCCTTGTATTTACGCTTGCCTTGACCAGTCATTCTTGTGTATTATTTTCAGCAGGAGTGATCGTGTGAACTAATGAATAGGTTGTGGTAGACGCTCTTTTTATACTATTCATTCGGATGGTGGAGGGGTTTTCTATTTGAAGGGTAGGATAGTAGCGGGATGTGTTATTAGTGGAGGGGTTGGTAATGGTAGTGGGGAAATGTGCCCCTATACAATTTTGAAACATAATTTCTAACAATTTGATCATTTTTGTGTAAGTTACAAGAAAAGTTTTTGAGAAAATGTCCAATTCCAAGGCCCACAGACATGTAATGTAAAAACATGAGACAAAAATAGCCACATGTATCTGAAGTTTCACTTTGTAGTTATCGTGAATTCCATCGAAATTTTCTAACATTTCTCCGAATATGGCTTATATGATCGGGTGTGTAAGGAGGTACACCAAAACTATCTAAGTACCAGGCATCACCGTTTTTATTGACGTAAATTGCTACCCAATGCAAGCCAGATATACCGTGCCTTTGGGTGTTGAAAATAAAAGCTGTCGGTCTCGTCCAGACCAGAGGAATTTGATCTGCTGCAAAGACCCCCACAGCGTGAGTAGGAATTCGAGATAAAATCCGTTGAATTTGTATATTGTTCATCACAGAGGTTAATAGGTGGTTCAAAGATAAACTCTTCACCAACAGCTTCAGTTTTACCACGTGTTTTCAACCACGTTTTTAACTTAGAGACGTTATTCAAAGCACAACTAAACTTTGAAAAACCATATTTTAAAGAATGTTGCATGCAGTAATTACCAGAAGCTGTAAGTTCGTGAAATGGTGGACAATCTTCCTCAAACTCTAAATTTATAATGTGTCGTGTAGTGATTTTTCATAAAATCGCCACTTTCATGCCACCACGAACATAAATATTGTTTGCTTTCTTGCAAATTTCTTCTAGGTTTCTGAACAAGTCTTTTTCGGAAACACCTTGATCAAGCCAGTCCAAGCCGTGATCGTTTCGTGATAACCAATCGTTTTCTTTTCTAGCCTCTTGACATGGTGCAGTTATTTGTCTATTCGGAGAAACAAGCCAATGTCCTGTGAAATTTTGATTTAATGAAAGAACTGCCACTTCTTTTGGTACCGGACGGTTTTTATAATCTTTGACACACTGTATATCTACGACAATATCCATCTTCATAGTTTTGAACAAATCAACGTCCAATCAACGACTGACATATCAGAAACATTTCCAAACCAATAACCTTTACCCCCCCTCCCCACTACTACTACTTTCCCCCACCATCTCACCCACTATAGTCCACGAGAACTTGACGTGACGAATCAGTCTCAAGTATATCTTCATATTCAGCATCAATTATACAATTTACTGTACTGCTTAACGGATCATCAAAACGAACATCAATTTTCACACTATCATGTTTTACTAGATTCCAATGTGTGTCTTGATTTGCTGATAAATCAGGTGTTAAATCGAAAGCGAAAAGACAATATCCATTGGCATAAGCTTCGCGTGAAATGGAATTACCCTCATTTAAATAATGTATACCTGTACCAGAAAATAAAGTATGATATGCATCAACATACATATTATTCGTTTTAAAATCAGGTTGTAATGATTTAGACGGTACTTGTACACCATCAATGTAGAGACACAAATAATTTATATTGAAATTTTTATAATTAAATGGATTGAGACCCTTATCACCGTTAAAAGCTTTATTTTCTACAAAGCCAACAATAATTCTTTTTGGTAATTGACCTAAAATGACATTATCCAATGTTTCTCCATGAATACCACTATGCATTGTAATAGCTTTTACTTCTACACGTGTGAGGGGATATTTAGCTGTTTTCGAAAGTGCTTTTTCGTGAGCCAATATAATACTTTGACTAAGTCTGACACGACGTACAAAGAGAGCAGCTTCGGTGATTCGAGCGGTGTAGAGTCCTGTCGGGTCCATAAGACAAAAACTATCTCGTGATCGTACGAGCCGCACACGTACTTTGACACCATTAATTAATAATTTGTCTTGATTGAAAACATCACAATGTAAATACCCAATCATATCTATGTTTTTCTCATCGCCCATAAGGATTCGGCGGTTTGTAAGACCCTCGTTTTCGTCATCTGTAGCATCCATTTTTCCAGGAGTGTCGGTGTACCATAGTGCACTGGTGAGATGAGATTTTTTAGCTGCAGACCCATAGTTTAATAAAGTTTCAATGTATGATCGATAAGCGTAGGCGTTATTGGTATTCCCAAACTATCTCGTGATCGACGAGCCGCACACGTACTTTAACACCATTAATTAATAATTTGTCTTGATTGAAAACATCACAATGTAAATACCCAATCATATCTATGTTTTTCTCATCGCCCATAAGGATTCGGCGGTTTGTAAGACCCTCGTTTTCGTCATCTGTAGCATCCATTTTTCCAGGAGTGTCGGTGTACCATAGTGCACTGGTGAGATGAGATTTTTTAGCTGCAGACCCTTTAATAAAGTTTCAATGTATGATCGATAAGCGTAGGCGTTATTGGGAAACAGGTTTTTGATTAAAAAACACATCAACTTGATTAAATATCGAGTGCATAAAATTATTTACAGGACCAACATTTTTCAAGGTATTTTTATCTATGGTTTCAGGTGTTACTGTTTTTGCGATAGTTACACGAACACTAAGCAGAGTATGTGCAAGGTCGATATATTCACTAGTTCCCGGTATAGAAAACTCTATTGGCGACCCTTCAGTTAGCGAAGATATTGGCTTATATTGAACATAATTTGAATTTTCAATCGTTGTTTGAGTAGGGGGTACACTAAATAAATTCACTTCAGATTTAAGACATGCACACGAACCACTATGCAGAAAAGCCATTATTCTTCAAAAATATCTCGTGCAGTACGTTTTTCTTTCGAAGTTTTCCTTTTATTTTTACAGTGTTTTTTTTTAATACCAAATTTTTTATTTGGTTTAACTTTGGAACGTTTTCTACTTTTGGTGTTAACGGCAACAGAGTTCTTAGTCAACTGTTGTTTCTGGGCCCGACGCTTAGTTTTATATCCTGAGCCACTTATCAGATTATCCAATTTTTCTTCGGCTTTTCTTTTGAGATTCTTTCCTGATTCTCGAATATTATTGCGAAAAGATTCTTTAAAAGGTTTTTCATGTGTAATGTCATCTAAAATATTTACACCTGTTCGTAAAGCCTCTTTACCAACAGCTTTTCCTAGAGCCTTACCACCTTTTTTTACAAACGGTAAAACACTACGATAGACACCTTTTAAAAAGCTTCCAACACCTTTTCCTTTTTGCATAGATGTATCTATTGTAATATAATTATTGAATGGATCGTGGGCACTTTGGTTATCATAAATTGTTTCAAAATAACCCATCTTATGCTGTTCTCTTAAAATGAAGTGTTACTGTCAACGTACCGTAATCGAATGCTATAGGATTTCCATGTTGGTCCTTTATATCTATTGTGATCGATTGAAATGACGTAGATAACAATGGAATATACATTGGCTTGATAAAGTTTTTAATCTCAATGCTACCATATTTATACTCGTTCATATTAAGAGGAACTATGCGTAAAAGAGGTGTGTGTACATCACCTGTAATGTGAGGTTCACAAATATCACTATACACTCTTATTATTGATGGTAAACCGCTAATAAGATCTGCAGGTCTGTGACCGGTAACTGTATCTCTAATTTTTTCAAGATTATGATTTTCAAAGCCAATAATTCTCAAGAGTTTTCCAGACAAAATTAAACTATGAAAACTCGTGTCACAAGTACCCTGGCAAGTTCGTTCAATTTCTATAAACCCTCCACGTTGTGCTTTGAATTGTAAGTGATTTTTTATGTTAGGTAAATTATTTATTTGTTGTAAAAGATTTTCCATATCTGTGTAAATTCCTGGAGATAAGTGTGCAATAACATCATTTTCTATTGATTCGTGTCTCAAATCATTTGGTGAAAACGACTCAGTTGTTTTTACACAGACCATACCCTCATAGTTATCGAGCGAAATATGTTGAAATGTGTGGGGTATCTGAATCTCACATAGAGCTGCAGACCACTCACCGTGTAAATAAATATTTTGAGGTAGCTGTGTGGTAAAATGTGTTGTTTTATTTTCAGAGAACACATACATGCTGTTGTGACTAGATAATACTATGTAAAATTGTTCTCATTATATCTTTTTTAAATTGTTTGCTGAAACCCAGGAATTAAATTTATCGGGATAACCTTTCCAAGTTACAAAATATTTTTTGTTTTTCCCTTTACCTTTAGTTTTAAGAATCTTATCTATTTGAAATGATTCTGTATTCAAATCTTTTTGTACTCTAGAAAGTTCTTCTTCGTAGAAAAAACCTTCGATTGGTTCACCGTCAAGATCTTCCAAAGTATAAACAGGCGGTTGGCGTTTAGTAGATATACGTATAATTCGGAATAATTCCAAAGTCCATCCGCTTTCATATGCTTTCTTGAACACTAGTTTGGCGCGACTGACACGTACTAAGTCACCCACCTTATATTTAGGGTATCGAATACGGGTCGTGTTGTATCGTTGGGCTAGGTTTTGGTATGCTTTTACGGCATTGTACAAATTAACTTTAGCAGGAGTCATTTTAGTACCAGAATGCCAAGAATTATTGTGAGCATCAACAATTTTTTGTAAAATATCAATATATCTATACGTATTTGTATGAGTAAAATATCGCCATAATCGACCCTTCAATGTTCTGTTAAAGCTTTCAACCACAGCTGCTTTAATATCAGGATTTCTAACTACACGATAGTTTATACTGTTCTTTTTCAAAACTTGTTGCATCTCTTTGCCGAGAAATTCTTTACCTTTATCAGTTTGAAAGAGCATGGGGTGTTGTCCTTTACAACGTGTTAAAATACTTTCAAATGCTGTAGCGACACTTTTCGATGTTTTGTTACGAATAGGTTCAACCCATGCAAATTTTTATAAAACGTCTATAACCACAAGTAGATATGTGTTGTCATTGCTATAGGTTTTTAATGATCGTAAATCAGCGAGATCTCCTTCCCACACATCAAAAGGGTTACGAACGTCATAAGACCTATGCGGAAAATGACGGCGTACAGGTTTATGTACAGTATAAGCATCCTGCCTTTCAAGCCATTTGATAATTTTTTTGCGATCGTGTTTTTTACCAATTGTTTTTAAAAGGTTGTACGCACCAGCATAGGCTGGTGATTTCGGTGGTCGATAGAAAAAATTATTTAACGTTTTTTCCATTTATCTTATTCTTAAACTTTTTTAGTTTCTTTTTTACGTTTTTTTTAATTATTTTTTTAATGTACAAAGAAAACTTGTCAAAAGTTATTTTACTTATCATACAACAAGTTGTGACTAAAGCCACACCTCTCTCGTTAGTTGTAGCTGTTTCAGACAATAAACGTGCAAAGGCACGTTTAGCCAGCAAACAATCAGCTTTGCTATGATCACTACCTTTTGCATATGCTATATCATGTTCACAACAATAATCGTCAAGTGGGTTGATACCTTTCTCACCTTTCTCTAACCTCTCGTTTAGACGTGTACCAGGTCCACAAAAATGGTATCCTGGAGCATGTATTTCAAAAGGTAAAGAATTGATTAAATTATCTACAAGACTTGATTCTGGGTGTGTGATCAAATCTTCTTCAATGTTTACTCTAGGCGATCCCATGGAAGAATACGAACTTTTGTAACGTGTCTAGGTGTTTCTTGGGGGTGTAATCTTTTTTTCAACTTTCTTGGTGTTGCTCTATTGGCTGGTTTTTCATTTGTTTCTTCACTATTAGATTGTTGAGTTTCTTCGTCGTCGTCACTATCAGGTTGTGGTGAAGAAACAAGTTCCCAAATTTTATTGTTACCAATAAATTCTCGTGATATATTTGCTCTGCGAAGCGCTTCGGTAAACTGCCTATAAGCACTTGACAACGGCTGTTTATCGTTAATCAAATCTACTATATTTCCACCTTTGACGACACTGCCATCTATGGTAATCTTACCAAGATCATCCCATGTGACATCACCAGAAGCAGACAATCGTAGTAATAACTGTTTTGCTTTAAATCGAAGCGTTGATGGTACACTGTTTATTATGTTATCATCTACTTTTCTGCTATCTTCATTGGTATCTTCGTTATTATTTACTCTGCTTACTTTATCGATATCTCCAGGGGTGGTTACGTCGCTCACGTGAAACTTTTTTACACCATCATTTGATTTATAATACATAAAATGGTCTAATGCTTGTTGGTACATCGCATATTTTTCACGATCATCTTGAATTGATGTTGAATTTATAATTTCGCTCATTTCTTTGTCTAGTCGCGACGAAGGTGTACCCGGTGTTTGCATAGTAACCAATTTTTCACCTGATAAACGATGGTGTAAATTGTTTATACTTTCTTCAGGGATCAAAATCATTTTTCTTGCATGCTCCATAGTTTTATCACAGGTATCAAGATGAGTGGTAAACAAGTCTGGTATTTGATAATCAACTTTTTTTTATTTTTCAAACTTTGCGAAGAATCAGTTAATTTTCTTAAGAATAAAACGTACTTTTTCAATTTATTTTTATAGTTTTTGTTCAAAGGCACGTTACCACGTAAAATATTTAAGCCACATTCGCAAATGAGAATAACAAGTTTTTTATCTGCTTCGCGTAATAAAACACGTCGTTGACTTTTATCGAAATGAAGCAGAGATTTTTAAGTATTTAAATTTTTTGTCCAAGACGCTTGCGTCTACTCGAACCCATTACAATTGTATGACTGGTATATTATTCCCAAGTTCGCTACCTTTTATAGATTTCTTGGGAACATAAACATAGTGATATTTATCAAACGGAAATATGTTACTACGAAAACGACAATTATCAGGTGTATCTTGACGTAAGTCAAGTAATAAATAGGAGTGTGCTTGTTTAGTTGCATCAAGATAAGTCTCTTGTAGAAATTGTGGATTTTCAGGACACACTTGGCGAGCTAGATACTGTATTTGAGATTTATCTCTAGGGTTTTTGAAAATAACTACATAATTAGAATTTAACGAGATTTAACGCTGGCCCTTATGGAAAAGGTTTTGTGTGATGAATATTACGCTTAAATTATTATGATGACTACCCTTGGTAAAAAGATTGGCAATAACGCCACCACCACCACCACCACCCGAAGACTCCCTCATCAACTCGTCTATAATTATCAATTTTGGTCTAGGATCGTCGACAAAGTCTGAATTTTTTGGTAAACCCTCGTGAAATTCGACATCATCACTCAGTTCTTTATACGCTGATTGCCATTCGGAATAGTAAACTATTATTCGGTCAAAGTGTACGTTACTCATACTATCTATATGTTTTAAAAAGTTTTTAACAAACACGGTTTTCCCACATGATGTGGGACCACAAACTATAGATGTCCAAGGATGTTTCCACCGTGGATCCATGACAAAAACTGTTTTCATCAAAGCAAATAATATTTTTATAAGTCTCGAGGTTTGCGGCGGCGGCGGGCGCGGCGCGCGTGTCACAGGCTGCTCGAGAAATCAGATTGCTGACGAAGTGACAAGCTATTTTCAAGCTATAAAACTTGTGATAAACGCTATCAACGTGTACCAAAAAGCTTAATGTGAATTGAAAAGCTCAATGTGAATCGATAAGCTTGATGTGAATCAATAAGCTTAATATGGTATATCAGACTGTTTAATACACTTCTTGAGTCTTTCACCACTACCGCTTTAAAAAAATTTATTTTTTTGTTAGGTTTATTACATTGAAATAAGATTAATTGAGAAACAAGCAGTTTTGATTGAAGAATAAGCGTTTTATTAAGTATTTACAAATGTTTTGCACATGAATACAATTAATCCACTTATGCTATTTAACAATATGAAATTATTCATAATTCACACAAATATTTTCGAAATAATATTTTCTCATAAGTTTAGAGTTATGAAGTGCACAATTTGTTTTATAAGAACCATTATGGTTAATACAAATAGTTACAATTTTTTTTTATTGTACAACTTGGGAGTAACCTAAATCGTAAATATCGACGACATTAAATTTAAAACGTTTCAACCATTCCTTTCTAATCTGACCTCTGACGAAAACTTTCTTAGCATCATGTAACTCTTCTCGAAGAATCTTGCCTATAGTCGCATAAGGAATTTCACCAGACTTCCATGAAAGCCCGTGATAGTATTGTTTCAGCCATGTATTTTCTTTTTTGTGTCTATCCGTAAGTCGACGCCAATTATATGGTTCTTGAAACAAAAGTACTAGATGTTCAGAGTCTTTTTCCAGCGGTAATATAGCAAGCTCCTTAAGAACATAATCATCTGTAGATTGTTTAAACTCCTGCAAGTCAACAATGTACTCCATTCTTTTGGACAGGCTTCTCGACATCTTGGTTGTCTCAGATATACTAAACTAAATAACCTTTATTTAAGATGTTTTATACCCATAAGGGTAACTTTTAGATATATTTATAAAACGTCTCTTTGCATACACAGGCTTACATATCTTATTTTCTTCCCGCGTTACGACATCATGAAAGTTTGTACGTCTTATCGAATCGAACGTTAATAATATAGGTGGAATCTCACCGATGACTAAATCACGTATAGAGTCAAAGTTTATTTTCTCAGCGTTTGAATAATTTAACCGTATACCTTTGACCTTACATATGCAAGATTCAGTGCCGTCAGATTTCTTAACCTTATAAGCATAAAATTTTGGCCCCCCTGATACAAAAGATGTTATATAACTCCCTATACCGTAACATGACAATTCATCTGTCATTTCTCCTAAAAGTGTTCCCGTGGGTGGTTCATACTCCTGTGTATCTGTATTTCTCACATAAATAATTGAATCTGTATCATAATATAAAGCGCGTTCTCCTAGGGGTTCCAAGTAACTGAAAAGTTTCAACCGGGCCTGTGCTGTGGTATAAGCAGCAACAACAACGTTAGTAGTATTTGATGTTTCCATTGCTTCTTCAGTGTATTGCCAGCAGACGTACAGGGTGTAATCATTAACGGGTAAATACGCCATAACTTCGACTTCAGAGTTGGTTAACATTTCTACAAGTCTTTGAAGATCTGTCACTATTTCTGTTTTTGGCATATTCTCTCTTTGTCCAAATTTACCCCATAAAGAATTAAGACAAAGTTTTGCTACAGACCTTTTCCCAGGATTAAGATTTATCTGGTTCTTGTCCAGTTTTATACCCTCCACTCGTTCAAAGTCTTGAATATACTGTGTTATTGCCTCTGGATCATTGTTACATTCCGCAGGAAATCCAGATGCATGGGTTTTCTGTTTACAAAACTCATCGATGTAACCTGCAAATAATCCATCTTGACCAGTAGCAGGATCATATTGTGTAATTTTATATTGCCAAATTTCAAAAATGTTTCTAATTCTGTAGCCAATTTCAACAGCTTTTTTTACCTCCTCAGATACCCATGTACCAATAAATACTCTGTCTTCTTCATTTTCGTGCATACAATCTTCTTGCACTTTATCTTCTACACACTTTCGACATAGTGGGAAAATTAATTTACCATGCATTTTTACAGGTAAAACCGAGTGATATAAATTTCGTGGTGGTAATATGGTACACATAATAAGTCCATCGATTTTATAAATATTATTTATATTACCAATGAATTGAAGACACTCTTCTTCGCCAACATATACTTTTGGATGACCAACAGGGTATTTGCCTCGTTTACATATGTACGGATAAAGTGAACAAACATCAACGTATTTAATTTTTTGGTTATCCTGTACGTCATAAACTTTAACTGTATTGCCTGTTCTTCCATCAAAGAAAGCATTTCTAGGATTTAAGGGTTCATACATTTTAAGTTTAGCCTGTTGTACAAACTGACTCATACTTTCATTTTCCAAACACTCTTTCTCATATTCACACTCCCATTTTTCTATAAGATAATAATTATATGATCTAATTTTTTCAAAAATTTTGCAGGTTCTTTCATACCTATCATCCAATGTTTCCTTACCCACTACCAAACGCGTGTCTCTGTTAATTCGGTAACATCTTGGACACCCGTGCCAGTAGCTCCCGTGAAACTGTAATACTATACCCTTACTATGAGTGTTATTTTGATAAGGTGATAGAAAACCATCAACTATTGGCCCCTCCGGAAGTCGTTTTTCATGAGAACGATCAGCATGTTGTATTTCACAATTCATAACCTTTTCCATCCATTTTAACGATAATAATGCTTTAAGTGATCGATTATTCGCTCGCCTGTATCCACCTTGAGGTATAATGCCAATAGTTTTTGGTTTTAAAAAGTTTTTTCTATACACACGAAGACAAGACGATGCAATTGTAGCTGCTTCAGTAAAAGGATCAACTTTAGAACAATTTTAAAAAGTTTCTCGAAAAGCCAAACATGCTAGCCTTAAAATGTTAACATCTTGTTTACAATATTTCAAAATTTCTTTCTGAAAATCGAAGACGTAATGCTTTTCTTCCTTATCGTTATACCACTTTAATAAATTCCCTCTGTCAATAACACTCATAGTATCTGGTGAATAGGATGAAAGAGGTGGTAATTCACCAATATAATTTTGATTTTCTGGCGTGTTGAATAAATGTGGAAACGTGCCTTTCTCAATCTGTATTAAACCATAAGCCTTAGGTAAAGCACTAAGAGGCATATGAAGATAATTCAAACTATCTAAAAATTTATCATTCATAAGCTCCATTAAAATTATTTTTGTACCGTTTAATAGATGGTTTAACACGAATGTCATCCCGCTCAGCAATATATTTTAGAATAAACTGTCCATCAAAACCTTGTGCATTGTGCGCTATACAAACAATCTGCTTAAACGCTCTTCTTTTCGCAAACACTAAATCTGTAAATTGTTTGATAGGGTCACGATCAAATACATATTCCCGAATACCACAATATGTACACGATGTCTAAATGTCTGTATTTTTATCACAAAAACTACAAACTTGTTGTACAACACACAAGTTTGGTACATGTATTCTAATTTTGTCATCACCATCTACTCTTTCACATTGTTGTGTCTCAAAATCATAAAAGAAAAATAAAGTTTTAAAATTTTACTTGATTCAATTGGTTTTACGTAACAAAAATGATCTGTAGGTAATATTTCATTACAAACTTTACAAAATGTTTTTCCACACTCATGTTTTTCTTCTTTTACTCTAACTGTTTTATTACACATTGTACAAATTCTTATACTCTGGCAGATTGACAGTTTTTTGTCAAAAGATTTTGGTTTTTGATGATTTTTATAACAAATATTACCGAAAAAATCTCTAGCACAAAATCTACAGTTAATTTTAACATTTTCAGTATCACAAGGAGGTTTTTGAAAACACTTGCTACATTTTTGTGAGCATTTATGATTTTCTTCACACGTAAAAATTTTATTACATGGTATGCAGTAACCTCTACTACCGGCAGCAGCAACCAAATTTAATATTGGTTGATAATGATGTGATGCTTCGTAATATATAATCCTTAGAGTATGTTTAATTATTTTATTCGTATCGAGAACAAATTTTGAACCGTCATACAATGGTTTATCACCACGTCCAAATCTTTGAAATGAGTAGATAACGATGGCAATACCTATTCTAGCAAAAAATGTCTGAAATGTGTGAATTTCATCTAATCCACACCCTCCTTCGGGTATAATTACACCAACATCGCGTACAAGATTTTGTGCACATTCAGTTTGATACTTTCGACGACTGTTTCTAATTTTTTCCCACTCTTTTTGAAGTACTCCTGAACGTATTTGCCCCCGTATCGTATGCACATATGCAACTACTAAAGATCTTGGTAAACATAAATTATCATCGTTTTTTATTTTTAATATAGAACGCTTAAAAACACTTTCATGAGTTAAAGCTACGCGACCACGACCTACAGGGACAGATACAATGCTACAAGATACTAATAATGTATCATCAATTTCAAAATTATCAGCGCTTTGTGCAACGCTTGCTAGCTTATCCCATAAATCGTTAGCAGATAAATCACTCACGCGTCTAAATGAAATCCATGCAGGACCGTGAAGAAATCTTTCGGATGAAAGAGTTACGCCAATAAAATCTTCGGGTGTTGCTGTACCACATAATTTTCCATACAATTCCTGCATTGCACTCTCGAGCCACTCATAAACATTGACTCCAGAAGGTGGTGGTCGAATTTGAACACGCATTTCTCTACCTTCAATACCAAAGCGCCGATAATGTCTTGTAGTCTCGTCTGTTATTACGATGTGTGGCTCTTCTACATTTTCTTCTTTATTTTCTTCTTCTTCTACGATATGCTCATTCCCTCTTCCGCTCTGCAAACTTTTAACTATATGTACAAATAAAAAATGTTATCAAGTACTCATATATTAAATATATTTACTGTTTTCATCCGAACCAGTATTCATGTCTGATGAATTACACGTACTACTTCTGCTACTAGTACTTCTATTGCTAGTGCTACTGATACTACTGGTGCTACTACTACTACTACTACTGCTTCTGCTACTGGTTCTGCTATTGTTTCTGCTACTGCTTCTGCTATTGCTTCTGTTACTGCTTCTGCTACGGCTTCTGCTGTTGCTTCTGTTGGTACTTCTACTATGAGAATTTGTCTTCAAACTCAATACAGGCTGTTTCTCATAGGTATTATCTAAACGAAAAATATTATTACACAATATATAAGTATATGATAATAAATTAGTTTATGCTTAATTATGTGTACCTCTTAATGAACTAGTTGAAGGTCCAGCCTCGGGATCAAATATTACGTCTGTAGCATTATCTGTATTATGTGAAAAACGAATTATTAAATAAGATTAGTATATATGGCGTCAATAGAAAATAAAAAGACATCACTTATCGTACCAGACGTGATATTTTCGAAGAGCGCATCGTCTCCATCATCATCATTATAAAAACTATCAAGTTCTGTAAAATTTTGAATATTTATTTTAAGTAAGTAAATAATATTAATAAGTTCGAAATTTACTTACGTTTAAAGTGGTTGTACTGTCGCATGATATCGGTAGTAAATGGTGAATCGTGTAAATTTCGTGATTTGAAGTGTTTAGCAAGTATAAAGATTGTTTTCTTGTTATTTAAAATACCTCGTTTATAAATGTATAAAATTGTTCGTAACGAACAAAGGCTAATAATAAACCGTAGTTTTCTAATCAATGTTTCTCCAGAAAGTGTTTTTAAATTTTTAAGCCATTGATTGTCACAAAATGTTCTAATAATGCTATGCCTTACGATTGCAATATGATAAATAACCCTTATAATTCTTAATAATTCTCTACGTGAATCCATTGTAGTATAAGTGCTAGTGATGTCTGTATCTACGAAAAATTATTTAAATTGTAAGAATATGTAAAAATACTCTACTCATTTCCATGTAATTTTATTAAAATATGAATCGCTTAATAAGATACTTTTCATTTATAATTTAACTTGAAAAAATATCAATACTTTAAAAACTTACCTTGGCGTATGTATATGCTGGTATTGAAATCTACGAGGCCTCGAATTATATTTTATAAGTATTTTATATGTATCTTACTAGACTACTGATTCAACTAATCTTTGGTCGTTGTCGAAGAGTGCAGACAGAGTGAACTGTTATGTACGTGGTACCATAGCTGCTTATATACCCGCCAAAGAGCTTTGAAACCACGTAAATCGGTGACAGTGGTGGGATGAAAGAATGCACTACAAAATAACATCTTTTGAAGTGATAGACACTTTTTAGTATTTCAAGAGCATACAAGAATAATCACAACTCAGCATTTTATAATGGAACAGCGTCGTAAAATATTTTATGAAACATAGAATTACAAAAACCAAACGAAAATCCATAAATAATATTTTATAAGCAAATTATAAAATACACCTGGTAGAAGAATATATTGTGTAGTAAAAACTATGTTACTCTTGACTAATACGAAAATTGATTGAGTCAATCAATACATCGATAACGAGATCGATCGACCTGTGAGGTTCCAAAGTACCTCCAATAAAAAGAGGATATTGTACTTAACAATAAAGTACAATACCGCGAATTAATCTGAATGTAACTTTTCGAGATATCTGTACCAATACCTTACTAATAGCGAATCAGGTTTTTGGTTGGTAAAGGCGCTTATGGTAGAGTGTGAATCATAATTTTGTATCTTGAGTCTAATGGCCAATTGTCTACCAGGAAAGTTTTAAATAAATGGACACCATTTATTTAAACCTTTCCTGGTAGACAATTGGCCATTAGACTCAAGATACAAAATTATAATGGCGAATCAATAACAAAATTAATTGGTTAATGAACGTTATAAATATGCAGAACGGTTAGAGGGTAAAGTAGGTAGTAAAAAAGTATAATACCGCGAGTTGATATAATCATCGATTAGACTGATCAATGTATCGATAACGAAATCGATCAAGCAATGAGGTTCCAAAACATCTTCATTTAAAAGAAGATATGGTACCTTATAAAAAAGTCTAATACCGCGAATTGATCTGACTATAATTACCAGTGGAAAATCATAGCAATATCGAGCCAATACGTTGATCAGTTTACTAAACTCTCTCTATTTTCTCATCCTGTATTGAGGTTTACATGAAGGGGTGATTTGTGTGTTTGATAATAACAATAAATTAATTTTTATTGTAGATTTTCGTAGCATGTATCAGGAACATATAAGCTAAGAAGGTGTCATATGTAATAGTCATAAGTAGGGCATTATACTATCTGATCAGATGACTATTATAACGAACTACTAGTCATACAAGTGATAATGTCTCACCCCTTGTACTTGTCATAAGAAACAAACAGCGAAAAGAGTTTAAGTAGTGGTAATGATTATCGATTGGTTCAATCGATATATCGATAACGAAATCAATCGATCTGTGAGGTTCCAAGATACCTCCAATAAAAAGAGAATGTTGCACCTAACAATAAAGCACAATACCGCGAATTAATGTGTATGTAAATTTTCAAGATATCTGTACCAATACCTTACTAATACCGAATCAATAACAAAATTAATTGTTAATGAAAGTTATAAATATGCGGAACGGTTAGAGGGTAAAGTAGGTAGTAAAAAAGTATAATGCCGCGAGCTGATATAACCATCGATTAGACTGATCAATGTATCGATAACGAAATCGATCAAGCAATGAGGTTCCAAAACATCTTCATTTAAAAGAAGATATGCTACCTTATAAAAAAGTCTAATACCGTGAATCGATCTGACCGTAATTTGCGGTAGTAAATCGGACCAATACCCTACCAATACGCCGATCAGTGTACTAAACTCTTTCTATTTTCTCATCCTGCCTTGAGGTTTATGTAAAGGGGAGTTTGTGTACTTGGAAATCATAATAAATGAATTTTTATTGCAGTTTTTTGCAGCATGTATCAGGAACATATAAGTTAATAAAGTGGGACATGTGTGTAGTCATAAATAGACCATTACGTCGGCTGGTCAGTTCGCTATTATGACGGCCTGCTTGGGATAGAAACGACGACACCTCATTCGTTGCACTTATGATAAGAGTCAACCAACGAAAAAACTTCAAGGCAATGCACATAAAGTAGGTGTAGCTTAATGCGTGCTAGTGGGATAGTCCTAATGCAGTGGCTATCATTCTATTTTTCGTAGCTTTTTAATAAACTTACTCGCTCAGATGTTTCTCTGCTAACTTGGTCCGATTTAATTGTGTATTAATATTAACTTTGTATGTATAATTAATAAATAAACACTTCCTCAGCATAATTTTATAATAAATAAACAATAATGAACATAAAATAATAATTTAGAATATTTCTTGGTAAAATGCTGTACAAGCGCTGAAACAGTGCTTATATAAACTTTTCTCAAATTATTTATAAATTATTTAGATAATATAGTAGATAAATGTCTCTGGTATCGGCTGAGATTGAAAGTTTTCGTGAGAAAAAAATTTTAGAGTATTCGCCAGACGTAATAAGAGTAAACCGAGGGTTTTGTTCCATCTCTTATTATCGTATGATTTTAGAATTTACTTGAAAAATAATTCCTACTTCCTCCGCCATGTGTAATATGAATGCAAAATCCAATTTTCTGCAAGTTTCTACACACTCTCAATGTAATAAGAGTGTAGCTTATCATCAGTTTTCGCTAACTTTTGAAAAAACGATGGCTAGAGCACCCTGCTGTCCACCAGTCTGCTGTAAGATTTTATTGAGGCAACACCTCTCTCTCTCATCATGGACGAAATGGCTAATTCGCCACCACCACCACCATTGCCGCTTGAAGAGTTTCAAGGCATCCCCATCGACGAGTTGATACCTGAGGAGGTCATGCAGGTGTTCCTCCAAAATCAGGACATCCTCCTACGACAACAGCGTGAAGAAGAAGAGCGCCGCATCCAGGTTGAAGAGGAACAGTGCATCCAAATGGAAGAGAAAAGGCGCATTCAAATTCAGGAGGACGCCGCACTTGCTGACCTCCTGCAAGACGAGGAGGAGAAAGAGGCTGTGCAAGACGACTTCGAAGATGAAGTTGAATCTGGCTACGAGTCAGATATGTCGAGCGAGCACGGAGAAATAGTGGAACAACAACAACAGCAAGAAATTGTGGACTCCGACATGGAAACGGTCGACAACAATCACGATGGTGGTGGTGATATTGATGGTGACGGTGATCGGGAGTATGTGCCGGAATACCCCGCGCAGATGAATGAAGTGGCGCTAAGACGCGCCATCAATGTTCAGCGACGCTTTCACAGAAACCTCGGCGCTGTGTTTAGAGAAGCGCGGGACAACGAAATAATGTTGCTGCGTGAGCAACTACGGCTAGTACAGCAGGCAGCACGCCGACAACGCCGCCAAGAATTAGCTGATGTGCCGCGTCGGAACTTCGATTTTTGTTTCGGCTGTGCTAAACGATTCTGGTGCCAAAGAAACCGGCAGTGGAGGCGTTGTGATGCGTGCGGGTTCTGGCTCTGCCCAGATTGTAATGAAAATCTTGTTCATTGTCAGAATAAACAGGATCTTTTCTAAAAACATAAAAAACTCTGTAAATGTGTATAGTAGTGTAAAAGTTTGTTGTAAAAGTGTATAGTAGTGTAAAAGTTGTACTGTAGTGTAAAATTTGTATCGATAGCAGTAGCAGTAGCAGCAGTTGCAGCAATTGTAAGTTTTATATTATTTGTTTATTTTTTAAATTTAAATAAATATTGTTTTTAAATAAATATTGTTTTTAAATAAATTCTCTTTCTCTCTCTCTCTCGTGTGCGTGCGTGGGTGCGTGTGTGTGTGTGTGTGTGTGTGTGTGTGTGTGTGTGTGTGTGTGTGTGTGTGTGTGTGTGTGTGTGTGTGTGTGTGTGTGTGTGGGTGTGTGTGTGTGTGTGTGTGTGTGTGTGTGTGTGTGTGTGTGTGTGTGTGTGTGTGTGTGTGACTTTAATCATCGTTTCAAATTTTGAATGTTTTTACTTACCTTTCATACTCCTATCCTAAAATACCACTTACAACTTGTTAGGTTAAATCATAATTTTAAATTTTGAAATCATAGAGTTAAGTTTAAATCATAATTTTGAATTTTGAATATTGTGGCACCATAGGGCAGCCATAATAAACCCCCCACCACCAGAAAGGGTCAATGACCTCAAAGTCGGGTGGTGGGGTTTTGTTGTGTCTGCCCCATGGTGCCACAATAACTACTGAGTCCTAGTCCTTCAACGTTCCTGTTCCGGAGAGTTTAGGAACCCCCAGGTACACGTGGGTGCACGTTGTAGCTGGTGCTCGTATTCCAGGAGTCACTCTGACCCTAGCGACGTGTGTGCACGACGTTAGAGTCAGCGGCAATTCCAGAGAGAGTCGGTCAATCTAGGTCTGTTGTATGGTTCGTGGACGACTCGTGTAAGCTTGTCTAGGTACCGGATAGTTCATGTCGGAGAGGGTAGACGTGTGCTCCGGACTTTGTAAGGCTACGGTCGACGTCGGAGACGGATCGGTCGTCGCACTTGGAAACGCGGCGGCAAGGAAATAATGAAAACGGAGTGTTCGGACGAATTAGCCTGTGTGTGTACAGTGCTAAAGGGTGATTAGTGAGGATGGAGACTGGAGAACGGTCGGTAAAGGTCTCCTTCACACTGGAGAGTGCCGGCTTTATATACGCTAATTTTCCCGCGCAAAGCTGCGCGTGCGGCTGTGGCGGCGGTATGGTCGTTTCTGCGTGAGTTGCTGCGCGCGTCGAGATTGTGGCGCGCCTGCGCGAAGCAGACCGTGTGCGCCCGCGCGCGAGTTAATTACTAACCTAAACGACACGTATGACTGGGCGACTTTTCGCCGTGCGGATCTAACCTACCATGACGCGGTGACTTCGCAACAAAGGAGCGGAGCCTTCGTTGCAAATGATCTGCGAAATTTATTTGCTTATAATTTATTTTCAGATCATTTTCTTTTTTCCAAAAGTTGGAAAAAACAGTTTGTTATTGTTAGATTCTTGGAGCGGACATTGCACAGAAGCAGTAGAAAGAGAAAAACCTGATGATAAAAGCATTAAACTTTTCAAAGTTCCTAAAGGTACAACTGAAAAAATACAACCACTGGATGTGTTTGGCTTTCGTATATGGAAAAATTTTGTAAGACACTTTTTCAATAGTGTAATTTTGTTGGATAAAGATATATAAGTTTGCACGTACTTAATAATGCAATTAAATTACAATCTCTGGTGCGCAATCTGTTATCTTCTCCTCGATACGTAAATCTGTTTAAATACTCTTGGTATAAAAGCGGTTATACCATCGATAATAAACGAAATGAATTTGTAAATCCGGTGCCCTTTAGCTTTGGTGGATCTCAAGCTCATTCTGAGGTACCAGGAAGTAAAAATACTGCTATTATAAAGTGTTCATCGTGTCAGAAATTACTGTGCTGAAAACATTTTTTTTGAAAATTTTCATTGCTGTTCAACCTTCTTTAAACAAATATAATCCTTAAACAAAATTAATGGTGATAAGGAACAAACTGTAAGCTCGTTTGTATATTGCGTCGAATCTTTTTTGAAAATTTGTGAAAATATACTTATATTTTACTTTTTATAAAAAGTAATTATATAATAATAACAATTAGCTTCTATTCACTAGATCAGCCATGTGAGCGGAAATTTTGATAGAGCAGGTAAAAAAATAGTTACCACACAATAAGGAATACTATTTAGTCATCTATCAAAGTTTGTCTAATTTTCAAAATTTTCTAGTGTACTCCTTTTGCCTATTGATATATCTTGAGGTTAGGAAATCTGTCGTACAAATAGCATCAGCCATGTTTTAATTACCCGTAGTGTCTATATTTCAAATTTTGCATAAAAATGGCTATTGTTATAACAAAATATATTAATTCAAATATATTAATTTAAAAGTGGAATTTATGTGCTGTATAAGATGGATTACATGCTTATTTTATGGTTTTCAATATGTTTAAATTTCGGTATCTTTAACAAATAACTTAATAGATACCCCTATAGTACTGATTGTTGTAGCAATATGGCCTCAAGCTTGCTTTGTGATATTCGGCAGATTCGCAAATATTCCCTCAATGCTAATAAATATGGATGCAACCGTGAGGCAATATTATTCCCAACCGCTATTTCCGTTATTCCATTACTTTTTCAGACTGATAGATTAGAGGATGCGGTGCAGCAATATGGCAGCAATATTCGTACATGGTTAAATAATTCTTCAGAAATATTTTCTTTTTTTATAATATTTGTGAACCGATTATTTCCTTAATTTAGCAATATTAGAGGAATATTCGTACAGGATTAAACAATACGTGAGGAATATTAAATTAGGAATATTATAAGACTATGTCTGAAACCAATATTGCACAAATATTCGTCCAACATATAACAACGTTTGAGGAATATTATATTTGTATTAATTTTTCACGCAGATTTTTTTTCAATTTTATGCTATCCTATATTATGGAGGTTTATTAAGAGTTTGAAACAATATCAATTTTATTTAACACCCATGATGACGTAAACTTTTGAGTCCCCAATGCAAAGGGGGAACCAGAAACAAGACAAGTCTTGTAATTTGGACTCTCCGTAAAGAGTCCTTCGAACGTTTGAAATTGACGGTTTATATGCTCTCGACCATCCAATCTGTTCAAAGGAGTCGCTACCAATGCGCCGCACAGCTGTAGACAGTGGAATATTGCTTATTGAGAGCCGCTCATCAGAAGTCTTCATTTCGCTCCGCTACGCGGCGCACTAGTAGCGACTCCTTTGAATAGATTGGACGGTCGAGAGCATATAAGCCGTAAATTTCAAACGTTCGAAGGACTATACGGAGAGTCCAAATTACAAGACTTGTCTTGTTTTTGGTTTCCCCTTTGCATTGGGGACTCAAAAGTTTGCGCCATATGGGTGTTAACTAAAATTAATTTTGTTTCCCACTTTTGATAAACCTCCATAATATACTATAGAATAAAATCGAAAATTGGATAAATATTGCTGCTATATTGCTTTTAGGCATAGCCTTATAATATTCCTAATTTAATATTCCTCACGTATTGTTTAATCCTGTACGCATATTCCTCTAACATTGCAAAATTAAGGAAATGATCGATTCATAAATATTATAAAAGAAGAAAATATTTCTGAAGAATTATTTAACCGTTATTATATTATGCGCTACTCACAAGGCTTTACGTGTAGTTGCTGCAATTTATAGTAATATATACACATGTGTAATGAATTTGTAAATAATATGTTTAATTATTATTTTTATACGACTTTATGAAATATATTTATAAAAACCAATTATTTCTTGCGCCATGTACATTTTTTTGCATGTAGTCATTGCATTTTTACTTTTTACTATTGCAATTCATTATGTCTATAAAAATTATGATCATTATTTTGCAAATATACTTTAGTATGATAAATTTATCATATGTAATTTTTAAGCGCTACTTACACGTTTTCATGTGTAGTTGCTGCAGTTATAAAATATAGTTATAAGTTATAAGTTATAAAATATTTCTTCGTAGACTATATTTTTAGTTTAAATATTTCTCATTTCATTGACATTTTTTCTTAAAAATCGCCTTTGTTCTTTTTATGTTCTCTGTACTGAGTATATACTGGTGTAGAGTTTAGCAAACATTCATTTTTATCATTTACAATAGCGTCAATACTTAAAGATTTTTTGCTGTTACCATTTAGTCCGCTTAATATACATAATTATTTGTGGTGCATAAAATTTTTTTTTTTTTTTTTTTTCATAAAAATGTCTAGCCATCTAATTTTATTTTCCCAAATTTCATAACTTAAGCGTAAGTATTAGAATAGTAACAAAGTGACTTTAAAATTAAATAAAACAAACATAAAATTATAGAAGATTCTTACTTCAACTAAGAAAGTATCGAATAAGAAAAAAATTCTTAATGACAAATACAACTAAAGCAATACATTTATAATATATAGGATATTCCGTAATCATAATTGGCGTACAGTGATTTAAACGAAAATTCGTGTATGTCATTAAA
This sequence comes from Torymus aiolomorphi, assembly GCA_036365515.1. NCBI lineage: Eukaryota > Metazoa > Arthropoda > Insecta > Hymenoptera > Torymidae > Torymus > Torymus aiolomorphi. The sequence continues at coordinate 146,448,701 of CM070874.1, forward strand.
TAACGTCAAACGGCAGTAAATATACATAACCGAAAAAGGACTCGATCAGTTCCCTGGCAGAAGTCAAAAATGTATTTTTTCGTACATTTCTGTAAAACAATTGTATTTTTTGTTTCATTTTTGTATTTTTTCTGTAAATGTACAGAGAAATACAAAAATGTACAATAGTGCACAGAAATTTATAGAAATATACGGAAATATAAAATACTAAAAAAACTATACGAAACATTAATTTATGAACTTAAATGAACTTAAGTTAATTGATATATTTTATACAAAAACAAATAATTTAAAAAATAATAACAAAAACATACATAAATAGCATTTAATAAAATATAACGTAATCATTTGTGCATGCCCGTATGACTATCATTTTGAGATGCTTTAGCGACAATAACTTAACAACATAACCTGTAATAATACGTAGTTAATAATCTGAATACCTTACTTTCAACTTAATCATTAAACATAAATCACATTTATGAATTTTAGAATCATTATTCTTTTTAAATTCAGAATGAATTTAGGAATGTGTTGATTACCACACATAAATATTGTTTAGTGGCGCAGTTGGCAAAGAGTTTGCTTAGTAATCTAAAGGTTGTGGGTTCTATTCCCATTGACAGCCAGATTTTTTTTTGTTTTCTTTTTATAATTTTATTGGTTTGTTGAACTTATCGAATCCAACTTTCAAATATAAATTTATTATTTTAACAATAATTACAAATTTTAAGGATTTTTTAATTAATTTTTTATTTTGTTTTTTAGAATTGTACATTTCTGTGCATTTTTGTATATTTCTGTACATTTCTCTAATTTTGTCCGAAAATCAAACAAAATAGACAGTAATGTACAGAAAAGTACGAAAATGTACAGAAATGTACAAAGATATACAGAGTTGTACACAAAAAGTGGAATGTTAAATGACTTACATGTTAAGGTTTATGAATATGGTGCCATCTTCTAATATGCAATGCACTCTTTTTGTGCATACATTACAATTTATAAATCCAAACGTTGATAATAATGAATTTATACCAATTTTATTTCATGTTCGTAATAATGAAGGACATTGGATATGTATTTGATACGATACGACAGTTTTAAGAATCTATGACAGTTTAAATGGAGAATTACAAGAGGATCATAAAAAATATATAAATAGATTATTTCCAAATCATCAATCATTAAATGTCATCTATGAAACAGTTCAACTCCAACAACAACCATATAATTGTGTTTTTTTTGCAATTGCATTTGTAATATCAATTTCTAATAGAGTTTGCCCTTGTAATCTTATTTTTGAGGAAAGAAAAATGAGAAATTATTGAATTAATATATTCAAACGAAATGAAATATAAATGTTTCCAATAGTCCATAACAAAGTACAAGGTAGCAGAATCAATAATTATTCAAATGGAAAATATTGCACTAATGGTATGTCGTAATTGCAACACTTAGGAAACCAATTAGAAATTTCAATAAATATTACTCATTATAGTAAATTGTATGAAATACAATCAAAAAATTATAATAATAAAAAAAAGTGTGATTGAAATTGTTAATTTGCACGAAAACATCGATAATAAAAATTGTGATAAAAAAATACATTCTTATTCAAATTATAAAGAATTACATGCTAAGAATGATCAGAGCAATGTAATTGAAAACATTTTAAATAAACAATTGCAATTAAAGGAATCAAGTGGAAAACGGAAAATTAGGAAAGATATGACTGAAGAACAGAAAATTAAAGAACCAATTAGAAAAAGAGAATCACGAAAAAATGCTAGCATCGAACAAAAATTATCGGAGGCAAATACAATCAAAAAACGACGTAAAAATTCAAATAACGACGATCAAGTTATTAGAAAAAGAAACTTCCGAAAAAAAGTCACTATTGAGTAGAAGGAAAAAGAGGCATTGCGTAAAATAGAGATGCGAAAAAATGCCACTGCCTAGCAGAAAGTAAAAGAAGAATCGCGGAAAAAAGAATCGCGTATAAATGCCTCTACCGAGAAGAAAGTAAAAGAAGCATTGCCGAAGAAAGACTAAAAATAAAAAATCAACATAAAAATTTAGAACATAATTGCACTACAGATCATTCCCGATTGGAAAAAATCCACAGTATTATAAAGTAAATTAGCGTATGTCCCTGCAAATTTACGTACGTTCACATACGTTGGCGTACCTTCGCGTACCTTCGCGTACGTTCGCGTACATTTGCGTAGGTTTTAGTTACGATTCGAACATTTTGTACAGTATTGTAGGTAAACGTACGCAAACGTACGCGAACGTACGCAAACGTACGCGAACGTACGCGAACGTACGATTGCGTATGTTCACTTACGTTCGCATACGTTTCTGCAAAAAATGCCCGAATCGTAACCAAAATGTACGCGAACGTACACATATATACGCAAATGTAACAGGAACGTGTACGGTTTATATTTCCATTGGGATTACAATAAAAAATTGCCAAAGTACTTCTTATGAAGTAGTAACAATTAAAGAATGCACTAGAAAGAGAAATTTATTAGAAAACTCTACTTTAGAATGTAAGTTATAAAAAAATAATTCAATTAAGAAACGAGGTATTAGTGCACGTGAAAATATTACAGTGCAAGAAACAGTATCAATAAAAAATGGAAAATTGGCCTTATTGCAAATAATGATTTTGATGAAAACAATATTATTGAAAATTATGTAGGAGAAATGTATAAAATATGTATACATTGTGATGCGAAACATTTTTCTTGTGAAACGAATGCTGAGAAATGCTTTACTAATTGTTGTCATAAAGGAAAAGTTTTATTTAATATTGAAGACTCATATTCAGAAAAACTAAAATAACTAATAAATAGTAACAGTAAAGAAAGCAAAACTTGTGAATAGCATCAGAATATATAATAATTTATTGGCATTTGCAAGTTTTGGTGCAAAATTAGTAACATTTCCTACTACAGGACTACAAGTTTTTCATATTTGCGGACAAACTTATCATAATTCATATTCATTAAATCCAGAGAGGGAAAAATCTCGTAAATACGGGCAACTATATTTAATAGATAATTAGTAACTGACATAGTAAAAATGGTTGGCTAAACTTATTAAATAAATTAGATAGTTTAATACGTACTATTAATCCCTATTCTATGGCATATAAAATGATGCATGAGATAGAAATGGAAGAATATAAAAAAGCAGATTCAAAACATTAATTAGAACTTAAGATATTAAGAAAAACCAGTTTTCGGGGGTAAACTTTAAGGGCGGTTTTCACCCCTTTAATAAGGGATTGGGCTGATAAAAAAAATACGTGTCTCTTATTTTTCGATCCTCTACAACATATTAAAAATTCAGGAAAATCGGAGGCAGACACCTCTGGTAGTTTCCTTGTAAGTAGAACATTGTAGTTAAATAAATAATAGCGATATTTATCACAATCTTGCAACCACTTTTATAACATTATACCTGACTGTTTAGTTTTATCATTTTTACGAGACTTCATAAATTTTAAATAATTATATAAATTATTTTTCTGTAAAACTATCTATTATATCTTGCGATTTTTGTGTAACCGTTATAACTCTACTTCTAATCAACGTATAATCACCGTTCAAGTTTGTAATATTTTGTTAGAAAAATGTCTAGTAAAGTAAAATTATAATTAATTAGTGAAATTGCGATCTCTAATAATTTTAAACAAAGTGAAGAAAACTCTGAAAAAGTCTTCGACAGAATTGAAGAGTGAGAGAGATAGAAGTATCCCTTGTCTCTCTCATCTCTCTTGCTCTGTCATTCATCTAGCATTCTCTCTCACTTCTTAAAGAAGATACGAGCCGTCGGAAAATATCCTAGAGAAGGTATGAGCGCCCGCTCTCCGAGTTATAAAACATAGGATTCTCCCCACTCACCTAAAAACCGATGTTTAGAAGGGATGCCGCCCCCGCACCATTGGACACCGTTTTCCCGCCCCACTCGACCCATTTAATATTACGAGATATGCAAAGCATCAACCGCCGCCGAACACATCATCGATGATTCGTCGACTCAAGATGACGCAACCACCCGATGCGACACCGCAGTTTTTCCAGCCAAAGAAGAGGAGGAGCAATGGATTTAAATACGCCGAGCGCGCAATGCTCAGGGCAGATCGACACAAGCCTCACAAGCTTTAAGATACTGTAAAACAAACTCACAAATTCTAATTCAAATAAATATTCAAATTTCTCAAAATTCATTAATCTTTAAAATTCATTTTTCCAAGTCTTCTGAAAAGAAAATTTCAAAATTATATTAAATTAAAAATCTTCAATTAATTATATTCTGCATCTCTTCTCTAAACCATAGTTGTTACGACCTCACGGGTAAGCATACTCCTATTGGTTTAGAAAAAAATTAAGTAAACATAACGGCAGTTGTACGACCTTACGAGTAAGCCTCACTGGTTGTGTTTACAAAGAATATTTTCATTTATAAGAAATTCCAGTTCACAATAAGAAAATAAATAAAATCTTCAATTAAATATATCCTAAATTACTTAAGCCTCACTGGTTGTGTTTACAAGGAATATTTTAATTTATAAGAAATCCCAGTTTACAGCTCTAAAACAATTTATATTTGAAAAAAAATTAGGAAACAAGAAAACCATAGGGAAAATTCTAAAGAAATTATCCTTTAGCACGATAAAGATTTATTAAGAAGAAAAATATTAATTCCAAAAGGGATAAGTTTCATAAAATAGAAATTAAATTCACATGCGAGCTCTACTTTTAATAGGGAAGGGCGAATCTGAGAATAATCTGAGACCGGGAAAAATTATAAAAATCTCAAACCCAAAGAAAATCCAAAGAAAATCGTATCCAAAGAAAATTGTGACCTTATTCCTTGTCCATACGGGGATACATGCGGCCAAACGATCTTTACGAGACGTTTGTGCTATCCACCGTTGGTCCTTATAGAAACCAAATCCTAATCCAAAAATTAGTCAAACCCAGACTTCAACGTTACCAGTGAATTTGATATTACACTCCTTTCCTCAGCTCGTCCAAGGTTTACTAGCTAACGTAGCGAAGGCCTAAAAGAGCATAACTCTTAATTGAGTTAAACATCCTAGTCGTGTCGTGTATTTGGACGTGACAATGCACAAGATGAACAAAGTAATCGTCGAGTAACTAGGGGTTCCTATGTTAAATATGGAATCGGCATAAGATCTGATACATTCAATGCATTTTTGTTAAGTCGTAGATTATTTCAACAATGGATTGTTGATAGTTACGTTAAAATTGAGAGGGATCGTATTGAATATATTCGGCGCAATCAAAAACAATTGCGTGTGGAGTCATAGCAGGGATTAGTTGATCATTTAAATAATACTGTAAATGATATAAATTGTCAAGTAGATAAAATAGTTATATTGTCATCAAGTTTTGTTGGTTCTCCTAGATATATGATGCAGATCGTCAAGATGCAATGGCTATAGTTCGTATGAAAGGAAAACCTGATCTGTTTATAACAATGACGTGTAATCCTAACTGGCGTACAATTAAAGATAATTTATTACCGGGTCAACAGGCTTTAGATCGTCCTGACATTTGTGCGCGTGTTTTTCATTTGAAAAAAGAATATTTAATCTCGCTAATAACAAAAGAGAAATATTTTGGCCAAGTTTCAGCTCACGTACATGTAGTAGAATTTCAGGAACGAGGTTTACCTCATGCACACATTTTAGTTACTTTAAAAGATGGTTATAAATTGTCTACCGTGAATTGTATCGATAAATTTATTTCTGCTGAAATTCTTGATTCTGAGACCTATTTAATATTTTATAACACTGTGGTTAATAATATGATTCATGGTCCATGTGATATCAGATATATCATTGACAGTTAATGTTCGAAACATTACCCACGAGAATTTCGAGAAGAAACTATAATATTGTCTGATGGATATTCGTATTATAAGCGAAGAAATGATGGAAAAAAAATTATATGTTGCAATCAAACTGTAGATAATCGAATTGTAATACTATGTTGTCTTGGGTTATTACGCATATTCAATTGTCATATTAACGTTGAAGTAGTGTCCGGCGTAAAGTCCGTGAAATATTTGTATAAATATGTTTATAAAGGTTATGATGCCGCAAATATCATAGTTGAAGAGTCAAATAATGAGAGGTTAATTAAGCACGATGAAGTTCGTAGTTTTATAGAAACGCGATATGTTAGCCCAGTTGAAGCATGTTATCGTATCTTAAGTAAACCGTTACAGTGTAAAAGTCATAGTATCATACGCTTAGCAGTTCATTTACCTCAACAACAGTCAATTATAATTCATGATATTGATGGTGATGTAGCTGTGGAGGCTGCATTAAATCGAAGCAGTACATTATTAGCTTATTTTGATTTGAATAAAGAACATATTTTAGCTAGACAATACACTTATGCTGAAATTCCGGCTCATTATGTTTTTGAACAACATAATGGTCATAAAGTTTATAGATTGTCAAAACGGAAATCTCATTTTAATTGTATTGGACGTATATATTCCGTAAGTCCAAATCAGGTAGAGTTATTTCGATTAAGATTACTTTTATTAAATTGTAGAGGTGCAAAAAGTTTTGATGAATTAAAAAATGTAAATGGTGTTCAGTATATGACGTTTTCAGAAGCATGATTAACGTTAGATTTTATAGATGATAATGCGGAATGGAATCGAGTTATGTAGAAAGCTGTAAGTTGGCTGATGCCAGGTATACGTCTTATATTTGTTCGTATTTTGATTTATTGTCAACCTGTGCATCCGGACGAACTTTGGGAAAATTTTAAAGATGCATTATCAGAAAACTTCCTAAGATTATATGGAGATCATACCAGAGCTTACAACTTAACTTATTTCATTATTTGTGAAACTTTGATAGCTGAAGGCCATGATATTGCGAATTTTTCATTGATGCTTCAATTAGTAGTGAATATCCCCATTAAGAATAGTAGTGAATTACATGGTAACTTAGCAGATATGAGCAATAGACAATATAACATGTTAAACAGTGATCAAAAAGAAATCGTTGATAATATTTTAAAAGTATTAAATGTTATTGATTATAAGAGCTATAGGTGTTTTTATATCGATAGTCCTAGTGGTTCTGGGAAAACGTTTGTATATACAATATTATATAATTTATTAAAAAAACAAAGAAAAAATGTTTGTTGTATGGCTTTTACTGGAATCGCTGCAAAATTATTACTTAAAGGAATGACGGTTCATAAAGTACCAGGTTTGCCTGTACCTTTATTATCGGATTCTTCATTTAATATTACTGTGCAATCAAAGGATGGGCAATTTTTGAGGCAAAAAGATGTGTTTATTTGGAATGAGACAGCATGGCTCCGCGTTACACATTAGAAATCATGGATAGGACTTTGAAAGATATTATGAGTAATGGTTTATTGTTTGGTGGTAAAATTGTCATTTTAGGTGCAGATTTCAGATAATTATTACCTATATTACCACGAACCATTCGAAGTGAAGTAATAAATTTATCTATCAAAAATAGTATTTTGTGGAATGTGTTTTATAAATTTAAGTTAACGTGTAATATAGGAGCTATAAATGAAGATATTACTTTTACAAAATTTGTTTTGGATGTGAGAAACAGTGATTTGAATGACAATAATGATAATATTGATATTCCTGAACGGTGTATAACTACAGATTCTGATTTTATTAATTCTATGTATGGACATTTGATAAGAAATCACCTTTATGATAAAATGAGCTCATCGGTTATATTAGCTGCACGAAATATCGATGTGAATGAAATTAATAAAACTGTCGTATCGTTATTAGATAGTCACAATGGGCCTGTATATATGAGTGTTGATTCAGCTGATAATTGTGATGATAATTGTTTAGGGTGAAGAAATTTTACCAGAATATCTTAATTTATTGAATCGACAAAACTTACTGCCTCACGGATTGCATTTACGAGTAAATTCTATTGTTATGCTTATCAGAAATATTAGTATACATGAAGGATTATGTAATGGAACACGATTAAGAATTTTAGATTTAAATAATAATTTATTGAAATGTAAAATTTTAGAGGGGGATAAAGAGGGTCAAGTCGTTTTTTTTAAATCGCATTATTTTATATTCTGATTATGAGTATCCTTTTACTTTCAAAAGAAGACAGTTTCCAATAAAATTGGAATTTGCAATTACTGTCAATAAAACTCAGGGCTAGACATTTTCAAATGTATTATATGTTGCAGTTTCACGTATCCGTTCTTAGAGTGGATTAAAATTATAATTAGATTCGAATCGAGTTGATAATAAAGTTAAATATTACGTTTTTGAAGAAATTTTGTAATAAATAGTACATCTAATTTATTTATGGAAATTGTTAAATATTTGCTAGTTTATTATTATTATTGTTATTATTATTAGTGTACAATTCCAAGCATTATTAACTAATTAACAATCGAAATAATAGTACACACTGCACCCGTGCTAGAGCCCTCTCCACTGTCTTCTTTTCTAAATTTATTTGCTTTTTATTTCCCATGCTCTCCTCTATTGGCCGTATTCGAGATCTATTTGCCTCTATTTCTATGTTACAATGAAATTTGTTGTACCATGTATCCAGAATTAACATTTTAACAAAATAAGTAACAGTATACATTAACAAATACATTTACGTTATGATTTACATTACACAATTATTGTAGTCGACTGAAGAGAACACAGCTGCATTCTAGGAGCGTGAAGCGCGCCCAACATTCTAGTAGATAATAAAATGGCAGCAACTACACGCAAAAGCGAGTAAGTAGCGCTTATAATAATTGGTTACTATACAAATATTTAATAAAGTATATCAAAATAATATATTTCATAAGTATATAATAGGTACATCTAAAGTATATTCATTATTTAAAGAATTTCAAAAAATTTTAATGCGAGCATTATGGTAGTCTCAACTCTGTATAAATGCAGAGAGGAATTTTTTGAAATAAACAGTGATACTAAACATGATACCTTATCATTCATTTAAGTTTTTATTACTTACAATTGTTAACCCTTTAATTAACTCGTTACTTAACCCTTTTCTTAACCCTTTTTTAACCCTTATTTAACCCTTATTTAACTCTTTTATAAACCCTTTTTTTAAACCCTTTTTAACCCTTTATTTAACCATTTTTTAAGCCTTTATGCAAATGAACTACTGGGTAAAGATGGGCCGACGGACGGACAGACGGACATTTTGGCTTTTTAATGTATAGTAGATAGAAGTAGATGTCACGATTTGAGATTTCTCTCATCGATATAAAATCAAGCGTATCAGTTAAATGTTTCAATTTTTCAAACTAAATTTTCAAACTATTAATTTATCAAACTTAATTTTCTAGCTATTAATTTATTAAACTAAATTTTCAAGCTATTAATTTATCAAACTTAATTTTCATACTATTCTGCCGTACAAAGTAAAATACCTTTAAGTCCATTCTTTTTAGTTTGGAGACAATGAACAAAACGTGTCGTATTCCGAAACAGCGAGAATGGACTTATACGTGTTTTTACTTTGTACGGCAGTATTAATTGCAATTATATTTTAATTTCCATCAGACTGCTTCGCAGATTGATATTACGTTACTAATTCTCAATTTGTCAGCAGCGCATCGCAACACAATCCGAGCATTCTATACATGTCTACGTATTCATGCACGGTGCGGCCGCGATCGCAGGCAGTCCATCGTCAGAACGACTCCCCACCATCAGGTTCAGCTAACGCAGATGCACATCGACATCCATATCGCTTCGACTCTCTCCCTCTCCCCAGACGTGCGGCACATGCCCCTTCTGCGTCAACGGCTCTCGTGCGTTTCCACGTATTTCCACACACGGACGCGACACCATCTTGACAGCGAGAGGATTTTGTCCCGCGCCTGCCGCTCGCGCGCCGATCCTCAGAATTTCGTAACGCATGTGCTTCATTCACGTGAACTGTGTGCGATATTTATGTCCGGAAAATGAACACAATTTTCCTCACATTTGTATAAGATCTTATTTTTCAAACTTACCCCTTGGCTTGGGTATTTCAAAAACCCCTATTCGTGCTGTTGGACATTGTCGAGCTTCTCCACTGACCCTCGGGCTGAAAAGCCTTCCTACTCTCGAACTGCAGGAACCGACGCTATTCTCCGCTGCAGGTCTCCTCTCGCATTTTCTTGAGATGTTCTTGTGTCGTAAATCCAACTAATACTTGAGCACTTCACTCGCGAGTTATTTCGGCAACACAGAGAATCCAGCAAAGTCTCAGCGCGCAGTGGAAGTATGCTGGGCCCATAACTTGAGACTATTATTCTGGTAACTCTGCTAGGTGAAATAAACGTGTACACTGAATTTAGATACATTATCTTTATTCAGTAACTCGGACTTACTCGGGCTTATCTTTAATTAATATCATACAGGTAATTCGAACTGATCGTTAACTCATAGTTAGTAACTAATACAAAAGACACGAGCGCGATATAACGTGTTACTGGGACGAACGTCCAAGACGTAGAGCGCCGGCCGGCGCGAGAGCGGACTCAGCGCTCGCCGCAGCGCCGTCGGCAGCTTCGCTTCCAGAAAGTGAGACGCAGGAGTGGGGGCACGCAGGCCCCGACGCACAACACACATACCTGCATACGCTTAGGTTTGAGACCACCGTTTCTCGTATACTACTGAAGTCTGCTCGCTTATACTCAACATTAATTAATTACGAAAAACGAGCAAAGACAATAACAAATAGTAATACAACATTTTTGTTTTAGGATATGGCCAACATACTCAATATTAATATCTATCATAATCTCTACTTATTGTTCCAAATTTAATACAGCAATAGAGAATTATAATTGCAGCCTAACTTTTTCATTTGAAGCAAAACCATCTGCTTCTTGGTCAATTAGAATATAAACCTAAGGTGATCCAGACTTTACCGAATTTACAATTGAAAATTATAATCACTAGTCATTTGTTTACTATTGTTCGTAGAAAATTGTTACTTTGTTGTAAATTGTTCGTAGCGACTATATTTCCTAAGAAAGTTAATCTTATAAAAATGCGAGCGAAATAAGATAAATTTAAATAGTGAAATTATACGAACTTTTTAGAAAGACAGCGTAAAGATTTAAACATTATAAATTTTAGAAACAATACTACAACTAACAATAACATCGTTGATAATTTGAAATATATATTGTTCTTTTAGTTGTTTAATAAAAAAAAAATATATTGCGATTACACATTAAAATACCTCAGTTTTCGTTTCGCAACAATGAAACAATCATAAAATTTGATATGTGAAAATGATGTGCTATTAAATAAAAAAATTATATAATATAATTATCTAGTCACAAACTAAAAAACACTATAGGGATCAATTTAATAACTTATTATTAAAAACTTATTATAAAAAGAAATCAAACCATTGCTAAACCTTCAAAACCTAACAAACATATGATAAAAATAATTTGACTGTAATTTTATGCAAGATCAAACTGCATTTGCCTACAAAAAAATTGTTCGCACTTATAAAAGAAATTTTATGAAGAGTTTGAGAATAAATGAAAGAAATAATTCAGGTAGCCATGTTCACATTGCTAAGATTAAATGGAATATATGTATTGGAAGTGATCTGTTCAGTCACATCATCCTATAAGATACACTATTCTGCATTGTATTGAGTACTTAATACATTTTTATACTCTAACGCACTGCATACCCTCTAAAGCAAATATCTGAATGCTACCCATGCCAGAAAAGGTATCAGTTCTTAATAGTAGTTTTCGTCACTAGGGCGTAAAGTTGAACTTTACGCACCGAGTGTTGGGCGATCACGTGGTCGTAAAGTTTTCGCCCGCGTGGTGAACAATACTTTTTTTTATAGTATGAGCACGTCGTCGCATTGTTTGAGTGCGAAAACGATGCGAATCGACGTACTTTACGCATACTATGTAAAAAATGAATTTTGGAAATGGCAAAAATTTTCAAACAAAGGTGGAATACAGTGATGCATAAGAGCAATATCAAGTCAAAATTTTCCAAAATCACTCCTACCTATTAACCTTATTTTTCACAAAAAAATACCTACACAATACATATAATTAAATTTTTCTTTTGGAAATTATTATAATTTTTCTCAGTATACAATTGATAAATATTTTTATAATGACAATATCAAAACGCCTTCAATGTTACTCTACTTAAACAAAGAGAAAAAGTAATATACCTTTTGCCAAATATCTCTGCAGGGAGATAAATGAATGATCACTTGAATCATCCCCTATATATATTTCTTCTCATCTTTTATTTACTAGAAAATTAATTAATATACACATTATTTCTAGACTTAGTTAATCAATGACTCTATTTTATGTAAATACAGCAAAATAAACCCAAAGGAATGATCGACTTTAGTCCCGTGTCACATATAGTACTTTATTCCCATCGCCACTGTGGCCACTTCATAGATTTGAAAAGTTATTTTGTATTTATGTGTTATAATTTTATTAGTTTTAACCCAATTCACCATAAACGTACAAAATTAGACTATGTTACTTTATTCCCGCATAATGCAAGGATAAAGTTCTTTATTCCCGCTGAATTACTTTATTCCTGCTAGATTACTTTATTTCCACTAATTTACTTTACTCACGTATTATGCGGGAATAATGTAAAAGAGAGAATCAGACGTCTCTTTTGCCCCGCTTTTCAGTAAATTTAACATAACAGTAGCAATAATTCCGTTGCATTGAGGCCTACTTGAAATAGCCTCTTAATGGCTTGTCTCGCATCTCCCTGTTCTTGTGGTAACCCAATAAAGAAATTTGATATGGATTTTTAACATTAAAACATCAGAAAAATACTTACTATACAAGCGTCATCCTTCGAAATGCATATGGCCGAATCCATCTCAAATCGAACAGCCAGAGTATGCCTACCACCCCGATCATTTTGAAATCAAAGTATTGCTATTCTTCTCGAAAAATGATTCGACTCGTATTTTTTCATTTTTCGGTTGCACTAAAATGAAATGCGGTTGGCAATGTCAAAAATTTTTTACAAAATCCTAAATTTCAAATTTTATTTTTCAAGGTCATTTTCAAACGGCTGCCAATTTACGAGTTTTTTAAATTTTTGAGTAAACTATACGCGTTCTTACTAGATTAGCGCCTTCTTTCATGTTCTGCATGACATTTGCATAAAAATAAAAAAATGCATAAGTTATGCAGTTTTTACTAAAAAATGCACTTTTTGGAAAAATGCATTTTTTTTTCAAAAACCCCATGTTTTTTTTATGAAAATTTAGATGAAGATAGCGAGTGTTAATAAATCGTGTGTATCGGATATTGTATTTTTACCCATAGAATGAGAAAAAAATAAAATAAAATACAATAAAATTTTCATTTATTACGATGGTAGTCAATAATAATCAATATAAACCGATGGAGGGTCGTTCGATTTCCGAATTATGGACCATCCAAAAAACGAACGACCCTCAACGAATGTTTGTACATATCTAAGTAATATATATATACACATTCTTACTTACATGCTATAGCTGTTTTTCATTTTTTCATTTTCAATTTTCTGTATTTTTTATTTTTATGACTACCTTTGTTTTTATTTTGTTTTGTTTTAACTTTTGTTAGTAAATGATCGGCAGTTTTTGCTGTACGACAATGTGTTTTATTATTACACGTTTCTTTAACCCATAAATGAGTTTTTTGAATTCGAGGATACTTTGGAGTTATAAGCCAATCAATATTTTTTGCTTTTCTGAATTGTTCTATTTCAACATTTTGTAAATGTATTATTTTAATTGCATCAGTATATTTTTGAACGTGCTCTACGAAATCATTAGCATTTTGAATAGATTTTTCGTGGGACTTTCGAAGATTATGTGAAGTAGCATAATGCTTTGTAAGTCCACCCACACCATCTACAGCTCCTTTGCCGTGCCCAGTAGCAGAGAACAACCATTTTATATCATATGGTGCTCGTTTTATTTCATATAATTGAAAGCGATGTTTAAAGTGACTAGCGGCGCCGTCTGATATAATGGTAATTTTGTTTACTGAATCACAACAATTTTCTTTTAAGTAAGTTATAATTTTTTCTACTGCTAGCAAAGCATACGCTGAATCATGTTTTCGGTCATCACTTATGACTGCGAAACTTTGTGTCGAATCCCCTTGATAAAACACTGCTGTGAAAATAGAAATTTGATCATTAACCCAATGATTTCCTTGAACAGCTTTATTATGAATCACAGCCCAGTTTTCAGCCAAGTCTATTTGAAGAACTAAATGATGTGAGTCTTTTTTAGCACTTTTAGTGTACTAACCTTCATGGTCCAAACCGAAAGTTCATCTTTAAAAGCAGAAATTGATAGTATCTTTTTAATCAAGTTTCCATTATCACACAAAGCATATGTAATTTCTTCTGTGCCTTCTACATCTTGTAGTTTTAAAACATGAAACGTAATTCCCTTAATTCCTGGACATATTTTACATTCTTGTAAATAACATAAATCAGATGGCTCAGAACACATTGTTGCATTTATTATTTGTATCCGACTTTCATCCAACTCTGTGACGTTATTCCCTCTAAAATTAATTAAGCTCGTAAGAAATAAATCATAATTTGCGCAATAGATACAGAGACAAACTTCTTTGATGGGGCTAAGTAAGACATATTTTGGTCGCAAACTATAAAATTTCGATTTTCCAATTCTCAATTCTGGATTATCATTTTTAAATACTTTATACGTCTCTTTTAAACTTCGAATAAGAAAACGCTTAACTTTTTTCTCTATTTTATTGTTAATTTTAATTGTAACAACGTCACATTTATTAGGACTTTGTCTTGAACAATTAAAATCATCATTTATATAATATTCCATAACAATTTTTTCCATGTTTTCATCAATCGGATGACCTGAATATACATCTGGTTCTGAATAAATTCCTTTTTCTTTAGCAAGATTTCTCGATTTGTTGATCATATACATTGTTATTTCTGGAAATAAAGATAAAACTTCATGTTGTGTAAAGGATGAAGGTATCAAAGTCAGAATTTTTATTTTTTCTGATACTGTAGAACATTTTTGTAGGGCTAATCCAATATTTTGTACCCATTCTGTACAATGACATAGAGCTGTGATTGATTCATTTGATTCAACAGAAATGTCATAGAGTATCTTTAACTTAGCATCGAGGGTACTAGAAAATGTTGAAATTAGTTTTGTTTTCCTTTGGTTTACGTAATTTTCAGTAGATTTTTCACGTATAAGGTTTTCTCTTTTAAGTTGTGACACAGAGCCTAAAAATTATTTACTCATTTCATATTAAATTCTTCGATGCGTTCTGAAGTATTTGGTAAAAAATCTTCGTCTATATCAACTTCAATATCGCCAACTCATTCTCAGTTGCTACATCGACTACGATATAGGCAAATTCATCGTCAGTACCATCCACCAATTTTAAAGCAAACTTATAACAATTGTTACATATACTTGTAGACGGTGTCAAAAGTAAATTAGGATAGCGACATTTCAATGGATGAACAAGATCATCCAAATGTTTGAATCGTGCTTTATTCGATAGATAGTAGGCTTTCTTACATCTCCCAAAGAAATTGGGACATTTAATTCTATCTTTTGAAAAATACTTAGACATAGTGGTTGTTTTAATATAATAGAGAATTTCAAAAAACTGTGTATTGTATTAAAAAATACTACAGTTATATGTAGCTAAAACCATACAATTATTGGCGACTGTTAAGCTCAACGTTCGCCATCTAGCGTACAAATTGATAAGTACATAATAAGCTCATACAAGTACGCACATATGATTCTGTATACCGCCTATACTGTGTACTGCCTACGCGCGCGCGCGTGTGTGTCTGTGTGTGTGTGTGTGTGTGTGTGTGTGGGTGCGTGGGTGCGCGTGTGCGCTTGCCTGTGCCTGTGCGTGTGTGTATTACTTTACATATATACAAATATCCGTTTATATTGAATTAATAAAATTTTATTGTATTTTATTTTATTTTTTTTCTCATTCTATGGGCAAAAATACAATATCCGATACACACGATTTGGTAGGTATTAACACCACCTATCTTCATCTAAATTTTCATAAAAAGAACATGGGGTTTTTGAAAAAAATGCATTTTTCCAAAACGTGCATCTTTTAGTAAAAACTGCATAACTTATGCATTTTTTTATTTTTATGCAAATGTCATGAGGAGATGAAAGAAGGCGCTAATCTGAGTAAGATCGCGTATAGTTTACTCAAAAACTTAAAAAACTCGTAGATTGGTAGCTGTTTGAAAATGACCTTGAAAAATAAAATGTGATAGTTAGGATTTTGTAAAAAATTTTTTACATTGCCAACCGGATGTCATTTTAGTGTAATCGAAAAATGAAAAAATACGTGTCGAATCATTTTTCGAGAAGAACAGCAATACTTTGATTTCAAAATGATCGGTGTGGTAGGCATACTCTGGCTGTTCGATTTGAGATGGATTCGGCCATATACAGATAAGCCGACCAAGCCGTCTCCAACAACGGAAGCCACACAGTCAACCCTAGAAGAATAAACAGTGGTTAAAGTAACAATAGCAAACTGTTAAATATTCGAATGTTACTCACCATTTGAGGAGATAGCAACAAACTTGCAAAAAGTACTTCTCTGGCATCAAGTGCATTGTACAAGGAACCACAGAGAAGAAGTTGCTACGACTGTCAGAGAAGGAAGAAGTAGCTTTCTCCAGCTCAGGTATAGTAAGTATTTTTCCAATGATTTAATGTCAAAAATCCATGTCGAATCTCTTCCTTAGAGTTGTAGTTTTAGGTGCGACACCCAAGACAGGTTACTGCAAGGACAGGAAGATGTGATAGGCCATCAAGAGATTATTTCAAGTAGGCCTCAATGCAGCGCAATTACTACGACCGTTATGTTAAATATACTGAAAAGCGGGGCAAAAGTGGCGTCTAATTCCCTCTTTTACATTATTCCCGCATAATGCAGGAATAAAGTAATTTAGCAGAAATAAAGTAATTGAGCGAAAGTACTTTTATTCTTGCATTATACGGGAATAAAGTAAATTAGCGGGAATAAAGTAACATAGTCTAATTTTGTACGTTTCCTCTTTCGCAGTAAGTTATATAACAATAATTTGTAGAATACAATACGTAATAGAATGTTTGTAAAATACTTGCAAAGCATAATTATAACTTGAAAAAGCAGAATGGCTATTTACACCCCAAGACGCACATGTCAATACTCTTTAATATGTGAAGTTATTTTATAACTATATGTGAACAGGTCATAGTAATTTATGCTTTTTATTTTCTCTTTTTGTTAAGAATAATATAATCAAATATATACATAATAATAATCATCTATAATATTTAATCGAATTTAATTTTTTTTTAAGAGTAATATATCTTATAAATATAAGCCAAAATGCAATTAATTGCATCATAACAAAATAGCAAGCATCGTTAGCTGTAGATGTTTCATATACTTATAACTCGTGTAGCAGTATGAAAGAACATTGACATTTCATATGACTTTAGATCTGACACTATCGCTGCTGTCCCTTCAACACCACACTTATGTTTAACAAATAACACAAAAACCATTACTATCCAAATTTTCTTACTTGGCCCAGTATCTTATTAACGTAAATTTCAACTTAACATATTTTAATTGGGAATGATAGATGGTAAAATATTTAGTTATAATAACAAAATTTAATTACAGTTTATAAAATTCCTTATAATTTGTACGATGTATTTTGAATTGTTCATAGAAGTATGATTTAGGAAATTGAAAAGATTGAACACCAGACGAACTATATTGTATACGCTAGTTTATTCCAGCTTGACACCAAGCAGCTTGACACCACGACCATATAGTTGGTCTGATGTCCAATCTTTTCAATTTCCTAAGACATGATTTGTAAGCTTATAATACTAATCAATTTTTACTAGAACTGTCAAACAATAAAGATGCAGTAGCATCAGTATTAGTATATTTAATTGCATTTTAGCTTATTTTTCTAAGGAAAATTACTCTCGACAAACAAAAAAAATTGAATATCAGTTGATTCTTTAGAAGAAAATAGAAAGCATTTATATTTATTGCTAATTCATATATATTTATAAACTTCATATATATTAAAGAGAATTAACATGAGCGTGTCTTGAATTGCAACAAGTCATTCTTATTTTTTTAATTTAATATTTATGATTTTCAAGTATTCTATACATAAAAGTACAAGTTATTGTTATATAATTTATAGTAAAAGTGGAAAACCATTTAGTAGTAAATTTAAAGCCATATAATATCTACAACATGGATTTTTTCTTAATTCAAAGGTATGTGATAATAATTAAGTAGCACTTGTTTATATCACTTGCAAACCATACATATAAAATTGAAAAGAACAGTTTGAACAATTTTAACTCAGACGTCGCTCATGTCAACACGCTAGTTTAGTATGTATGTGTATGCTGGGGATCTGGGGTACGCAAACCCTATTCAACAGACGTACTGTCTCCTGTCAAGGCTTCGAGTAGCGTAGGCTCGAGACTCTTTAAACATCGTCTCGTCTTTCTTCTTTCTGCCATTTGTTGTCGAGAAAATTATAGTATAAATAGAACAGTATAAATCATGTTCTCACTACAAATGTTTCATTAAACTATTATTTTTCAAACACTGCTAAATTTCTAATTAATTTATTATAATTTATAAATTATAAATTTATAATTTATTGTTATAAATTCAGCAGAGTGTTTTAAATACATATATCGACATAGGTTTACAAATATAATTAACTGCTTTAAATTTGAGAATAACCATTTTCCATGATAATCAGTAAAACTTTTTCAGTAGCGTTTTAAGTTTTAACCTTTAATTGGATTTATACTTGAATTTGGAAATATTGTGTTACATATTTTTACATTCCTTGGGTCAGGTGATTTGTCAAATGATTTATCACCTTACATATCAAGTGATAAATCGCGCCAAATCGTCACGTGATTTACCATATGCTTCGTCACTTGATTAATCACTTCATTTGTCAGATGATAAATCAGATGATATTTCTCGCTAGGGATGACCTTTGGTACGAAAAATTTGATCTTTGTCATGCCAAGGTTACAATTAAGCCAATGCGTATCGTAGTTCGGCTATTCAAGGTCATGATTAAGGTCAAAACAAAGGTCACCATTGAATTGCCAAGGAAAAATCCTAAACCTCCTATATCAAACATTTTTCCTGATGGCCGAATTATTCATGTTATCCTCTCATCTGAAAACCTAACCTTGGCATGACCTCTAAGATCAGATTTTGTTCCTCCCATGATTATATCCGATTGTATAGTGTTCTGTTTTTTTCGATTCCAGGTTCAAATGTATGTGCTTCCATTTGAAAAAATCAACTTAACCACAAAATGACCTTCAAGGTCATGATCAAGGTCAAAACCAAATACACTATAAAATAGCCAGGGAAAAATCCTCAATCCACTACATCAAACATTTTTCCTAAAGTTCGAATTTTTCAACTTATTTAGCCGTGCCGGAACTTTTGGGACACCTTGTATTCTACACACATTTTTTATTCATATTGTTAAGTCATTTCATAAAATATTTAAATTTTAATTCATCAGTATAAAACATTTAAATCATATTTTGGAATCAAATTCAGAATCAAAGGATTGATTGTTGTCAACAGAAGTTGAAAAACCAAATGTAATGCACAAACGTGTGCGGAATCGAAATATTATTTCAAGCCATGTAAAACTCAAACTAGAATATAAAAGCATCTAGTTTCGAGAATCTTTCAGCGCCGAGTTAGGTAAATATGGTTTTGTCCGGTTTCGGTATGTTTACCGTTTACACTAAATATTGCGTACGTGCCGAAACATCGGACCAGTGCGTCGATATGCTACTGTAGTCTGGCGCCTGCACACTAGAGCTCTTCGCCGATTGGGCGCACGATAGGCGGCCGAAAAGTATGAATGGTACGACTGTAACGCGCGCGATCAAACAGCGAGCGGAGGACTTGGCGCGTGACACGAGGACCACACATATAACGGAGTTATGTAGATGCGCGGTACTAAGCAAGACGAGAATTAAAATCATTTCTAAACCGATGTAGGCGGGGGACGCAAGGTCCACGTATATTAGAAAATTACATAAAAGTGCAACAATAAGCAAAACAATTATTTAAATAATTTTGAACCCAAAGTAGCCGGAGGCAACAAGGTTCACACATATTAGGGAATAACATAGAACTGCTACAATATGCAAAACAATGATTTAAATAATTTCTAAACCAAAGCAGCCGGGGGAAGCAAGGTCCACACATCTTAGGGAATAACATATAAGTGCGACAATAAGCAAAACAATTATTTAAATAATTTGAAACCAAATTTGGTGGGGGATACGAGGTCCACGCATATTAGGGAATTACATAAAAGTGCTCCAATAAGCAAAACAATTATTTAAATAATTTTTAAACCAAAGTAGCCGGGGAAACGAGGTCCACGCATATTAGGAAATTATATAAAAGTGCGACAATAAGCAAAACAACTATTTAAACAATTTTTAAACCAAAGTAGCCGGGGGAAATAAGGTCCGCGCATATTAGGAAATTAAATAAAAGCGCGACAATAAGCAAAACAATTATTTAAATAATTTTTAAACCAAAGTAGCCGGGGGAAACAAGGTCCACACATATTAGGAAATTAAATAAAACTGCGACAATAAGCAAAACAATTATTTAAATAATTTTCAAACCAAAGTAGCCAGGGGAAACAAGGTCCACGCATATTAGGAAATTACATAAAAGTGCGACAATAAGCAAAACAACTATTTAAAAAATTTTCAAACCAAAGTAGCCGGGGGAAATAAGATCCGCGCATATTAGGAAATTAAATAAAAAAGCGACAATAAGCAAAACAATTATTTAAATAATTTTTAAACCAAAGTAGCAGAGGGCAACAAGGTCCACACATATTAGGGAATTAAATAATACTGCGACAATAAGCAAAACAATTATTTAAATAATTTTCAAACCAAAGTAGCCGGGGGAAACAAGGTCCACACATATTAGGGAATTAAATAAAACTGTGACAATAAGCAAAACAATTATTTAAATAATTTTCAAACTAAAGTAGCCGGGGGCGACAAGGTCCACACATATTAGGGAAGAACATAGAAGTCTAGACTAAGCAAAACAATTATTTAAATAATTGTTTTGCTTATTGTCGCTGTTTTATTTAATTTGCTAATATGCGTGGACCTCGTTTCCCCCGGCTAATTCAGTTTAAAAATTATTTAAATAATTGTTTTGCTTATTGTAGCAATTTTATGTAATTTCCTAATATGCGTGGACCGCGTTTCCCCTGGCAACTTTGGTTTAAAAATTATTTAAATAACTGTTTTGTTTATTGCAGCACTTTTATGTAGTTTCCTAATATGCGTCGACCTTGTTTCCCCCGGCTACTTTCGTTTAAAAATTATTTAAATAATTGTCTTGCTTATTGTCGCACTTTTATGTAATTTCCTAATATGCGTGGACCTTGTTTCCCCCGGCTACTTTGGATTAAAAATTATTTATATTGTAACGCGTGCGCGAGTTAGGTAATTCGAGAGTCGAATTACCCGCGCCGAGCAGGCATGCTCACCGGGGGCGGGAGCGCGCGAGCATCCTGACCGGATTAGAACGGTCTCGCGACGCGTAATATGCCCGTCGCGTACCGGCGAAGCTGCTACGGCTTTATAGGAGTCACGGCAGCCATCTTCGTGTCTGCTATCGTGCCGAGAACTTCTCTCCAGTGTGTCTCTCAAAAGTTACCTCATCCGCGCCATCCTAGCTTTTTATAGTTATCGCGAGTGTAGTGGAGGCTCCGAGTAGGGTGTGTACGTGCGAAAGAGAGACAGAGAGAGAGAGCGATCCCGAGCCGCGTGAGCCGCACGAGACTACGAGCGACGAGCCGGCAGCCAGCCCGCCTGCCAACCCAATACAGCGAGTAAGAGAGAGAGAGAGAAAGAGAGCGCAACTGCTGTGCGAGCGACAGGGAGCGAGAGAGAGTCGAGTGCAGCGGCTGCTCCTTCCTAACGTAAGTTTTCTACTCTCCTCTCGCGGGTTCATTGTAAAGGCTCGCACGGAAATCGCCCCGTGCAAGCTTTCTGTGCCGTGTACGTGCGGGTGTGTGTCCGCCCGCCGTACTTTAATACCGCGCGCGAAATTAGCAGCTTCGCCGCGCGGTGTTTAGTTCGCGCGTTTGAATATTAACGGTCGCGCGCGAACTAACTCATAATTGTTCTAATCAGCACGTGCGTTGTGCTTGTAGAGATTAGTGATTTTAAATATACTGTGATATCTAGTTACTCGTCGCGTTGTTCATTATAACCTGTCCTTCTCCCGGATACCGCCGCCTCCGTGGGAAAACGACTCCGCCGGTCGTTCTCATATCTGAGCATAGCGGCCGCGCGCTTTACTCTTCGAGCGCGCGCTTTTCACTCAGCGATCCAATTAGTTGGAAAGCGAAGTTTGTGTGCGATCTTCGCGTTGTTTTCGGGATTCCAGGAGCAGATCCTCGGGTAAGTCATTTTAGTCTGACACCCGCGGCACCGTGTTCTAGGGCATCGCTGGCCTGTGGCTTGTTGGGATTTTCCCCCACTAGCCATCCCGTTACAACTGGCGCCACAACGTTTTGGGGGTGGAGAAGGATCCGCGGCGCGTACGTGATACGCGGCGAAGCTTGGCGCGAAGAAGCTCAGCAGCGTAGCTAAGCATAAGCTGCAAAGAAAGGCTCTTCGTGCCGCAGCTCGTAAGCGCGTGTGTGCGTGTGCGTGACACAGCCGTGCTGTTGCGAGAGTGCGGCCGAGAGGTTAGGCAAGCGATAGCCAATAACCCTCGACCTAGAGTGCCGACGAGGAGAGATCTTGATCGCGAAATTTTTGTACGTGGGTAATTGTTTTTAACAATTAAAATTTTTTTTAATAACAATTAATTTTTTTTAACGACAAAAATTTTTTTTTAAGCTATAATTAATTTTTTTGATTAATTATTTCTCGACTCGAAAATTTTTTTTTCTCCTCTCGTATTTTCGATACGAATTATTCTTTAGTGGCCGAAAAATAAAATTTTTTTTTCTTTGCTCGTGCTGTTAGTAGAAAATCGAGAGAAAGTCGGCAGGCACTCTCGGAACAAAAAGTTACCTGTGCGCCCGAGTAAAAACTCGAGCGCAAAAATCCCCTCGAAGTTTAAAATTGTTTTTTATTTTTTTAGGCGAAAATTGTATTTATTTTTTGTGTTTTTTGGTGATATTGTCCGTTTTGACACTGATATATATATATATATATATATATATATATATATATATATATATATATATATATATATATATATATATATATATATATATATATATATATATATTTTCACATATATTTATTTTAATATTACAAGTGCGAGTAGTTGAGCGTAATTAATTACAAATAGTAATTAATTACAAAAATAGCTTTTGTTCTTTTAGAGCCGCGTACGGGAAACCCTCGTGTGTCATCGAGGTTAAGAGCAACCGCCGTAGCTCTTAGAAAATAACCCGGGTTCGCGTTGAAAAAGCTAGCTCACGGGTTGAATAGGCAAATTCTCTCTGCCATCAATACAGATACTACTCGCGCTAGTAAAATAAGTTCGTGGGGAAGCGCACAGCCAATTGAAACCATGGCCCGATCATGGCAATTTGCGGAATCTGCGGTACTCAATTGGGCCTATACACAGCCCGAAGAGGAAATAAACGAGGCCATGCAAGCCCTTGGTCTACAGCAGTCAGATCTGCAGTCAGTAAATATGCTGACAGCGATCAAGTGGCTTATGGGCGATTATAGTGCCGCCGATTTCGTGCCAGAGCCGGAGCTGTCGGAGCAGCAAGCGTTTGCTAAACGCGAGCAGTCCCGAAGAGCGTTCATCGACTTAACGTTGATGAACAAGTCTGGGTCGACTATTGTGGATCCCAATACTGACCCAGACCTTCCGCACCCGTTCATAACGCTCCTTGATGACCCGATAGTGATGCAGAAACTCTCGGAGTCTCAGAGGATGAACGCTCCACAACAAGCACATAATGCAGGGGTGGAGCCAGCGGAAGAGGCAAACGGCCAGGAGGTTTCCGGGACAGAGATATTGTGCTCTGCAGCACCCACCAGGACATCTTCAGCCGAAGCTGAGGGACGGCTTCAACAGCAACAGCTCCAACTGCAGCAGCAGCAAATGCAGCAGCAGCAAATAGAGCAGCAGCAAATGCAGCAACAGCAGTTGGAGCAGCAGCGACGGCAGCAACAGCAACAACAGCAGGAGCAACAGCAGCAGCAGCAAGTGCTCCTGGAGGAGCAGCGTAGGCAACGACAATGCCAGCGCAACTACGAAGAAGAGTCGTTGTTAGCACGAAATAGGCAGCACGGATTCTGGCAGCAATCGCGAAACCCGCCGCAGTCGCAAAACCTAGAGTGGCCGCGCCAGCGTGAGTCGCGAACCGCCGGGATAGCAGTCGGTGACAATATATTATTGGAGCAGCTACTGGCGGTGATCAAAACACACGTCGGAGAGGTTGAAGAGCTTAAAGAGAATGTACGAATACTTCAAGGAGCTCGACATCCAACCTCAAGTACGCAATTGGAGGGAGTCCAACCCCCAATCACGGGCCGTAGACGAGGATCACCGCATGTGAACTTCCAAGACACGTTCACGTATGCGGAGTTTAACAGCAGCAGCCCGAGTCTCCAGTCCCCACCAGAGGCTGGGAGGAATAATACTAGAAATTCTTCCCAGCGCCAGAGTAGGAATGGGGCGACCCAGGACCCGTCTGAGAGACATACGTATTTGCCTCAGCAGACGAACCGTGATGTGGGCCAGATAGTCCGAAAATGGCACATCAGGTTCTCAGGGTCCTCAAAGGAGCAGAGCGTCGAGTTATTCCTCACAAGAATAGAGGAATGCAGAAATCTAGCTAATCTGATACACGACGAGGTGCTTTCGTCGTTGTCAGAGCTCCTAACTGGGGTAGCAGCCACCTGGTAACGGAGTAACTGCCACACATGGCGATCGTGGCCAGATTTCATAGAGGCCATAACGTTCATGTATGGCGGGGACAGGGGACACCAGCAGCGCGTCATGGCGGAAATAAACGCGAGGACTCAAGGCAGAAATGAACTTACGCGTGATTACGTGGTAAATTTACAAGCCATGATCCTAAAGTTGGTTCCGGTGCCTAGCATCGCTCAACAGTTAGACATCTTGCACCGGAACATGCGGCCAGAACTGCAAAAGATAGTAATGCGAAATCAAATTACGGATTACCGAGGGCTCCTGGACCTGGCCCGGGAAGCCGAATTAGCGCTCGCGGCAGATAAGGTGTATCACTCGCCACCACCGCCCGAGCGCACGTACATGCCAGAATTTGCCTACGTGCCAACTGAGCCATCCACGGATCAGCGGAAAAAGCAGAGTCCAAGCGTGGCGGCGATGGGGCACCAACAGCACGAGCCTCGAGAGAGCCTCGAGGCTGTGTTCCGTCGGGTCATGGCCGAATGCTTATCGGCCTTGTCAAAGAAAGGCACCGACGAGAACAAAGGGCAAAAGCCTAGCCCGCCGCCAACCAGAAAACCTAAGAAGAAGGGTAACTGGGAAAATAGGCGGCGGGAGGGCGGGCAAATTACAAACCAGCCTAGTGGGGTTAGTAGCTCGACCCACCAGGCTAGGCCGCAAAGTCCAAGAAATAACGGACCTCCACAAAAGCAAGAGTACCGAAGGGAACCCGGATATGAGCAAAAGGGAGGCAACAAGCCCAATGCTGCCGGAAACCAATAGGGAAACGGCCAGGGGGGCAGGTAAACACGACCACATACCCGCCCCCAGCTCTCACCAGAGACCGAGGGTAACTCGGTCCAATCGTCTGGAGTGGAGAGCGAAGAAGTGCCCGTGATTCAACCGAATGAAGTCAACCAAGAAACTTGCTCGCGATGGTGGCTTCAAGTAGGTGTAGCCGGTTGCAGGCTACGAGCACTCTTCGATACAGGAGCTTCCTGGACTGGGATGAATTCTATAGGCCTACAGCTCGCTACGGCCTGTGGAAAAGAGTTAATCCCAGCTAGCGGCCTAACGGCACGGGTGGCAAACGGGCAAAGCATAGCAGTGGTTGGCTATGTGTATCTGCCCATGGTCGTGGCTGGCGTGTGCAAAGAAGTGCGCGTCGCAATAATGCCAGATCTAGATACGGAGTGCTACTTGGGGGTAAACTTCATTAAGAAGTTTAGCGCTGTCTTAGACCCCACAGATAACACGCTGCATCTCAAGGATGACGATGCAAGCGTAAAGTTAGAAGTAGCCGCCATAACCGCAAACAACACCATGTCCGTATCAGCTATAGGGTTGGCGGACCCAACAGAAGAAGGGCGCAAAGAGGTAGAAGCTTCAGTAGCTCAGCTGATCGGTAGCAGCCTGGCACCACTCGGGTGTACTTCGTGGATCGAGCATGCAATAGACGTCGGATCTACAAGACCCATTAAACAGAAATACTACCCTGTATTTCAGGAACTCGAGGAAGAGATGCACAAACAGGTGGAGGAAATGCTAGTTGCGGGAATAATAGAACCCTCGACAAGTGGCTGGTCAAGTATAGTGGTAATGGTACGCAAGTCAAACGGGAAGTTCCGTTTCTGCGTGGACTTCAGAAAAGTGAACGCAGCGTCAAGGCCAGACGCGTACCCGTTACCATACATGGATAGCATCTTGCGCATACTGCAGAAAGCGCGATACATCTCCACGTTGGATTTAAGCAGTGCGTACCACCAGATACCACTTAGTCCGGAGTCCAAAGAGACTACGGCCTTCACCGTGCCAGGCAAAGGGCTTTTCCAATTTACGAGAATGCCCTACGGTCTTTCGTATGCCGGAGCGTCCTTCCAGAGGCTGATTGGCAAAGTCATCGGCCCCGAACTCGAACCTTTTGCTTACTCGTATCTCGACGGTATAATAATAGTCACAGAGACATTCGAGGAGCATAAAGAGGTTCTAAAAAGAGTTCTGGACAGGATACAGGACGCGGGCCTCACAATGAATCGCGAGAAGAGCGTCTTCTGTCGCGATGAGGTCCAATATCTCGGGGTCATAGTAAATAGAGATGGTTTTAAGCCAGACCCCGAGAAAATAAAGCCCATTATGGAGTATCCGGTACCGAAAAACCTCCGTTAGCTGAGACGCTTCTTAGGAATGGCCTCGTGGTATAGAAAGTTTTTATCGAACTTCGCCACAATTGCTGAACCACTGACCGAATTAACGAAAAAGGATCGGAAATATGAGTGGTCAACGGCACAAGCAGAGGTCTTCCAAAAGCTAAAAGTGCTAGTAGCTTCTGCACCGATTCTACACCTACCGGTATCTAACGCGCAGTTCGTGGTGCAAACTAACGCGAGCGATACAGGTCTGGGAGCGGTGCTATACCAAATAATTGACGGCGATGAAAGAAGGCTTGAAGTGGCTCCGTGACCTCCAAAACCCGACCGGCAGGTTAGCTAGGTGGGCTTTGGAGCTGCAGAACCACAGTTTCACGGTCGAACATCGAAAGGGCTCGTTGTACAATGTCCCAGATGCCCTTTCACGGATGTTCGAAGAAGAAGAGCCAGCGGTCGCCGCGTTAGAGCTCGAGCGCGATACAAACGACCACTGGTATCTCAAGATCGTGAAAGAGGTTCAACAGCAGCCGCGAGACTTCGCCACGTTCAAGCTGGCGGGGGGGAGACTGTACAAGTACAACCCTAATGAAGTCATACACGAATCTCTCGGCGACGACGATGCATGGAAGTTAGCAGTCCCTCACGAAAAGCGACGCGAACTACTGAGAGAATGCCATGACTTTCCAACTGCTGGGCACTTGGGCCGCGAGAAAACTCTAGAGAGAGTAAGGCGGAAGTATTATTGGCCACACATGTCTCGAGATGTGGCCAGGTACGTGAACCAGTGCCAAATTTGCCAGCAGTGCAAAGTCGAACAGCGCGCTCCAGCAGGATTCATGGGTTGTCGTATTACAGAGCGTCCATGGCAAATCGTGGCCAGCGACATTATGGGACCCCTCCCTAAAACCAAGCACGGCCACGAATACATTCTCATCTTCCAGGACCTGTTTACACGCTGGATCGAAGTAATTCCGATAAAAAGGGCAGATGGCAAATCGGTGATAAAAGGGCTCAACGAACGAGTATGTCTGCGGTTCGGAGTCCCTGAGGTATTTCTCTCCGATAATGGGACTGAATTTAAGAACGTACCCTTAGGGGCATTCTTAAAGGAGAGAAACGTGCATCACACGTATACACCACCATATCACCCTCAAGCCAATTCCGTCGAGCGTGTGAACCGAACGGTGAAGACCATGATCATGTCTTACGCTGAGGAGAATCACTGGTCCTGGGATAAGCATCTGAACGAACTGGCGTTCGCGTATAATACGGCAGAACACAGCTCTACCAAGATAAGTCCTGCCATGCACATTTACGGCCGACAGCCTGACCCACCGAAGACACTAAGGCGTGAGGAAGACAGGTTAGCCGAAGGGCAAGGGCAGCAAGAGGCGATAAATAATTGGGTGGCGCGCATGGACAAGCTCCGCGAATTGCACGTTCGGGCGGCCGCGCGCAAGCAGAGCAGGTGAGACAAGCCAAATATTATGACGCTCATCGTCGACCTCCAGAATTCTGTCTAGGCGATCGTGTATGGAGAGAGAATAAGGTACTATCCTCAGCAGGTGAGGGGATTTCTGCCAAATTAGCCCCGAAGTACGCGGGGCCCTACACGATTGTGAATATTCTAGGCGAAAACACCTATGAGATCCAAGGTGAGGATGGTCGAACGATCAGTCCCGTCCATGCGCAGCAACTCAAGCGATACGTCTCCGCAGAAGAGCCCAAAAACTACTTGGACAAAAGTAGTCAAGAAGTAGCCCAGTCGCTACCACCGAGGGACTCTTCAGCCGAACGTAACGTGCCAGCGGGCAACAGAGTTAGCGAGGGGAATGTACGGCCTCGGGCGACGGCTGAGAGGCGCGGTCCACCTCGTAAGACCGCGCTGTTAGCTAGGCCAGGAAAGCGTGCGAGCGACGGCCGACCTACGCGTACGGTCGGTCCAACATAGTCCAAGCGAGGCCCAGGGAGGTCAAAGGGCTCGAAGAAGAAGCCTGCACCTGCCGATGTCGGGCCAATTAGCCCCCGTCGAACCCGAGCGTCCGAAAAGCGCTAACTGTGTCGTCCAGAAATTGTGCCGTCCGTACTAACCCGTGTTCGTCCTTGTTTTCCGATCCTCAGTCTCACCAATCTCCGGGGTCAATTTACCTGTTGCAGGATATGCAGGGCCTGACTCCAGATATAGCAGAGATGGCGAAGAAGGTGATTGCTGGATTAATCCAGTGCAACCCTGACCCCGCCGTCATTGACTTCCTGGAGCAAGTAGTGGAGGGCATAGACGCGGTAACACAGGCACCACCGCCAGTGGAAGAGCCCTCCACACTTGTCATAGATGCGTTAGAGGCGCCGGAACCAAGAAGGGAACCTTCGGGACCAACCGACGCAGGTGTTGGCCCGTCCCTGCTCCGGCGACCTCATCCTCCGAAGGAGCAGCGGGAGAAGAGCGGGGCTCGGCCAGAAGAAGCACCAGTCGAGCCGATTGGTGCCGGCCGAGTTCCCGAAGTCGCGGCTCGGGCCGCACAAGGAAAAGAAGGAGATGCTCCGACCCAGGCCCCAAAAGGAGCACCGACCGATGGAGTCGGTGCGGCCTGGGTCCCGGTGGAGCAGCCTCTAGAGGAGCCGTGGCGCCTCAGCAAGTCCTCGCGCGCTGCGGACGAGGCTGCCCTGGCCGCACTGGAGGATTTTCTCCAGTGCCACGGTGAGGCCGACGAGCGGCAAGCCGGCAAATGGGTCGGAATAGCCCAAGGCCGGCGAGAAGAGCTCGCGGCCGCCGCAGAGGCTAGGGCCGCCAGGCTGCGCCGCGCCGCCTTGCAGAAGGAGGAGGAGGCTCGTCTGGCACGTGCGCAGGAGCGCATGGAAGAGGCCAGGCGAGCCAGGGAAAATGCGGAGGAGACGGCGCGTCGGGCCAAGGAGGAGGCCCAGCGACGTCTCCTACGAGAAAAGGAGCGCCTCCAAAGGGCGCTAGAAGAGGAGAAGGCGGTCCGGGAGGCGTTTAATGCACAGGCTCTTCCCCGGTGCTTCATGTGTGGCGAGCTTGGGGTAAAGAAGTCGAAGCACTGCTCCAACCAAGCTCGCCACAAGGGGCGCCGGACTTACTCCCGGGCCAGCTGAAGAGGACTGAGCCCCGAAGTGTTTCTTTTTTTTGTTTTTTTTAATAAAAATTAAAAAAAAAACGATAATGGGTGACTCCGATTCTTATACTACCCTTGTCCAAAATTCCTTCCCGAAAGGCTCCACGGAATTAACCTTATTTTCAGGTACGACGACGGCCATGGATGGCAGAGCTGCTCGTGGTCCCCTAAGCAGCGTCTGGCCGGGGGGTGTAACGCGTGCGCGAGTTAGGTAATTCGAGATTCGAATTACCCGCGCCGAGCAGGCATGCTCACCGGGGGCCAGAGCTCGCGATCATCCTGACCGGATTAGAACGGTCTCGCGACTATATGCCCGTCGCGTACCCGCGAAGCTGCTACGGGTTTATAGGAGTCACGGCAGCCATCTTCGTGTCTGCCATCGTGCCGAGAACTTCTCTCCAGTGTGTTTCTCAAAAGTTACCTCATCCGCGCCGTCCTAGCTTTTTATAGTTATCGCGAGTGTAGTGGAGGCGCCGAGTAGGGTGTGTACGTGCGAAAGAGAGACAGAGAGAGAGAGAGCGATCCCGAGCCGCGTGAGCCGCACGAGACTGCGAGCGACGAGCCGGCAGCCAGCCCGCCTGCCGACCCAATACAGCGAGCAAGAGAGAGAGAGAGAGAAAGAGAGCGCAACTGCTGTGCGATCGACAGGGAGCGAAAGAGACTCGAGTGCACCGGCTGCTCCTTCCTAACGGAAGTTTTCTACTCTCTTCTCGCGGGTTCATTGTAAAGGCTCGCACGGAAACCGCCCCGTGCAAGCTTTCTGTGCCGTGTACGTGCGGGTGTGCGCCGTACTTTAAGACCGCGCGCGAAATTAGCAGCTTCGCAGCGCGCCGTATAGTTCGCGCGTTTGAATATTATCGGTCGCGCGCGAACTAACTCATAATTCTTCTAATCAGCACGTGCGTTGTGCTTGTAGAGATTAGTGATTTTAAATATACTGTGGTATCTAGTTACTCGTCGCGTTGTTCATTATAACCTGTCCTTCTCTCGGATACCGCCGCCTCCGCGGGAAAACGACTCCGCCGGTCGTTTTGATATCTGAGCATAGTGCCCGCGCGCTTTACTCTTCGAGCGCGCGCTTTTCACTCAGCAATCCAATTAGTTGGAAAGCCAAGTTCGTGTGCGATCTTCGTGTTGTTTTCGGGATTCCAGGAGCAGATCCCCGGGTAAGTCATTTTAGTCTGACACCCGCGGCACCGTGTTCTAGGGCATCGCTGGCCTGTGGCTTGTTGGGATTTTCGCCCACTAGCCATCCCGTTACAATATAATTGCTTTGTTTATTGTAGCACTTTTATGTAATTTTCTAATATGCGTTTACATCTTTTCCCCCGGCTACTTGAGTTTAGAAATTATTTAAATCATTGTTTTGCCTATCGTAGCACTTCTATGTTATTCCCTAATATGCGTTGTAACACTCTGCTGGGGATCAGATCAGAGGTTGGCGGGTAATAAATCGGAGTAACACTCGAGTTAATGGACTTAGAATTTATTGAAGTTAGATCTAGTTATTATATATAACGGGCGCCAGGTGCGTGCGTCAATCGCATCAAACTAATTCTTCGCGGACTAGCTCTGCCGGGAGCCCAAAAACTCTCACTCTAAACTACAGCTCCAGCAGGGACTGCAGCTGGCGCGAATTTGGAGTCTCGCGCTCTCGACATGGACGCGCACACACACTTCGCGGCGGGGGACCCGGGGTCGGGACATACGTCGGGGACAAACCTCGACCAGGTCGATGTGCTGAGGCAGGCTGCTCTCTCTCTTTCTCTTTTCGAGCTGCACCACGTCGACCCTCGTGGCAGATCTCTCTCTCTCTCTCTCACTCTCTCTGCGACGACGACGCTCCGCGGTGGCACAGGTAGAGACGAGAGCGTAGGTCGCGAAAGCACGTATTGCGTCACGCGGCACGACGGTAGGCAACGGAATGGATGCCGGTCGGTGCGCGCACGTTGTTCTGCCGCTCCAGTTCGCCGATCGGTCGTCTTCTTGACCGCGACGCGAGCGAGCAGTTCACATGACTCCTGCTGCTCGCGCGCGGTGTCTCCCATGAACGGCCGACGGCGCTACGACACAGTGCCTCTCTCTCTCTCTGCTCCCGGGCGTTGGCTGCTCCTGTCAGCTGCCTGTATGAGCTTCAGCTAGAGCTTTTTCTCGATCTCCTTGAGGGAGGACGAGCATCCACGCATCCATGTCAGGCAGCAACGGATCTACGGTCTTATTCAGACGATACGCGTACAGTAAGCCATTTACTACCTTCCAATCCGGGTACTTCCTTGGGTTTCTCTCGATATTGCTTATTCTCCCTTGATACGATGGATCTTCTGCTGTAGCAGTGGCGATAGCTGCAAGCTCATAATTTCCTTCCCAAGCACGCGAAAGCGCGTCCGGAACCTTGTGCAGCGCACCTTTGCGGTGTACAAATTCAATGTTATACATTTTCACAGCCGTATTCCATCTGGCTAATCGACCAGCTGGGTCTTTGAGGTTATTTAACCTCAACAGGCTGTGGTGATCTGTGATTACTGTAAACTTCTCACCTAGCAAATAATCTCGCAGCTTCTCGACGGGCCATAAGACGGCGAGGCACTCCTTCTCAGTGACAGTATAATTTCTCTCTGCCTTCGACATAGTCCTACTCACAAAATAGATAGGGTGCTCCTCGCCATCAAATATCTGTGTCAGTACTCCAGCTATAGCATAATCACTCGCATCTGTTTGCAGAGTGAAGGGTAGCGACAGATCTGGCCTTGCAAGCACAGGAGCTTGCGTCAGTGCGAGCTTCAGCTTCTCAAACGCTTGCTATTGCTCTTCGTGGCACTGCCACCGAACATCCTTCCTCAGCAGCTTGGTTAGCGGTGCCTTATACCCTGCTAGGTGAGCCAATCATGCCGAGAAATCTTCTCAGCTGCCTTATGTTGAAGGGCTCTGGATACTCGAGGATGGGCTTTACTTTATCTTCATCAGTTTTCAGTCCGTCCTCGTTAACGATATAACCTAAGTACTTAACCTACGCGCAACATAACTCAGACTTTTTGAGGTTAATCTGTAGGTTTGCGTCTTCTAACGCCGTGAGCATGATCTCTAACCACTTTGTGTGCTCTTCAAATGTCGGCGAGACGATAATGACATCGTCTAAATAGGCGAACACATACGGCTCCCAGGCAGCCTTGATTAGGTTATCCATGATGCGCTGGAACACAGCTGGAGCATTTGTCAGCCCATATGGTAACCGGATGAAGTGGAAAAGTCCTCGTCCTGGAACTGAAAATGCGGTGACCTCTCTGCACTTCGGATCCAACGGAATCTGGTGGTATGCCTGGCTTAAATCTATCTTAGAAATATACTTAGCGGAACTTAACTTATTAAGTATATCATCCATGTTTCGCAATGGATACGCGATAGACTTAGTATGCTTATTAACATGCCTATAGTCTATGCAAAATCGAAACAAGTCATACAATTTTGGAACTAACACAGGGCAGTTTCGCCAGGGGCTATCAGATGACTTGATAATTCCCTCCTCCAGCATCCTATCGACTTCAGCCCAAGCCGTCTGCAACATCTCCGGAGTATACTTCCGAGGAGCTTGGCGAATGGGTTTATTTCCTTGAATGTCAATGGAATGCGGGGCGACGTTAGCTAACCCTAGCTTTTCTGGTGTAGATCGAATCAATCTCTGTTTGATTTCTTCAATAAGCAACTGCTGATCAGCTGTAGCAGGACTCAGTCCTCCTATGCTGGCTAGAGCTGGGAAACAAGTTGGATCTTGGCCGTAAGGGTAAAACTGATGCACTACTCCCTTCGGTGTCCACCATGTATCGCTCTCGTAGTCGATCTTCATCTTAAACAACCGTTTGAAGTCGATTCCGAGAATGCAGTCGTACTGAAGCTCATCTGCTACACGGAAAGGCATAGATAATTTTGTATTATCGATTCTCACCGTCATATTCAGTACTCCTTGTAGCTTCACTGCACCTCCGTCAGCTACGCGTACTGAAGCTGCTTCCTGCTCCAATTTCTTGGCAAATTCCTTGCTGACGCCTTTGCCGAGATACGAGTGAACGGAGCCTTCGTCGAGCATGCCTAAGAGTTTTCTTCCATTCAATTCTATGTTGAAGAATAACCTTGGCTCGACGTTGCTGATAGCGCTTCTCTTTATCAGTGATTCGGGAGCTAGAACTTGAGGGTTGTCTCCCTCGCTCATAGCTCCAGCTGAACTGTTTTCTGGAATAACGGCGATCGAATCAGTAGTGGGAGGAGTCCATTCTGAAGTAGGAGGGGGTGAGTTGACTCCGCTAACTTCCCCTCTTACTCGTTTCCCGCCGAGACAGAGTTACACTTTGTACATCTTCGCGCCGTCGTGTTCGGCTATCCACAATTTTGACAGACTGCTGCGTTTATGCACTCTCTCCTTCAGTGACCGGCTTGACCGCAACGGAAACATGGCTCTCTCATTTTCCTTCGCTGCATGTCCTTACATTTCCCTTTAGGAGGAACAACTTCAATCTTCGGTGGTTCCTGCGTAGGCTCTCGCTCCGTTGACTTAGCTTGAGCTTTTTTTCTCTTGTCACTGCGGCGATCTTTACTCTTGCTGCACGGGTCTGGTCTCCGATCTTTCTTCTCTCCTTGCCGTCCATCCGTCGACTTCAATTTCTGTTCCCTCGACGATCGCTGCTTCACTTGATCCTTGCGTGCGTACCTCCAGCTCCTTCCGTAGTCTCTCCTGTAAATCTTCAAAGCTGTACTGCAGGCGAAATGCGTCGACGAAGTCTTCGTATGATTTCCAAAACTGATACTCTCGACGAAACCACTGCCATGACTCATCATCGAGAGATGAGGGCAAGGCTTTCACTATTTCCTCGCGAGTCAGTTTGTACGTTTCTTTGCATTTTGTTAAGTCTGCAATGAAACTTTCGGGGTCTCTTTTCCTATCCCCTTTAAACGTAATGTGCCACTTAGAGAGTAGCTCCGTCATGCGTTTCTCTTTATAGAGCGCTGATCGATCGAAAAACGATGCATCCGTACTCATCCCAGGAGCAGGAACATCAAATCTCCCCGGGTGAAGCTGAAAGCTTGCAGCAGGATGCATCGAAGCTGATGAAAATCCTGTGGCAGCTGGCGGTGGGACTGCAGGCGGAAAATACAACCCAGAATGCGGAATGTTACCATGATACCATGGATACCCTGGAGCATTGGACATCATCAGCTGCGAGGACACAAAAGGTTGCGGAAAATACCCAGGCGGATACTGGAACGACTGTGGCGGCGCTGGCTGATTGTAATACGGGCGCACCGGCTCGACTCGTTCTCCAAATCCGCTCGCTTGTGAAGCTCCAGCTGAAACAAAATTTTGATATCCTGATAAATGATATCCTGATAAATGATAACCTGGTGTTACTCGCGGCATTGGACATTGTGAGTAGACAGTAGGCCCTGCTACGCCGTCGAAATTTCCTAGAGCAACATTAGCTGAAAGCTGAGGAATACTCGCCGAAGGTAGCGAACCAACTCCGGAAACAACACTGTTGAACTCTCTTCCCGGATACCTCGTGGACGGAGCAGCCGGGTATCTCACCTGCTGCGACGGCAACGCTGGAAGCGGCAAAAACGACGTACCATCGAACAATCCGTTCGGCTGCCTCACCGCCCCTCCTTCACTTGCGGATAATGGAATCTCGTGCCGCGCACTCGCCACACTCGTTAAATCCATACTATTTTCCATGAACGTGCTATGCTCGTGAGCACGCAGTGGACCGAGAGGATAACGTGTGGATTGGGCACGCGGATTATGAGCTGACTCCCTCGTGTCATACAACACTTCCGGCGCGGCGATGCTAACACGCCTCTGCACTTCAGAACTCTGTATCGCTGGAGCAACATGGCTGCCAGCTGTCGGCTGCTCGGCCGCACGCCGCGGCTCACTCACTTCGATGTGCAGCCTTGACGTAAAAGTCTGCGACGGCCCCTCCATCGAAATTGGACCACAAAATCGACCTATCGATTGGCCTGTGGAGAGCGGGGCTGCTTCTGAATACTCTGGAGCTACCACCGGCTGCACTGGACCCCTAGATGACGAAAAACGTGCAACAGAATGCCTACTCGACGACGAAGGACTATGCGCAAAAGTGGACTCGTCCGCCGGCTCGTCTCTGGCCGGGTCCCATGGCGCGGCTTCTGTCCCAAAATGGCGTTGCATCTCGTGCCTCTCCAACCTATTACGCAAAATGATCGCGTCCGAGCGAATATTCAGCCCGAACCGCTGAGCAGTCATCGCGACTTCCCCGTCGGTTAGCTTATTAATCGATCGCTTCAGCGCTTCAGCTGCAGCTATCGGGTCGACGCACATTAGATCATTCTTGTCGATACCGATCGAAGCCCAGCTCCAGTCATGATTTTCCATCTTATCACCCTCTCAGTTAGCCTCGGTTGCGTAGCTCCGCTGATTTTCTTTCGCAATCTAAATTTACTCAAAATTTACTTTGGTTTACTATTACAATACTAACTTTAGCAGAACCAAAAAGGCTAAATCTAAAACCAAGCAAAGCAAAGCAAAAAAACCAAAGAAAGAAAATCAAGTCAATCAACCGAGTTGAAGTCAGAAGGTGAAGTGCGACAATTACGCACTTACTTCACGTCCTCCAGCGAACAAAAATCCGCACTACGGTTTCCCCTCCCACTATTAATCGGCTTGAAAAAGTTCTGGCAAGGCGGGGAATAAGAGGAACGGAGTAAGTCAAGGATTTAACCAAGCAAATAAGCCTCGAATTTAAAATCGAAATTGATTCCGTTTGCAATCATGGGCAGGAAGTTCTCTAAACTTTGTACACTTCCTTCACACTTTGCGATTCTTTTCGCCGCGTGGCGAAAGCTGTAGTAAAAGGTGAATTTGCGAGTACTTCATTCCTTATCTGGCAAAGACACACGCAAATCGCAATAAATTTCGCAATATAAATTACGCTTCAACAACAATTTCTTTTTTGTAATTATCTGCAATCTCTATTTCGAAACGTCCGGCCAATTTCTAAAATTAATCACGGCGTCTGTAAACGCTTGCACGCGGTGAACGTCAAATCTCAACATGGCCGCCAGAACGCTTCTTCTCTCACGGTTTCCCAGTTGTGTGTGCACGCCGCAATGGCGAATATCACGACGCAGATCCCTTCTACTTTGCCACGGCCTTTACCGTGGCCCCACGTTGGCTGCGCCACTTGTAACTCTCTGCTGGGGATCAGGGCAGAGGTTCGCAGGTAATAAATCGGAGTAATACTCGAGATAATGGACTTAGAATTTATTGAATTTAGATCTAGTTATTACATATAACGGGCGCCAGGTGCGTGCGTCAATCGCACCAAACTAATTCTTCGCGGACTAGCTCTGCCGGGAGCCGAAAAACTCTCACTCTAAACTACAGCTCCAGCAGGGGCTGCAGCTGGCGCGAATTTGGAGTCTCGCGCTCTCGATATGGACGCGCACACACACTTCGCGGCGGGGGAACCGGGGACGGGACATACGCCGGGGATAAACCTCGACCAGGACGATGTGCTGAGGCAGGCTGCTCTCTCTCTGTCTTTCTCTCGTCGAGCTGCACCACGTCGACCCTCGTGGCAGTTCTCTCTCTCTCTCACTCTCTCTGCGACGACGACGCTTCGCGGTGGCACAGGTAGAGACGAGGGCGTAGGTCGCGAAAGCACGTATTGCGGCACGCGGCACGACGGTAGGCAACGGAATGGATGCCGGTCGGTGCGCGCACGTTTCTCTGTCGCTCCAGTTCGCCGATCGGCCGTCTTCTTCACCGCGGCGCGAGCGAGCAGTCCACATGACTCCTGCTGCTCGCGCGCGGTGTCTCCCATGGACGGCCGACGGCGCTACGGCACAGTGCCTCTCTCTCTCTCTCTCTCTCTCTCTCTCTCTCTCTCTCTCTCTCTCTCTCTCTCTCTCTCTCTCCCTGCTCCCGCGCGTCGGCTGCTCCTGTCAGCTGCCTGGGAGAGCGAGCTTGCTTATGCTCTAGCTACAGCTTGTCCTCGCTGTAGCTGCTGCTGGTTCCTCCGTCTCCTGACCTGCTGGATACGGGAGGGGAGGGACTAGTGCGCGGAGAAGGCAGCGGGGAGGGACGGGCGCGTGCATGTGTGTGCGTCTTGTGTCGAGACGTAGCTCGCCGTGGCCGCCGTGCACATTTCTTCCTGTCTTTTATATGGCATGCAATTTGCCATGTCACAGCGTGGACCTCATTTCTCTCGGCTACTTGAGTTTAGAAATTAGCGTTGAAAACGGGAAAAAAAATTCCCAGAGCCGCAATTACGTTGTTCGGAAAAATGTTTCGATGGTTTCTTGTAGATAACGTTCCCTAATGCTTAGAAAAAAATTATGAACAAAATAGCTCTTCCGGAAAAGCCCCCCCAGGGCAATATACTGTCTCTTAAACATGAAAAAAAATTCCCAGAGCCGCAATTACGTCGTTCGGAAAAATGTTTCGACGGTTTCTTGTAGATAACGTTCCCAAATGCTTATAAAAAAATTATGAACGAAATAGCTTTTCCGGATAAGCCCCCCCAGGGCGATATACAGTGTTGAAAACGGGAAAAAAAATTCCCAGAACCGCAATTACGTCGTTCGGAAAAATATTTCGACGGTTTCTTGTAGATAACGTTCTCAAATGCTTAGAAAAACATCATGAACGAAATAGCTTTTCCGGAAAAGCCCCCCCAGGGCGATATACTGTGTCTTAAACATGAAAAAAAATTCCCGGAGCCGCAATTACGTCGTTCGGAAAAATGTTTCGACGGTTTCTTGTAGATAACGTTTGCAAATGCTTAGAAAAAAATCATGAACGAAATAGCTTTCCCGGAAAAACCCCTCCAGGGCGATATACTGTGTCTTAAACATGAAAAAAAATTCCCAGAGCCGCAATTACGTCGTTCGGAAAAATTTTTTGACGGTTTCTTGTAGACCAAGACCCCACATGCTTAGAAAAAAATTATGAACGAAATAGCTTTTGCGGAAAAGCCCCCCCCCCCCCCCCCCCCCCCCCAGGGCGATATACTGGGTCTTAAACATGAAAAAAAATTCCCAGAGCCGCAATTAAGTGGTTCGGAAACATAATTTGACGGTTTCTTGTAGACCAAGTCCCCACATGCTTAGAAAAAAATCATGAACGAAATAGCTTTTCCGGAAAAGTCCCCCCAGTGCGATATACAGTGTCGAAAATGGGAAAAAAAATTCCCAGAGCCGCAATTACGTCGTTCGGAAAAATGTTAAGACGGTTTCTTGTAGATAACGTTTCCAAATGCTTAGAAAAAAATCATGAACGAAATAGCTTTCCCGGAAAACCCCCCCAGGGCGATATACAGTGTTGAAAACGGGATAAAAAATTCCCAGAGCCGCAATTACGTCGTTCGGAAAAATGTTTCGACGGTTTCTTGTAGATAACGTTCCCAAATGCTTAGACAAAAATTATGAAGGAAATAGCTTTTCGGGAAAAGCCACCCCAGGGCGATATACAGTGTCGAAAACGGGAAAATAAGTTCCCAGAGCCGCAATTACGTTGTTCGGAAAAATGTTTCGACGGTTTCTTGTAGACCAAGTCCCCACATGCTTAGAAAAAAATCATGACCGAAATAGCTTTTCCGGAAAAGCCCCTCCAGGGCGATATACTGTGTCTTAAACCTGAAAAAAAATTGCCAGAGCCGCAATTAAGTAGTTCGGAAAAATGTTAAGACGGTTTCTTGTAGATCAAGTCCCCAAATGCTTAGAAAAACATTATGAACGAAATTGTTTTTCCGGAAAAGCCCCCCCAGGGCTATATGCAGTGTCGAAAACTGAAAAATAAATTCCCAGAGCTGCAATTACGTCGTTCGGAAAAATGTTTCGACGGTTTCTTGTAGACCAAGTCCCCCACATACTTAGAAAAAAATTATGTACGAAATCGCTTTTCCGGAAAATCCCCCCCAGGGTGATGTACTTTGTCTTAAACCCACTTTTGAATCTCTGAATAACATGTATTTTATAGAGAACGTTGAGATGAACTGTACCAATGAGATATCGTAAGAAAGAAAATGACTGCATATCGTTTTTTAACCTCAAAGTCTCTACCAGCTGGAGTAGGTACAAAGTGGCTCGGCCAGCACAGCTTGCGAGATTCGGCTGGGCCCCAATATACGATTTCCGCTAGAAACCAGCCAGCGAGCCCCGATTTGTGTACCTGTCCCTATTTGTGTGCTCTGTTATTTAAACGCGTCCGAGAACGCGTCATAGAAATAAGCTGATACGAAGACAGCATTGAAATAATTTTCTTTCAAAAATTAATCTATTTAGCTTTTATAAGATTTAAGCGTCAAATTTTTTTAGTCAGTACTAAGATTGCAATAATGCTTTAAAAAGTACAACATGTGATTTGGAAAGATTCATTACTTTTTCTTATTCGAAGGTGCTAAGAAACAACAATATTTTTATAAGAAAAGATAATGTATAATAGTAATTTGAAATATAAAAAGTAAAAAGTGGTTTCATGTTATAAAACTAATTTCACACTTACACAATAACCATTTATAACAAATTTCAAGATATTTCTCGTATTTTAAATGGCTTTGTCCGGTAATACCGCACGCAATCAGCATTTGTTCGTGCCGATAGAGCGTAAACATAATGTTTGTTAGGTTATACGTGGCTCAAACGTGATTGTACAAACTACGTTTTTTCGTGTAGAAATATTTCATCACGTTATAGAAAAGAGTGTTATAACCTTCTTTTTATTATATTATACTTTTACTGGCAATAGATTTTGGAAGTGAATTCAAAATTAGCGTCAAAAAGAAGAAAATTGCATAAGAAGCCGATGCAAAATATATCAATGAACTTCCAAATCATAATATCGGTAAATTAATATATTTTTGTAATAAACATGTGAAACGCCTAATATATTATCATAATTTGTATATTTATAGGTTTGATTATATTGAAAATGATATTTCTTATGATGATAAAGTACACTAATCGGGAGCACACAAACGTGTACAAGCACATTAATTGGGGGCATACAATTGCGTTCATCGCCGTCTCTTGCGGCACACAAATGTAAGCAAAAATGATTTTTTTTACTTTTATATAACTTTCGATAGATTTGATATTTTGTAGAAAAAAATATTTCCGTATTTAGATGAAAATTAAACTATCAATATGTATTAATTTCTCATTCGTGCATTGTTAAATGAGTTCAACAAATCGCGACAAACCGGGATGCTTCCTTAAACGCTAATCGTTTGCGCTTTTTCAACTCTCTCATAATCATATGCTGAGTCTCTTGGAAAAAAAACAAAGAACATATATCGATAGATTTTCCCCCTATTTCCAGTGGTGCTATTATTTCTTCTCTGAAATGCTTTTATACCGTCAAAAACTTGAGTTGAAAATTCTGGCCGATTTTTCTAAAAGAATACTATTTTTTTTTTAAATAAATTTTTTCTTTCGAAAGTACAAGTTTTCATCTTCAAGAAATGAAGGGTTCTTAAGTAATAACATTTAAAAGACGGCGGCGAGTCGCCGCGCGTGCTTTGTGCGCTACGCCGGAGCGCGCTGTTGCCGACGTCTTTCACTATTTCGTTGTTTCGTACTTAATAAATATCATATAATAATTTAATAAATATTATATAATATTTTAATCTTTTTTTATTATAAGTCAATACTTTGTGTTTCATCTTTTGCAATTTTTTGTTAATTTACTAATATCTTGTATCTGAATTTAATTGAATAGGTCTTGTCTCAAATTTAGATTTCTTTACTTCTTGGATAGGTGAGTATACTTCTAAAGTTTCCGACCCTGAGAATTGTTATAGTTCAAGCCTCTTAACGTGTGCTAATAGTTTAATAGAATTAAATAATAGAGTTACAGGAACTCTTTTTGCTGATTTTAGCCTTTGTTTTAATTTTAATTCATCGTTTCTAATTCATCATTTCAAGACATCTTTTTTCTCTTTTATATTGTAACGGGATGGCTAGTGGGGGAAAATCCCAACAAGCCACAGGCCAGCGATGCCCTAGAACACGGTGCCGCGGGTGTCAGACTAAAATGACTTGCCCGGGGATCTGCTTCTGGAATCCCGAAAACAACGCGAAGATCGCACACGAACTTCGCTTTCCAACTAATTGGATCGCTGAGTGAAAAGCGCGCGCTCGAAGAGTAAAGCGCGCGGCCGCTATGCTCAGATATGAAAACGACCGGCGGAGTCGTTTTCCCGCGGAGGCGGCGGTATCCGGGAGAAGGACAGGTTGTAAAGAACAACGCGACGAGTAACTAGATATCACAATATATTCACAAGCACTAATCTTTACAAGCACGACGCAAGTGCTGATTAGAACAAAGAGTTAGTTCGCGCGCGACCGTTAATATTCAAACGCGCGAACTATACGGCGCGCGGCGAAGCTGCTAATTTCGCGCGCGGTGTTAAAGTACGGCGGGCTGACACACACCCCCACGTACACGGCACAGAAGGCTTGCACGGGGCGATTTCCGTGCGAGCCTTTACAATAAACCCGCGAGAGGAGAGTAGAAAACTTACGTTAGGAAGGAGCAGCCGGTGCACTCGACTCTCTCTCGCTCCCTGTCGCTCGCACAGCAGTTGCGCTCTCTTTCTCTCTCTCTCTTGCTCGCTGTATCGTGTCGGCAGGCGGGTTGGCTGCCGGCTCGTTGCTCACAGTCTCGTGCGGCTCACGCGGCTCGGGACAGCTCTCTCTCTGTCTCTCTTTCGCACGTTCACTATATACGGCGCCTCCACTACACTCGCGGGGTCTCACAAAGTACGATAGGACGGCGCGGACAAGTAAACTCAGGAGAGACACGGAGGAGATGTTTTACGCGCGATGGCAGACACGAATATGGCTCCCTTTTCTCGCGGGAACCAGTTAGCAGCTTCGCGACGGATGACGGGCATTTTACGCGTCGCGAGACCGATTCGCTACGCGCGGCGCGCCTCGATTCGGCTGCGCAGGAGTTGCGCGCGCGCGCTCACTACCTTCGCGCGGTAAATTAGAATCGCGGCTAGACACGCGTTACACCCCCCCGCCAGACGCTGCTTAGGGGACCGAGAGCAGCTCTGCTAATCATGGCCGTCGTCGTACCTACTAATATGGTAGTAATGATTAGGAGAAGGAGGTTCGGAAAGGAACATTGCAGAATCGGAGTCACCGGTTTTTCTTTTTAATTTTTATTAAAAAGTATATATAAAAAAAACTACTGGGCCTCACCCTTCTTCAACTGGCCCGGGAATACGATCGGCGCCCCTTGTGACGAGCTTGGTTGGGGCAATGTTTTGACTTTTTCACCCCAAGCTCGCCACACATAAAGCACCGGGGGATCGCGTTACTGTCGAGCGCATCCCGGGCCGCTCGCTCTTCTTCGAGCGCCCTCCTAAGGCGCTCTTCTTCTTTTTGGAGACGGCGCTGGGCCTCTCCCTTGACCCGGCGCGCCGTCTCCTCCGCCTTTTCCCTGGCTCGCCTGGCCTCTTCCATGCGCTCCTGCGCACGAGCCAGGCGAGCCTCCTCCGCCTTTTCGAAGGCGGTGCGGCGCAGCCTGGCGGCCCTGGCCTCTGCGGCGGCCGCGAGCTCTTCGCGCCGGCCTTGGGCCATTCCGATCCATTTGCCGGCTTGCCGCTCGCCGGCCTT
Organism: Torymus aiolomorphi; assembly: GCA_036365515.1. NCBI lineage: Eukaryota > Metazoa > Arthropoda > Insecta > Hymenoptera > Torymidae > Torymus > Torymus aiolomorphi. Next base: position 146,492,789 of record CM070874.1, read on the forward strand.
ACCGTGGCACTGGAGAAAGACCTCCAGTGCGGCCAGGGCAGCGTCCTCCGCAGCGCGCGAGGACTTGCTGAGGCACCGCGCTTCCTCGAGGGCCTTCTCCACTGGGACCCAGGCCGCACCGACTTCATCACTCGGTGCCCACTTGGGGGCCTGGGTCGGAGAACTCTCTTTCCTTTCTTCGTCGGCCCGAGCCGCGTCGGCGTTTCCTTCCGGCGCCATCTCTGAGGCTCGGACCGACGCCTCTTGTGAAAGCCGTTCTTCCCGGCTTTCCTGCTGCTCCTTCGGGGGACGAGGTCGCCGAAGCGGACTGGGACCGGCCTCTGCCCAGGCCGGCTCCGAAGGTCCCTTTCTTGGCTTTGGCTCCTCTATCTCCTCGATCATGACGGTGGAGGGCTCTTCCACTGGCTGGGGTGCCAGTGTCACAGCGTCGATGCCCTCCACGACCTGCTCCAAAAAATCGATGACGGCGGGGTCAGGATTGCACTGGATTAATCCAGCGATCACCTTCTTCGCCGTCTCCGCTATTTCGGGAGTCAGGCCTTGCATGTCCTGAAACAGGTAAATCGATCCCGGGGAGGAGTGAGATTGAGGACTGGAGAATTAAGACGAACACAGGTTAGTACGTACGACACAAGTTGGACGGCACAATTATTGCTTTTTATACGCTCGGGTTCTACGAGGACTAATTAGTCCGGCATCAGCAGGTACGGGCTTCTTCTTCGAACCCTTTGGCCTCCCTGGGCCTCGCTTGGGTTCTGTTGGACCGGCCACACGCATAGGCCGGCCATCGCTCGCACGCTTTCCTGGCCTAACTAATAGCGCGGTCTTACGACGTGGACCGCGCCTCTTAGCCGTCGCCCGAGGCTGTACATTCCCCTGGCTAACTCTGTGGCCCTCTGACGTGTTACGTTCGGCTGAAGAGTCCCTCGCTGGTAGCGCCTGGGCTACTTCTGCTGAGACGTATCTCTTGAGTTGCTGCGCATGGACGGGACGTATCGTTCGACCATCCTCACCTTGGATCTCATAGGTGTTTTCGCCTAGAATATTCACAATCGTGTAGGGCCCCGCGTACTTCGGGGCTAATTTGGCAGAAATCCCCTCAGCTGCTGAGGATAGTACCTTATTCTCTCTCCATACACGATCGCCTAGACAGAATTGTGGAGGTCGACGATGAGCGTCATAATATTTGGCTTGTCTCGCCTGCTCCGCTTGCGCGTCGGCCGCCGCCCGAACGTGCAATTCGCGGAGCTTGTCCATACGTACCACCCAATTGTTTATCGCCTCTTGCTGCCCTTGCTCTTCGGCTAACCTGTCTTCCTCCCGCCTTAGTGTCTTCGGTGGGTCGGGTTGTCGGCCGTAAATGAGCATGGCAGGACTTATCTTTGTGGAGCTGTGTTCGGCAGTATTGTACGCGAACGCCAGCTCATTCAGTTTCTCATCCCAGGACCGGTGATTTTCCTCTGCGTAAGACATAATCATTGTCTTCACCGTTCGATTCACACGCTCGACAGGATTGGCTTGAGGGTGATACGGAGGTGTAAACGTGTGATGCACATTTCTCTCCTTTAAGAATGCCTCTAATGGTGCATTTTTAAATTCAGTCCCATTGTCTGAGAGAAACACCTCCGGGACTCCGAATCGCAGACATACTCGCTTGTTGAGTCCCTTAATTACCGATTTACCATCTGCCCTTTTTATCGGAATTACTTCAATCCAGCGTGTGAACAAGTCCTGGAATATGAGAATGTATTCATGGCCGTGCGTGGTTTTTGGGAGGGGCCCCATAATGTCGCTGGCCACGATTTGCCATGGACGCTCTGTAATTCGGCGTCCCATGAATCCTGTTGGAGCGCGCTGTTCGACTTTGCACTGCTGGCAAATTTGGCACTGGCTCACGTATCTGGCTACATCACGAGACATGTGTGGCCAATAATACTTCCGCTTTACTCTTTCTAGCGTTTTCTCGCGGCCCAAGTGCCCAGCAGTTGGAAAGTCATGGCATTCTCTCAGTACTTCGCGTCGCTTTGCGTGAGGGACTGCTAACTTCCATGCATCATCGTCGCCGAGAGACTCGTCTATGACTTCATCAGGTTCGTACTTGTACAGTCTCCCCCCCCGCCAGCTTGAACGTGGGGAAGTCTCGCGGCCGCTGTTGAACCTCTTTCACAATTTCGAGGTACCATTGGTCGTTTGTATCGCGTTCGAGCTCTAACGCGGCGACCGCTGGCTCCTCTTCCTCGAACATCCGCGAAAGGGCATCTGGGACATTGTTCAAAGAGCCCTTTCGGTGTTCGACTGTGAAACTGTGGTTTTGTAGTTCCAAAGCCCATCTTGCTAACCTGCCTGATGGGTTTCGGAGATCACGGAGCCACTTCAAGCTGCTATGATCCGTGATGACCTTGAAGTCATAGGCCTCTATATACGGACGGAACTTTTTGATTGCCCAGAGAATTGCTAGACACTCTCGTTCCGTCACGCTATAATTCTTCTCGGCCGCGCTCAGAGTTCGACTAGCGAACTCTAGGACTCTTTCGTTGCCGTCTATTATCTGGTATAGCACCGCTCCAAGTCCTGTATCGCTCGCATCAGTTTGCACCACGAACTGTGCGTTAGATACCGGTCTGTGGAGAATCGGTGCAGAAGCAACTAGCGCTTTTAGCTTTTGGAAGGCCTCTTCTTGTGCCGTTGACCACTCGTATTTCCGATCCTTTTTCGTTAGTTCGGTCAGTGGTTCAGCAATTGTGGCGAAGTTTGATAGAAACTTTCTATACCACGAGGCCATTCCTAGGAAGCGTCTCAGCTGACGGAGGTTTTTCGGCACCGGATATTCCATAATGGGCTTTATTTTCTCGGGGTCTGGTTTAAAACCATCCCTATTTACTATGACCCCGAGATATTGGACCTCATCGCGACAGAAGACACTCTTCTCGCGATTTATTTTGAGGCCCGCGTCCTTTATCCTATCTAGAACTTTTTTTAGAACCTCTTTATGCTCCTCGAATGTTTCTGTGACTATTATTATGTCATCGAGATACGAGTAAGCAAAAGGTTCGAGTTCGGGGCCGATGACTTTGTCAATCAGCCTCTGGAAGGACGCTCCGGCATACGAAAGACCGTAGGGCATTCTTGTAAATTGAAATAACCCTTTGCCTGGCACGGTGAAGGCCGTAGTCTCTTTGGACTCCGGATTTAGTGGTATTTGGTGGTACGCACTACTTAAATCCAACGTGGATATGTATCGCGCTTTCTGCAGTTTGCTTAAGATACTCTCCATGTATGGTAACGGGTATGCGTCTGGCCTTGACGCTGCGTTCACTTTTCTGAAGTCCACACAGAAACAGAACTTCCCGTTGGACTTGCGTACCATTACCACAGGGCTTGACCAGCCGCTTGTCGAAGGTTCTATTATACCCGCGAGTAGCATTTCCTCCACCTGCTTGTGCATCTCTTCCTCGAGTTTTCGAGATACTGGGTAGTACTTCTGTTTTATGGGTCTTGTGGAGCCGACGTCTACTGCATGCTCAACCCACGAAGTACACCCTAATGGTGCCAGGCCGTTTCCCATCAGCTCAGCTACTAAAGCTTCCGCTTCTTTGCGCTGCTCTTCTGTTGGGTCCGCCAACCCTATAGCTGATACGGACACGGTATTATTGGCGGTTATGGAGGCTACTTCTAACTTTACGCTTGCATCATCATCTTTGAGATGCAGCGTATTGTCAGTGGGGTCTAAGACGGCGCTAAACTTCTTAATGAAGTTCACCCCCAAGTAGCACTCCGTGTCTAGGTCTGGCATGATTGCGACACGCACATCCTTGCACACGCCTGCCACCACCATGGGTAGATACACATAGCCAACCACTGCTATGCTCTGCCCATTAGCTACCCGTGCCGTTAGACCGCTGGCCGGGATTAATTCTTTTCCGCAGGCTGTAGCGAGCTGTAAGCCGATGGAATTCATCCCAGTCCAGGAAGCTCCAGTATCGAAGAGTGCCCGTAGCCTGTAGCCGACTACACCTACTTGAAGCCACCATCGCGAGCATGTTTCCTGGTTATCTTCGTTCTGCTGAGTCGCGGGCACTTCTTCGCTCTCTCCTTCAGGCAATTGGACCGAGTTACCCTCGGTCGCTGATGTGAGAGCTGGGGGCGGGCGTGTGGCCGTGTTTACCTGCCCCCTTGGCCGTTTCCCTGCTGGTTTCCGGCAGCATTGGGGTTGCGGTCGCTTCCCCTTTGCTCGTTGCCGTAACCCCTTCGGTACTCTGGCCTTTGTGGAGGTCCATTACTCCTTGGACTTGGCGGCCTAGCCTGGTGGGTCGCGCTACTACCCCCACTAGGCTGATTATTACTTTGCCCGCCTTCCCGCTGCCTGTTCTCCCAATTATGCTTTTTCTTGGGCTTCTTGAACGACTGTGGGTTTGGCGTTTGCCCACTATTTCCGTCGGTGTCTTTCTTTGTCAAGCTTGACAAACACTCGGCCATCACCCGACGGAACATAGCCTCGAGGCTTTCTCGAGGCTCCTGCTGTTGTTGCCCCATCGCCGCCACTCCTGGATTCTGCTTTTTCCGCTGATCCGTGGTTGGCTCTGTAGGTACGTAGGCAAACTCTGGCAAGTAAGTGCGCTCTGGCGGTGGTGGCGAGTGATACACCTTATCTGCCGCGAGCGCTAATTCGGCCTCCCGGGCTAAATCCAGGAGCCCTCGGTAATCCGTAATTTGATTACGCATCACCATTTTTTGTAGTTCTGGCCGCATGTTCCGGTGCAACATGTCCAATTGTTGGGGCATGCTAGGCACCGGAACTAACTTGAGAATCAAGGCTTGCAGATTCACTACGTAATCTCTCGTGAGTTCGTTTCTGCCTTGAGTCCTCGCGTTTATCTCCGCTAGGATTCGCTGTTGATGGCCCCTGTCACCGCCATACATGTGTATTATGGCCTCTTGGAAGTCTTGCCAAGATCGCCACGTATGACGGTTACTCCTATACCAGGTGGCCGCTACTCCACTCAGGAGCTCTGACAATGACGAGAGTACTTCGTCGTACGTCAGATTTGCTAGAGTTCGACATTCCTCTACTCTCGTGAGGAATAACTCGACGCTCTGCTCCTTCAAGGACCCAGAGAACTTGATGTGCCATTTCCTTACGATTTGGCCAACATCACGGTTCGTCTGTTGAGGCACGTACGTCTGCCTCGTAGACTGGTCCAGTGTAGCGCTCACCCCCGCCTGACGCTGTGTAGGATTTCTTCCGCTATTCCTCCTAGCGTCCCTTGGCGATTCAGTATTGGGGCTGCTGCTGTCAAAATTCACATATGTGAACGTGTCCTGAAAGTTCACATGTGGTGATCCTCGTCCCCTGCCCGCACTCGGTAGTTGGACTCCTCCAAGCGCGTGCTTGAGGGTGGGTGTCGAGCTTCTTGGAGTATTCGCACACTCTCTTTGAGCTCTTCCACCTCTTTGACGAGTCTATGGATCACCGACAGCAGCTGTTCTGAGACTACGTTATCTCCCACAGCAATCCCTGCGGTACGCTGTTCCCCCGCACTTGGCCACTCAAAACTCTGTGGCTGCGGTGGACTTCGCGTTTGCTGCCAGAACGCGTGCTGCCCATTTTGTGCCGACAACGACTCTTGTTCTTGACTCCGCCGGAATTGTCGTTGCCTGCGCTGCTCTTCTAGCAACGCCTGCTGTCGCTGCTGCTCTTGATGCTTTCGCTGTTGCTGCCGCTGCTGCTCCTGCTGTTGTTGCTGTTGCTGCCGTCGCTGCTGCTCCATCTGCTGCTGCTGTTGCTTTTGTTGCTGCTGCATTTGCTGCTGCTGCATTTGCTGCTGTTGCAGTTGCTGCTGCTGCATTTGCTGCTGCTGCATTTGCTGCTGCTGCATTTGCTGCTGCTGCAGTTGTTGCTGTTGAAGCTGTTGCTGTTGGAGCTGTCCCTCGGCTTCGGCTGGAGATGTCCCGGTGGGTGCTGCAGAGCTCAATATCTCTGTCCCGGAACCCTCCTGGCCGTTTGCCTCATCCGCTGGCTCCACCACTGCATTATGTGCTTGTTGTGGAGCGTTCATCCTCCGAGACTCCGAGAGTTTTTGCATCACTATCGGGTCATCAAGGAGCGTAATGAACGGGTGCGGTTGGTCTGGATCAGTATTGGGATCCACAATAGTCGACCCAGACTTGTTCATCAACGTTAAGTCGATGAACGCCCTTCGGGACTGCTCGCGTTTAGCAAACGCTTGCTTCTCCGACAGCTCCGGCTCTGGCACAAAATCGGCGGCACTGTAATCGCCCATAAGCCACTTTATCGTTGTCAGCATATTCACTGATTGCAGATCTGACTGCTGCAGACCAAGGGCTTGCATGGCCTCGATAATTTCCTCTTCGGGCTGTGTATACGCCCAATTGAGTATCGCAGATTCCGCAAATTGCGACGATCGGGCCATGGTGTCAATTGGCTGTGCGCTTCCCCACGAACTTATTTTACTAGCGCGAGTAGTATCCGGATTGATGGCAGAGAGAGTTTGCCTTCTCAACCCGTGAGCTAGCTTTTTCAATGCGACCCCGGGTTACTTTCTAAGAGCTACGGCGGTTGCTCTTAACCTCGGTAATGCACGAGGATTTCCCGTATGCGGCTCTAAAAAAAAATAAAAGCTATTTCTGTAAGTAATTACAATTTGTAATTAATTACGCTCCACTACTCGCACTTGTAATTTTAAAATAAATATATGTGAAAAAAAAATATATATATATGTGTCAAAACGGACTATATCACCAAAAACACAAAAAATAAATACAATTTTCACCTAAAAAAAATAAAAACAATTTTTAAGTTCGAGGGGATTTTTGCGCTCGAGTTTTTACTCGGGCGCACAGTCAACTTTTTGTTCCGAGAGTGCTTGCCGACTTTCTCTCGATCTTCTTCTAACTGCACGATAAAAGAAAAAAAAATTTTATTTTTCGCCCAAAAAAAAATAATTCGTATCGGAAATACGAGAGGACGAGAAGAAAAAAAAATTTTCGAGACGAGAAAAAACATTAATTAAAAAATTAATTATCGCTAAAAAAAAAATTTTGTCGTTAAAAAAATTAATTGTTATTAAAAAACTTTAATTGTTAACAACAATTCCTCAACGCTCCAAAAATTCCGCGATCAATATCTCTCCTCGTCGGCACACTAGGTCGAGGGTTATTGGCTATCGCACGCCTAACCTCTCGACCGCACTCTCGCAACAGCACGGCTGTGTCACGCACACGCACACACGCGCCTACGAGCTGCGGCACGAAGAGCCTTTGTTTGCAGCTTACGCTCAGTTACGCTGCTGAGCTTCTTCGCGCCAAGCTTCGCCGCGAATCACGTACGCGTCGCAGGTCCTTCTCCACCCCCAAAACGTTGGGCGCCAGTTGTAACGGGATGGCTAGTGGGGGAAAATCCCAACAAGCCACAGGCCAGCGATGCCCTAGAACACGGTGCCGCGGGTGTCAGACTAAAATGACTTGCCCGGGGATCTGCTTCTGGAATCCCGAAAACAACGCGAAGATCGCACACGAACTTCGCTTTCCAACTAATTGGATCGCTGAGTGAAAAGCGCGCGCTCGAAGAGTAAAGCGCGCGGCCGCTATGCTCAGATATGAAAACGACCGGCGGAGTCGTTTTCCCGCGGAGGCGGCGGTATCCGGGAGAAGGACAGGTTGTAAAGAACAACGCGACGAGTAACTAGATATCACAATATATTCACAAGCACTAATCTTTACAAGCACGACGCAAGTGCTGATTAGAACAAAGAGTTAGTTCGCGCGCGACCGTTAATATTCAAACGCGCGAACTACACGGCGCGCGGCGAAGCTGCTAATTTTGCGCGCGGTGTTAAAGTACGGCGGGCTGACACACACCCCCACGTACACGGCACAGAAGGCTTGCACGGGGCGATTTCCGTGCGAGCCTTTACAATAAACCCGCGAGAGGAGAGTAGAAAACTTACGTCAGGAAGGAGCAGCCGGTGCACTCGACTCTCTCTCGCTCCCTATCGCTCGCACAGCAGTTGCGCTCTCTTTCTCTCTCTCTCTCTTGCTCGCTGTATCGTGTCGGCAGGCGGGTTGGCTGCCGGCTCGTTGCTCACAGTCTCGTGCGGCTCACGCGGCTCGGGACAGCTCTCTCTCTGTCTCTCTTTCGCACGTTCACTATATACGGCGCATCCACTACACTCGCGGGGTCTCACAAAGTACGATAGGACGGCGCGGACAAGTAAACTCAGGAGAGACACGGAGGAGATGTTTTACGCGCGATGGCAGACACGAATATGGCTCCCTTTTCTCGTGGGAACCAGTTAGCAGCTTCGCGACGGATGACGGGCATTTTACGCGTCGCGAGACCGATTCGCTACGCGCGGCGCGCCTCCATTCGGCTGCGCAGGAGTTGCGCGCGCGCGCTCACTACCTTCGCGCGGTAAATTAGAATCGCGGCTAGACACGCGTTACAATATAAACTTAAAACTCATACTTTTATTTTCTAACAGTGAAGTTCATATTTATAAACCTTGAGGGAGTACTCATCCAGAGAAGAATTTTTAAATTCTCTTTTAGGTTTCTTGGAAAACTACGTCTTTTTTATCAAGAAACGGCAAACTCATTTCACTGCAACACTAATCAGCGTAGTTTGGCAGCATTGGTCCTTTATTATAGAGAATTAAATTTTAAAGAAGCATGATACTTTTTTGAGACAATTTATCTCGCGCTGCCGTAGCAGTTTATCTAAAAAATTATAATCAATTACCCGAATAAAAAACTCTCTTGATTTCGACAAAAAAGGCATTTGTTTCACTGATGGAATTGGGCAATACTATAAAAACAAATACGACTTCCATAATCTTTTTCATCATTTTGAAGATTTTTCTGTTGAAGCAGAGCAGCGCTTTCATGCAACCGCGTACGGAAAAATGCATGAGAATTAATTGTGCCGCTTCTTGATCAATAGGGACGAACTTTTCCAAGAAACCCAGAGAAGTTAAAAATTTTCTTTTGGATAAAAACTCCCTCAAGGTTTCTGAATATGAAGATCGCTGTTTGAAAATAAAAGTATTAGTTTTAAGTTTATATAAAAGAGAAAAATGATGTATATGATCAAAACTGAAACGAAGGTTAAAATCAGCAAAAAAAGTCCCTGTAACTCTATCGTTTCATTTTATTAACCTTTAGACTGCCGAACTGACTCATATATGAGCCAGCTGTGACCTTGAAAACTCGTTTCGACATATTAGATATTTATATAAATCAATTTTACCTTTTAAAAATATTCATTTTTAACGTAAAAATGCCGGCAGTCTAAAGGTTAAACTGTTGCAACGCGCCGCCGTCTTTTTAATTTAATTATTTATGAACCCTTCATTTCTCCAACTTGAAATTTTAGTTTTTTGTAACTGAAGACTTGTACTTTCGAATGAAAAAAGTTCAAAAAAAAAAAACATGTTATTCTTTTAGAAAAATCGGTCCGGCCTTTCAACTCTAGTTTTTGACCTAAAAAAAGCATTACGGAGAATAAACAATAGCATAACTGGAAAGAGGAGGAAAAATGTATCAATATATGTTCACTGTTTTTTTCCGGAGACTTATCATATGATTGCGAGCGAGTTGAACAGAGCGCATTTTACGCGAAAAAGGCTCTGCTCGCGCCCGCTGGCTGGTCTCTGGCGGACGCTTCGATATGCACTATAAGTGTACCGATCAGCACGAAGTGTCTCGCAGCTCGCGAGTCGTTGCGCCCGAATACGCGCTATGAGTGTACTGGTCGGCGCGGAGTGGGGGAATTGGGAGAAAGACGGGCTCGGCCAGCGCAGCACGCGAGAGCTAGCTGCTCTCGAATATATACATACAAACAGCAAGCTGCCGGAGGGGCGTGGGGAGCGGAGCCTGGGGCCGTGTGCTGCAGCCTCGGCGGCAATGTTGTCATATGAGCGTGCGCGTCCTGACTGTCGCTTTGACACTCGGGAGCCGTTTTTCATTTTCTAGCTATTTTACCTGGCCCAGGAGTTGGAAATTTTTTCGCTTCTGTCTCCCCATTTATGCAATTGGATAAAATAACCATCGCTTTTTATAGAGTTTGATTCGCAGACCCTAGATTTCGTGGTTACAATTTAACAAAATTGCTTTTTAAAAACCTTGATTTTAATGCATTTCTTTAAACCGAAACTTAATTTAAACAAATGTAAACAATCTATTGCAATCAGAATAATTGTTTCTTCTAAATTCAGTCAATTATAAGATTTAAATGTTGCATTCGACATCTACGAAGAACCAGTATTCAGAGTTATAAATTTTTCAAATATTAATTTTCAGTATTTAAGAGTTTTTTATTATAGTCAAAAAATTAAACATCGAGTAGAAATAATTTTTTACAGTTGCTTACCGTTTACCATCTAAAAAGAGATGTGCATAGTGAATATTACTTTGTATTATAAATAATTCACGTTAATTTGCGAGTAAATCTCAGGAACTCTTAACTTATTGGGAATTCCAAAGTTTAAGCAGTCAAATGAACTAAAGCTCATAATGTTTGTCCTTCAATAAAAAATAAAAAAACAATTATAAATAATGGTAAAGAATCAGCTGCGTACACAAAATTAAAAAAAGGTCGAAAAATCAGTAATTTTTTATGTTATTAATGTGCTTTGCCAATCGATATATTTATGTATATAGGAACAGGAACACACTTACGATCGTTGCACAATTTGTTTAGCTTTTCTGTGTGCCAAAATCTTTAATTTGAGCCCTGATACGTCGATGTACTATGAAAATTAGCCCATATAAAAGATTTATTCACCATACCCTGTCCGAAAGTCCATTTTCGCTCCCGACTCAAAAACGCGAGTATGATATTTTGGCCAGGGTATGGTATTGTAATAGTATATCTACTATTCTCAAAATTATTTTCCTCTTATGTCTCGAAAAAAATGAAAAAAAAATTAGAGGAACGCTCATGGGTCAAGTTTGAATTGTTCTTTTAGCTTTTCTGAACATAAAAAGAAATATGTACAAGCTCAATTTAACGGTATTATTTTTTGGCGATACTTTCTAGTCAATTTTGGATTGAAAAAAATTTCAGGAAGAAAATGTCACCTTTTTTTTAAACGACGAAACTTGAAAAAGTGATTTAATTTTGAAGACACATCTACAGGACAAAGTTTTTCTTGTTCTTTAAGCCTTTCTGAATGTGAAAAAAAATTATTTACAAGCCCGGTGATTGAATGATATATTTTTTTGGCTCTACTTTTAAATCTAAAAATTAAGGAAAATTTGGTCTTTATTCTAAACTACAACTCTTATAAATACTGGCATCTGCGTATTTGATCTTTGAATAGATAAGAATCTACACTGAAATTATTACTTTAAAAGTTTCTGTTTTCTAAGAAATAATCGTTATTACAATTATATGTGAAAATATAAAATATCAATCTTCTTTCAAACATCACATCAGTTTTACGTATTTCTTATGATGGCTAAATAAAAAATTAAATGGAATGACTAATGTTCTTTATTGACTTAGTTATTTCAATTATAATATGCATTGAATTTGTTGTGTAATTATAAATAAATCGATTGGCAAAGCACATTAACAACATAAAAAATGACTGATTTTTCGACCTTTTTTTTAATTTTGTGTACGCAGCTGATTCTTTATTTAATTGTTTTTTTATTTTTTATTTTTTATTGAAAGGCAAAAATTTTGAGCTTAAACTTTAGAGTTCCCAATAAGTTAAGAGTTCCTGAGATTTACTCGCATATTAATGTGAATTATTTATAATACAAAGTAATATTAACTATGCACATCTCTTTTTAGATGGTAAACGGTAAGCAACTGTAATAATTTCTAATCGATGTTTAATTTTTTGCTATAATAAAAAATCTCTTAAATAATCAAAATTAATATTTGAAAAATTTATAAATCTTTGAATATTGGTTCTTCGTAGATGTCGAATGCAACATTTAAATCTTATAATTGACTGAATTTTCAAGAAACAATTATTCTGATCGCAATAGATTGTTTCTATTTGAAGTTTTGGTTTAAAGAAATGCATTAAAATCAAGGTTTTTAAAAAGCAATTTTGTTAAATTGTAACCTCGAAATTTAGGGTCTACGAATCAAACTCTATAAAAAGCGATGGTTATTTTATCCAATTGCATAAATGGGGAGACAGAAGCGTAAAAATTTCCGACTCCTGGGCCAGGTAGAATCGCTAGAAACTAAAAAATGGCTCCCGAGTGTCAAAGCGACAGTCAGCACGCGCACGCTCATATGACAATATTGCCGCCGAGGTCGCAGCACACGGCCCCAGGTTCCGCTCCCCGTCTCCTCCGGCAGTTTGCTGTTTGTATATATATATATATATATATATATATATATATATATATATATATATATATATATATATATATATATATATATATATATATATATATATATATATATATATATATATATATATATATATATATATATATATATATATATATATATATATATATATATATATATATATATTCGAGCGCAGCTAGTTCTCGTGTGCTGCGCTGGCCGAGCCCGTCTTTCTCCCAATTCCCCCACTCCGCGCCGGCCAGTACACTCATAGCGCGTATTCGGGCGCAGACAACTCGCGAGCTGCGAGGCACTTCGTGCTGATCGGTACACTCATACACTGAAAAACCTTTGAGAGAGCGGGTCTACCACTTGAGAAAGTCGCTGCCCCAAAGACAGGTAGAGTTGCGCGACGTTATTTTGGGGTAAAATTTCTCCCAAAACGGGCGACTGAGCGTACCGTTGCCAAAGGTACGGCTGGTAGATGGCGCGCGAAACTCTCATAAACCGCGCATAAACATCCGTTAGGGGTAATTATTCTCCCAAAATTGGGCGAGACGTTATGCGAAGTACGGGTAGAGCTACACTACCAGTATTGGTACATCCCTTCTCCCTGATGTTTTTCAGTGTAGTGCATATCGAAGCGTCTGCCAGAAACCAGCCAGCGAGCGCGAGCCGAGCCTTTTTCGCGTAAAATGCGCTCTGTTCAACTCGCTCGCAATCATATAAGTCTCTTGGAAAAAACAGTGAACATATATTGATACATTTTTCCTCCTCTTTCCAGTTATGCTATTGTTTATTCTCCGTAATGCTTTTTTTAGGTCAAAAACTTGAGTTGAAAGGCCGGACCGATTTTTCTAAAAGAATAACATGTTTTTTTTTTTTGAACTTTTTTCATTCGAAAGTACAAGTCTTCAGTTCCAAAAAACTAAAATTTCAAGTTGGAGAAATGAAGGGTTCATAAGTAATTAAATTAAAAAGACGGCGGCGCGTTGCAACAGTTTAACCTTTAGACTGCCGGCATTTTTACGTTAAAAATGAATATTTTTAAAAGGTAAAATTTATTTATATAAATATCTAATATGTCGAAACGAGTTTTCAAGGGCATAGCTGGCTCATATATGAGCCAGGTCGGCAGTCTAAAGGTTAATAAAATGAAATGATAGAGTTACAGGAACTTTTTTTGCTGATTTTAACCTTCGTTTCAGTTTTGATCATATACATCATTTTTCTCTTTTATATAAACTTAAAACTAATTCTTTTATTTTCAATCAGTGATCTTCATATTCACAAACCTTGAGGGAGTTTTTATCCAAAAGAAAATTTTTAACTTCTCTAGGTTTCTTGGAAAAGTTCGTCCCTATTGATCAAGAAGCGGCACAATCAATTCTCATGCATTTTTCCGTACGCGGTTGCGTGAAAGCGCTGCTCTGCTTCAACAGAAAAATCTTCAAAATGATGAAAAAGATTATGGAAGTCGTATTTGTTTTTATAGTATTGCCCAGTTCCATCACTGAAACAAATACCTTTTTTGGCGAAATCAAGAGAGTTTTTCTTGGGTAATTCATTATAATTTTTTAGATAAACTGCTACGGCCGCACGAGATAAATTGTCTCAAAAAAGTATCATGCTTTTTTAAGTTTAAAATTTAATTCTCTATGATAAAGGACCAATGCTGCCAAACTACACTGATTAGTGTTGCAGTGAAATGATTTTGCCGCTTCTTGGTAAAAAAGACGTACTTTTCCAAGAAACCTAAAAGAGAATTTAAAAATTCTTCTCTGGATGAGTACTCCCTCAAGGTTTATAAATATGAACTTCACTGTTTGAAAATAAAAGTATGAATTTTAAATTTATATAAAAGAGAAAAAAGATGTCTTCAAATGATGAATTAGAAACGTTGAATTAAAATTAAAACAAAGGTTAAAATCAGCAAAAAGAGTTCCTGTAACTCTATTATTTAATTCTATTAAACTGTCAGCACACGTTAAGAGGCTTGAACTATAACAATTCTCAGGGTCGGAAGCTTTAGAAGTATACTCACCTATCCAAAAGTAAAGAAATCTAAATTTGAGACAATACCTATTCAATTAAATTCAGATACAAGATATTAGTAAATTAACAAAAAATTGCAAAAGATGGAACACAAAGTATTGACTTATAATAAAAAAAGATTAAAAAATTTATTATATAATATTTATTAAGTACGAAACAACGAAATAGTGAAATACGTCGGCAACAGCGCGCTCCGGCGTAGCGCACAAAGCACGCGCGGCGACTCGCCGCCGTCTTCTAAATGTTATTACTTATGAATCTTTCATTTCTCCAACTTGAAATTTTTGGGTTTTGAGGATGAAAACTTGTACTTTCGAATGAAAAAATTTATTTAAAAAAAAAATAGTATTCTTTTAGAAAAATCGGCCAGAACTTTCAACTCAAGTTTCTGACCGCATAAAAGCATTTCAGAGAATAAACAATAGCACCACTGGAAAGAGGGGGAAAATCTATCGCTATATGTTCTTTGTTTTTTTTCCAAGAGTCTCAGCATATCATTATGAGAGAATTGAAAAAAGCGCAAAGGGTAGTTGTTCCGATTAGCGTTTAAGGAAGCTTCCCGGTTTGTCGCGATTTGTTGTCATTTAACAATGCACGAATGTGAAATTAATATATTGATAGTTTAATTTTAATCTAAATACGGAAATATTTTTTTCTACAAAATATCAACTCTATCGAAAGTTATATTAAAAGTAAAAAAAATCATTTTTGCCTACATTTGTGTGCCCCAAGAGACGGCGATGAACGCAATTGTATTCCCCCAATTAATATGCTTGTACACGTTTGTGTGCTCCCAATTAGTGTACTTTATCATCATAAGAAATATCATTTTCAATATAATCAAACCTATATACAAATTATGACAATATATTAGCGTTTCACATATTTATTACAAAAATATATTAATTTACCGGTGCTACGATTTGGAAGTTCATTGATATATTTTGCATCGGCTTCTTATGCAATTTTCTTCTTTTTGACGTTAATTTTGAATTCATTTCCAAAATCTATTGCCAGTAAAAGTATAATATACTAAAAAGAAGGTTATAACACTCGTTTCTATAATGTGATGAAATATTTCTACACGTAAAAACGTAGTTTGTACAATCACTTTTGAGCCACGTATAACCTAACAAACGTTATGTTTACGCTCTATCGACACGCACAAATGGTGATTGCGTGCGGTATTACTGGACAAAGTCATTTAAAATACGAGAAATATCATGAAATTTGTTATAAATGGTTATTGTGTAAGTGTGAAAGTAGTTTTATAACATGCAACTACTTTTTACTTTTTATACTTCAAATTACTATTATACATTATCTTTTCTTATAAAAATATTTTTGTTTCTTAGCACCTTCGAATAAGAAAAAGTAATGAATCTTTCCAAATCACTAAAGCATTATTGCAATCTTAGTATTGACTAAAAAAATTTGACACTTAAATCTTATAAAAGCTAAATAGATTAATTTTTGAAAGAAAACTATTTCAATGCTGTCTTCGTATTAGCTTATTTGTATGACGCGTTCTCGGACGCGTTTAAATAACAGAGCACACCAAATAGGGTCAGGTACAAAAATCGAGGCTCGCTGGCTGGTTTCTAGCGCAACTAGTATATTGGGGCCCAGCCGAATCTCGCAGCTGTGCTGGCCGAGCCGCTTTGTACCTAATGGATCTGAAGTTTGCAACGTTGTAGCGCAACATTATAAAAAAATATTTGATTTTACTTCAAGTTTATAATAATTAATATCAATTTTGCGTGTAAATTTATTATTTTATAGTATCAAATATGTTTATAACAAAGATTTAGATGAAATTTCCGTTTAATAACTTGAATTAATTGTAAAAAATTAGTTCGTTGCACTCCAACGATGCAAACTTCAGACCCATTGTACCTACTCCAGCTGGTAGAGACTTTGAGGTTAAAAAACGATATGCAGTCATTTTCTTTCTTGCGATATCTCATTGGGACAGTTCATCTCAACGTTCTCTATAAAATACATGTTATTCAGAGATACAAAAGTGGGTTGAAGACACAGTACATCACCCTGGGGGGGGCTTTTCCGGAAAAGCTATTTCGTTCATGATTTTTTTTTTAAGCATGTGGGGACTTGGTCTACAAGAAATCGTCAAAACATTTTTCCGAACGACGTAATTGCAGCTCTGGGAATTTTTTTTCCATTTTCGACACTGTATATCGTCCTGGGGGGGCTTTTCCGGAAAAGTTATTTCGTTCATGATTTTTTTCTAAGCATTTGGAAACGCTATCTACGAAAAATCGTCGAAACATTTTTCCGAACGACGTAATTGCGGCTCTGGGAATTTTTTTTCATGTTTTCGGCACTGCATATCGCCCTGGGGGGGCTTTTCCGCAAAAGCTATTTCGTTCATAATTTTTTTTTTAGCATTTGGAAACGTTATCTACAAGAAACAGTCGAAACATTTTTCCAAACGACGTAATTGCGGCTCTGGGAATTTTTTTCCCGTTTTCGGCACTGTATATCGCCCTGGGGGGGCTTTTCCGGAAAAGCTATTTCGTTCATAATTTTTTTCTAAGCATTTGGAAACGTTATCTACAAGAAACCGTCGAAACATTTTTCCGAACGACGTAATTGCGGCTCTGGGAATTTTTTTTCCCGTTTTCGACACTGTATATCGCCCTGGGGGGTCTTTTCCGGAAAAGCTATTTCGTTCATGATTTTTTTCTGAGCATGTGGGGACTTGGTCTACAGGAAACCGTCAAAACATTTTTCCGAACGACGTAATTGCGGCTCTGGGAATTTTTTTTCATGTTTAAGACACAGTATATCGCCCTGTGGGGGCTTTTCCGGAAAAGCTATTTCGTTCATAATTTTTTTCTAGGCATTTGGAAACGTTATCTACAAGAAACCGTCGAAACTTTTTTCCGAACGACGTAATTGCGGCCCTGGGAATTTTTTTCCTGTTTTCGACACTGTATATCGTCGTGAAGGGGTTTTCCAAAAGTGATTTCCTTCATAATTTTGTTTAGGTCGTGTGGGACCCTTCCTTCTAATACAAGTTGCAAAATTTTTCCTAGCGAAGTTATTGCGACTCTGGGAATTTTAGTTTTCGTGTGTGTCGCTGTGGAAAAATTGACTCGTCTGTAAGGGTGGTTTTGGGGGTGGTTTATGGGGGGGGGGCGAAGTGCTAAATTAGTTATTACACGGTTTTTGGCCCATTCCTACCCTGTTTTATGGTTTGAAACCGCTTATAATGTAAATCGCAAATTTTAGTTTTTTCGTTCAACTTTGAACTTTCGGAATTTCAAACACATCTATAACTCCGCACCAGCGGCAGTAGTAGTGGGGAGCAGCTACAGCTTCCTCCTGCGTCGTCACACACACACACACACACACACACACATACACACACACACACACACACACACACACACACATACACACACATATTTTTAATAATATTTATAAGAATATTATATACTTACATGGTTTCTTCCGGAACTTTGACTGCTGCTGTGGTTGTTATTACCACACACTTTGGCACTTTGTTTTTTTTTTGTCGCTTTGATTTCGCCACTTTGTTACTTAGAACTAAGCGCTATGCTAACACTTTGTCACTTGGTTTTTTCCTCTTTGTTACTTAGAACTAAACACTTTGTTACTTAAACACTATAAACTATTTATGACGTTGAGATGTGTGGGATCATGGCAAAAATTGTCCCTCGTTCTGGCAGTGTACCGAGTCTACGTTACAGTCCGGGCACAACCAGAATCCGCAAAATGTACAGCGAATCCAACGACGATTGCGCTGGCACCAAAACCGTTTTGCACAGCCGTAGCACATATCTTGATAACGACGTTGTACATCATACACCTCGTCTCGACGGCGGCGTCTTATGCGGTGTTGAATGCTCCGCAATCGTCGACGCATACGTAACGTTTCTTCATCGCGTTGCAACCTCAACAAGCGCTGCACACCATGAAAAAATCTTTGTCGCACACACATCGTACGTCGGAGTGTAACCTCATCCATGTCCATATCACTATCATTGGAACTGTCACTTTCACGATCTTGCACTTCCGGGGGATTATTATCGATGGTTTCGGCATCTGAATCTATGCCCTCAGCCTCTTCCTCCACCCCATCTATCGGCTGGTCTTCCTCCTCAAAGCCATCACTATCGAATCCACTGTCTACCTCCTCAGTGGCATCCTCATCAGTAGTATACATTCTACTATGGAGAGACGGTGAGTCATCGTGCCTTGCCCGGGCTATCTTATCTTTGTTTACATAAACAGTAATTAAGATATCTTAATAGCCTGTTGTTATGGTTTGTTTACATAAACAAGCAATAAAGAAGCAATTAAGATATCATAATAGCTGTAAATATAAGCAGAGAGGTCCCGTACGGTAATCGGTGACACATTTTCGTCTCTCTCCATAGTAGAATGGTGTTCTCGGGAGGCAGTGATGCTGCTCCTCTTATTATTGGTGTTCAACAATATAGTAATTAATGTGTCTTTATTGATTGTTTATATAAACAAGCAATTAAGATATCTTAATTACATGAACAAACATAAAAATGTTTTTACAAAACAATTAATAAAACACCGATTAAGATATTTAAATTAATGTTGCTAAACAATAGATAAGAGATTGTTCCGTATCGGGATCAATGACGTCGCGAGCCTACGCCATAGTAGAAAGTATACTGATTTATAAATTTAATTAATCAATATTCTTATTGTTTAAACATAATAAACAATAAAAACATTAATTAAGATAAATGAAATACGTGTGCGTGCGTGTATTTGTCCCGTATCGGGATCGATGACGTCACGAGCCTACGCCATAGTAGAAAGTATACTGATTAATAATTTTAATTAATCAATATTCTTATTGTCTAAACATAATAAACAATAAAAACATCAATTAAGATAAATGAAATATGTGTGCGTGCATGTGCGTGTGTGTGTGCGTGTGTGTGTGTGTGTGTGTGTGTGTGTGTGTGTGTGTGTGTGTGTGTGTGTGTGTGTGTGTGTGTGCGGGCACGCGCGCGCAGAGTGGAAGACTGGAATGGCAATTAAAGATAGGAGAATAAAAAAAATTACATCATTTTTTTGTTTTTTATGTTAAAAAATTGACTTAAACAATTACAAAAAATTACAAAAAATTATTTTATATAAAAACATTATAGTTCTACATATTATATTAATTTCATTTTTACGTTAAAACACAAACTTAAAAAAATGACAAAAAATTATTTTTCACAGTTTTATACATTAAGTATACAACATACCGTATTAATCTATAACACATATTTCTTCTTCGTCATTTACTGCATATAACCCGTGGTACTCAAAGTCACCTGCTTGTGTATTTGTGTCCACCTCGGGTTCTTGCTGCTGCTGCTGCTGGTGCTGCTGCTGCTGCTGCTGCTGCTGGTGCTGCGGGAACTGGTGAATCGCGTTGAAGCATGTGTGCTTCCGATTTCGAACGCATACACCACACAGCCACATATTACACCCTTCACACTTTCTCCACGCACAATTTTTCTGTTTTTTAACTAATACTCTATCGCATACTAAGCATTTCGCTAGTATGTTAAACTGATTATAGTTTGATGGAGCATGATTACTGTGTCTTGAAAAGTCCGCAATCTCTTTACGTATGCTTTCCAGTAGTAGAACTTCGCTCTTGATTGTATTTTGGAGCACTGTTATTTCGCGTTTTTTATTCAAGATAGAAAAATATATTTCCTGTTCTTTTTTCTTTAAATTATCTATCCAGTCTGTTACTGCAGACGCTTTCTTGATCCATGTCATCTTGACTGTGGCTCTTTGACGAATGCTGACTTGACTAGAGTGTACCCTCCGCTGTTTAACCTTTGGTAAAAAATATAGCGCGATAGCGAGCGGAGACGGTGTCAGATGCACGATTTCGGGTCCAGCGCGATGCCTGGCCACAGCCTTATCGTTTTTGCCATTATAAAAAGCCCGCATCAATAAGGTGTGTAAGAGAATACACCAAAAGCGCACCGCCTAAATGAATCTGCTCACGTTATATCAGTTTTCGTCTTATAATTTAAACACGTGCGCAGGATGTTTTTTCACGATAGTAGGTTAGGGTATTAGTTACGTACATATATATCTTTGTGTGTATATCTGGACCTTTGATAAAAATTTATCGCTCTGTGCAATATGAAAACCCTGCCTCGTGTGCTTCTCATGTTTTATTATTTCTTCGAAACATAACGGTTTCCTGTTCTTACGCTGTGTACTTTGAGCGAGGGATGACAATTGTGAGTGGATCATTTTAATTATATGTTGTCTGGAGCTAATATCCGTAAGCATTATCAAATCTGACCCTGCGTACACATCACCAAAATAAAATTGAATTCGAAGAAATGATATTTATATCTCGTGCTTCGATCAAAATTTGTCGGTTTATGGGATATGAATCCCTGCCTCGTGTCCCTGTTGAAAATATCCATGTGGATTTTACACTGATTTCCACATGGAATCGATATGGAATCCATATGGAATCTATACAGATTCCATATGGATTCCATGTCGATTCCATGTGGAAATCAGTCCCAAATCGTCCTGTGGACTTCCACATGGAATTCCATATAGATTTCTATATGAATTTTTCTACAAACATTTGTAAAACCAAATCCGTATGGATTTCCATGTAGATTTCCATCGGGAAATCCAGGTAAAAACGACATGATCCATATAGATTTCCACATGGATTTCCATATGATAATTTTAATGTTTATAAAAATGTTTATTTATAAAATTGTTATATTTTTTTTACTAGGATACATATTTTTGACAACAAGTACTGTAGAATCTTTCCGAAGAATTACATAAGAGGAAATTATAGTTTATAATTTTTTATGCTTTACTGATATTGTAAAAAACGTATCCCTAGTAAAAAAATTTAAAAATTTTATAAATAAACATTTTTATAAACATTTAAATTACCACATGGAAATCCATATAGAAATCTATATGGATCATATCGTTTTTACCTGGATTTCTCCATGGAAATCTACATGGAAATCCATACGGATTTTGTTTTACAAATGTTTGTAGAAAAATTCATATAGAAATCTATATGGAATTCCATGTGGAAATCCACAGGACGATCTGGGACTGATTTCCACATGGAATCGACGTGGAATCCATATGGAATTCGTATAGATTCCATATGGATTCCATATGGATTCCATGTGGAAATCAATGTAAAATCCATATTTTTAATTTGAATATTTACTTTTTTTCATGTAAAAGGCTGTTTTTACAACTTTTTATTTTTTCAAAAAAGTTATTCGGAGAAGAAACAATAGCGGCGACGGATTGGCCACTCCGGGTTTCGACATACCATTTCTATTGATTTATGCGAGGAGAATTTTGCATGTTCGGCGTGCGCAAGAATTGCGATGGTTTCACGACCAGGCCGAACATGACGATTCTCCATTATATACGTCGAACGAACTACAAGATTTGTTGGAGCGCGTGCGCGATAGTTTCAACGGAAAACCTGAAGATTAACTTTTTGGTATTATAATTGTGAAAACAAAAAACATTTATTTTTTATTAATCGTTTTTTAATAAACATTACAGCGGACGACTCGTTGTCTACAAGATCAGTATGGCCATCGCTCCCACCATCGCCTACAGTAGACGCAAATTCATGCATAAGAGAGAGCGGAGAACCTCTGCAAGTGGGATACGGCCACAACGATGATGGCATGGCCGACGATTACGACGGAGGCGACGAAGAGGAGGAGAACAGAGCCAATGGTGATGCTGCAGAGGAGGAGGAGGAGGAGGAGGAGGAGGAGGAGGAGGAGGAGGAGGAGGAGGAGGAGGAGGAGGAGGATGAGGAGGCGAATAATCTCGACATAAGACCGCCCGGAGTAAGATTTATTGTGGCAGACGAAACCGAAAACCATGTGCAGCGATTTAGAGTGGTCGGGTGCTGTATTAAGCTGCGTATCAAACACCCGCCTACCGATTGCGATAATCCCTTTGTTTGGATGGAGGCAGCAATGCGCGACATTCACGCGCATATTATTTCGTTGATACCGAATGAAGAAAGGTTTTTGATCGGTGTGGTCGTTAGGAGCGAATACTTTGCGAATGGCGCAGGTGGATTATCTTTTCGACCGATTGAAAATTTTCATTACGCTGATCTTTGGGATTTGATTGCAAATCTGACACAAAGTAATGAAAATTTCCAAATCGACGAAAGTTTTATGTTACACATTACATTTGTAAGTATACCCGAAGGGATGGGTGCGCGTAGAGCGAGAAAATTAACGATCGATTCGGTGACACAAAGATCAATAGTGTCTATTGTAAATGTCGATAATTTATGCCTACCGCGTTCGTTAGTTGTAGGTGAAACTTATATCAAATTGCGGGCAAACGATACGGATGAAGCTCGAAAGGAATGGGGTGTCGTGCGCGACGGTCGACGTAAACTACAACGCGAACGCGCCGAAAAATTAATGCAGGATGCTAATGTTCGTATACCACCCACGGGAGCAGGTTTCTTCGAAATTGAGCAATTTCAAAATTATTATTTACACACTGGTATAGCTATAGTAGTATACGATAAGAAAACTTTTGGCAGCGGTGAGCCCCCATTTTTTTATGGGCGTGCTGTTGTAGAAAGACAGACAGGATGTGAAACACGGCGTATAATTAATCTTTGTTATAATTCTAACGCGAAACATTATGATACAATACTGAATTTAATCGGTGTTGCGCGAACTAAATTCTTTTGCACTTTTTGTAACAAACGATTTAATTTCATAGACCAACACATATGTTTAAAAACATGTTCCAAGTGCTTTGTCTCTCCCGCGTGTAAAACAGATAATGTCGATTTAATTAAATGCTCGCAATGTAATAGAAATTTTTTTGGAAATATGTCCTATGATAATCATTTAAAAGATGGCTCTTATAAAAAAAAAGAACAAAAAATTGTCCGATGTAGTTAAACTTTGCAATAGATTTGGTGTAAATATTGTAAAAGAAAACATTTTATCAACGAATTCTGTTACATGCAACCGATAAGTAATGAGATTAATCACGAAAAAAACATTTTGTTTGTTTTTTATGATTTTGGACGCGACAGGATGAGCCTTATCTTAATCACGAGACTTCAAATCTGCACATTCCAAATTTATGTGTCGCACAGCAAGCGTGCTCGGATTGCATCGATGATGACGATGTTTCGCGTTGGTGTAATACTTGCGGCGTTCGCGAACATGTTTTTCGAGAGAATCCTGTCACTCAGTTGATCGAATTGTGTATTAGAGATAAGACAAAATTTGCGCAAATCATATGCATTGCGCACAATGCACGAGAATTCGATGCGCAATTCATATTAAAAAAATTGGCAGAGTGTACATCTGAAGTTTTGCCGAGTATTATTTTAAGTGGACAGAATATTATTACTATGCAATACGGGTGAACGAAATTCATAGATAGTCTAAACTATTTCCAAATGAAGTTGAGCGCTCTTCCTGCTGCTTTTGGCTTGCCGGAAAACAGTAAAAAGGGTTATTTTCCCCACTTATTCAATACTCTACAAAATCAAGAATACGCAGACCCTTTACCCGATGCGAATTTCTACGTGCCGAATTCTATGAGTATCGATGAGAGAAAAGATTTTTTTAAATGGTACGAAGAGAACAAACGAGACTATCTATTCAATTTTAAAACAGAAATCGTCGAGTATTGTCGCATGGATGTACAAATTTTACGCCGCGCGTGTATAGCTTTTCGAAAAATTTTTCTTGATATTGGCGGCACTGACCCCTTCTTTTCCGCAACTACTATCGCCTCAGGTTGCTCTTATTTGTATCGAAAAAAATTGCTCAAGCCAAACACCATCGGAATTTTACCGCCTACTGGCTACAGGCGCGCTGATAACCACTCTCAAAAAGCTGTTGAGTGGCTATTGGAGTGCGAGCGCGAAATCGGGCGAGAGATTATTCACGCAGGTCGGGCCCGCGAGTATAGATTACCCGAAGGATTCTCGGTAGATGGATATTTGCCACCGTCAGAGCTTCCGAGCTCGTCGACGTCAAGCGACAGTGCCGCGGCCACAGATAAAGGTATAGTATTCGAGTATCAAGGGTGCTACACACATGGGTGTCCGCGATGTTTTCAAAACAAACGCGATAAATTAACCGCCTACAATAGAACTCACAACGATGCATACGAGAGCACTCGAGCAAAAATAGATAAAATAAAGTCACTGGGCTACGAGGTTCGCGAAATTTGGGAGTGCACATTTGACCGGCGTAAAATTGAAAATCCTCGGATCGCAAATTATGTGAATAATCATCCGTTAATAAGCAAAATGGTTTTAAATCCGCGAGACGCGTTTTTCGGGGGTCGCACGGAAAATATAGCTGTACATTATAAAATAAGAGAAGGAGAAACAATAAGATATACGGATATTTGCTCTTTATATCCGTATATCTGTAAACGAGGCCGGTTTCCACTCGGACACCCAGATATATTTGTTGGCAGTCAGTGCGACGCGTTGACGAAAGGAAATAACAACGATTTATCACGAGTAGAAGGTTTGATCAAATGTAAAATATTGCCTCCTCGTAATTTGTTTCTTCCTCTCTTACCAATAAAAATGCATGGACGATTACTCTTTGCTCTTTGTCGCTCTTGTTGCGAGGAGATGCGACAAGAAGATTGTACTCACGAATATACTCACGAGCGCGAATTCACGGGGACGTGGGTAGCCGATGAACTGCGAAAAGCCATCGAGTTGGGTTACCAAATAACGGAAATATTCATAATATGGCGATATAAAGTAACGCAATGCGATCAACAGAGTGGCACAGGAGGATTGTTTGCAGACTACGTGAACGCGTTTTTGAAAATAAAACAACAAGCTAGCGGATGGCCATCGTGGTGCGAGAGCGAAGTGGATAAGGAACGTTATTTGCTAGAGTACGAGCGAGACGAGGGTATACGAATGGAGAGAGAAAAAATCCGGAAAAAGAAGTATTTAGCGTGTTGCCGGTAAACGAACTTTTATATGTAAACTGGCAAAATATCGCCGATGCTGTGGCACCGGGGTCCAATACGAATGTAGTAATCGCAGCATACACTACGGCGCAAGCTCGACTCAAATTGTACGATTATCTTGAGAAACTAGATCGACGAGTTTTATACTTTGATACCGACTCTTGCATATTCGTTTGTAATGAGCGCGCGAAGGACGAGGAATACAGACCCCACCTTGGCACGCTATTAGGTGATATGACGGACGAACTGAAGAGTTACGGACCAAATGTACATATTGAAACATTCTTATCGGGCGGTCCTAAATTTTACGCCTATAAAGCAATCGATTCATCGACAGGACAGACATTTGAATGTTGTAAAATCAAAGGGATAAGGTTAAATTATGCTAATTCTTTAAAAATAAATTTCGATAGTATTAAACAATTGATCGATACCTTTATGAATGGCGACGATGCGGGTAATATTAAATTATATTTTAAAGCCATAAGGCGCACACCCAAGCACGATGTTATCACGCGAGACGAATACAAGACATGTTGTATAGTGTTAAAAAAACGGCGCTACCATTCAATAAAAGAATTATCATTGCCTTTTGGCTATAAGCGTTAAAACATTTTATTAATAAAAAATAAGACTTATTTGTAAATATTGTTCTTGTTCATTGTAGTTATTTTTATCTCTCTTGTCCATACGCGAGGCCTCGCGCGCTGTAGCAGCTGATATGCGTGCGCGTGCAAAGTATTCGCTTCTTAAAGCGGCGAATATCAGCTTATACCGCGCGGAGTACAAGCTTGTACATGAGGCGTTTCACGTCAACTGTCTCAGCGCGCGCCGCTGGAGCCCCACATCGTGCTATTTCTAACTCACATTTATGATACTAAAATATACTTAAAAAAATTGTTTGATAAGCGTTTTCGACGTATTTTTTCCTCAGCTTTCCAATGGCGTAAGCAGTTTTTCCGAAATTTTCAATTTTTACCTTCAAAAAGTACAAAACATGTTATATCTCAAAAAGTGTATTTTTAATATTTTTTTTTACCCTCTAGATCGAAAGCTGAGCATTTTTTACGTAGGAAAGAATATTTTCCAAAGAGTGCCCGAGATGTTTTTTGCGAGAAATAGAATGCAAAATCGTTTTTGAAGATGAAAATGGAAAATTTTGAAAAAACTACCAACATCATTGGAAAGCTGAGGAAAAAATACGTCGAAAACGCATATCAAACAATTTTTTTAAGTACTTCTTAGTATCATAAACATGAGTTAGAAATAGCAGGTTTTGGGGCTCGCACGCCGCGCGCTGGGACAGTTGACGTGAAACCCCTCACATGCGCCCCGGTGCGCGGTGCATATCAGCTGATGAGCGCCGCGCCGCGCCGCTGCCGCCGCGCCGTGCCGCTGCCGCCGCGCCGCCCGGGGATCGTTGGTTTTTTTCACGCTGAAAAAAAAAAAAAAAATGTGTTATCGCTATAAAAGCACGAACAAATTCGGTTTTGTTGTCATTCATGAAAATGGATACGCGTTGGAAACATCCATTTACATGTTGTGTGTGCGGACCTACCGGGTGTGGCAAAACCCAGTTCGTCAAAAAGTTTCTTATTAATTTACCGAAAATCTGTAACGTATGCTTTGATCGCATACTCTTTTATTACGCCGAGTGGCAAGAAGCCTACCGCACGGAGTTGAGACCCGGGTGTGACGCACCGAGTATCGAATTTAGAGAGGGTCTGGCTCAAGTGAGTGATTATTCTTGCGACCGCGATAAAAAAAAGTTATTAATTCTGGATGATTTAATGCGAGAATCTTCGTGCGATGTTATACTAGATCTATTTACGAAAGGTAGTCATCATAAAAATATCAGCGTTATATTCATAACGCAAAATATTTTTCACAAAGGAAAATCGCAACGCGATATAAGCCTGAACACAAAATATCTCGTACTCTATAAAAACCCGCGTGATCGCGCTCAAATACAGCACTTGGCGCGTCAAGTATATCCGGAAGATCCGAAATTTCTGCAAGAGGCCTACCTCGACGCCACGCGAACCCCACACACGTATCTTTTTCTCGATTTATCACAAGACTGTCTCGACGAATTTCGATTCCGCTCCTGCATATTTCCCGACGACAAAACGCACTACGCTTATGTACCGAAATATTCAAAGTTTCGATAGTCTAATTATATTGAAAGAAGGAGAGGAGGAGTGAAGAAAAAAAGAAATAGATACGTCAGATGCGCGAGCCTTCAACCCAGTCGAGAGATAACAATGGCAGGAGCAACACGGATGAATTCTAGACGCTGTTCGTTTTGTACTAAACATTTTTCCAAAAAACATTTGGCGGTTTTGGGAGCTCTCTCACACTGCGTCGACAAACAGCGTTCGGCCATACTTCGCACGGCTGATAAATCGCTCGTAAAGTGCATATGCGAGTGCGCATTAAACGTTTTACACGGCGTAGTGAAATTAAGAGATTCGGAGAAGAAATAGCTGAATAAGCACAAGATCGTATTGCGCAGATTAATAAATCAAAAGTCATCAAGTTGGAAAACTAAAAAACACGCAATAGTACAGAACGGAGGATCTTTTTTGCCAGCTCTTCTAGCGCCCATCGTAGGTGCGCTCATATCTAAACTATTTGGAGGAGGAGGAGGAGCAGGAGGAGGAGGAGCAGGAGGAGGAGGAAAGCAGCAGTAAATAGGAGAAGCAGTATGGAACGTGCTCGTAAAATGGTAATCGTGCCCGAAGATGCAATCGAACGCGCGCAGTCTACACCCACTGAATCAACAAAAATAATTGCCCCGAGCGAATTCTCCGGCGAAAATTCTATGCAAACTCCCGGTGACAATTTGTCCAGATTAGACGCCGAAATGTTCGATATTCTTCACTCGAAAAAAGGGGTGAAGGACATTCACGAAAAATGTCTAAATTACTTACAAGTTTTGCGACGTTATCTCTTTTTCCGTGAAAGCGAGCGCAGCAGCAGCAGCAGCGATGCACTACGAGAAATCGACGAAATTGACGAGACACTAGCACCCCTCACCGAAGAAGCCATTATCGATGGTGTACCCAAGGCGTATCAGCGCAAGGTGCGTCTCTTGTTGCGTCATTGGAAAACAGTAGCACCCGACCGTCTTAAGTGGAACAATGCCGGTACAGTGAGTATAGATGGCCGCACGGTAGAGCGTTCAAATATTATAGAATTACTGAACGATGTGGTTAGAAGAAGAAGGGGAAAAAATGACGACGAGGAAGCACCAGTTGGACGCATGGAGTTTTCTAAATTTGTTAAAACTTCCGATACTCCGACGAATTTAATAGGCAACAGCGAAGTTTTAAAAATTGGCAGAGTACTCACAGCGCCTTTGAATACGGCCAAACGACGACTGAATAAGGAAGACGCGAATGCAGAGCCCTCTCCCGTGCTTACGAGGAGAAGAAAGGCTGAACAAAGTAAAAAAAAGTGGTTACGATTCCAAATATAAAAATCGCACACACTCACACGCCCTCACACACACACACACACATACACACACACACACACACACACACACACACACACACACACACACACACACACACAAACGCACAAAGAGACGATGTACGAGAAACAGTATTACGATCTCTCGCACGAGGCAGGATACGCGGGTGCAAGAAATCTCATACGCGTAAATAAAAAGAGAGGTAAAGAGAAGGCTAAAATATACGCATGGCTTAGTAACCAAGACGCTTACACGCTTCATCATCCTATAAAACGAAAATTTCCGAGACTGCGCTACTACGTCACGAACGTGGACGATCTGTAGGAGTGTGATTTACTACAGTTAATCTCGATAAAAGACTATAACGACGGCTTTGCTATATTCTCGTTGTTGTGGATGTGCTCAGCAAGTATGCGTGGATCGAACCATTGCGCGACAAAACAGCGCGCAACGTTGCCGGCGCGTTCGAAAAAATTCTAGACAGAGCGAGCCCACGAGTACCGGTGTGTTTACAATCCGATCGTGGCAAAGAATTTGTCGGCTCAGTTTTTCAAAGCCTTCTAAAAAAATATGACATACAATTTAGAGTAGCGCGAAATCCCGATATCAAAGCGGCTGTAGTCGAGAGACTCAACAGAACAATAAGAGAGCGTATGTGGCGCTATTTCTCGCACAAAAATACAAAAAGGTATGTCGACGTAGTACAAAAAATTATAAACGCTTACAACCACGCATAGTGGAATAAAAATGAAACCATCTAAGGTAAATCTGTACAACGCAGCAAAAGCCCGTGAAAATTTGCAAAAGCGTGCTCTTCGACAAAGCGCGGTGCAGAGAAACGGCCGCAAGAGGGCCCACCAAGCGATACCTAAATTCAAGGTGGGCGACTTCATTCGAATCAGTCGGACTAAAAATACCTTCGAGCGCGGTTATGAAAAAAATTTCAGCGAGAAAGTGTTCAAGATAAAAAGGGTGTCGCGACGACAGAATATCTTCACGTACGTTCTCGAAGATTTAAACGGTGAAATTATCGACGAATTCTTTTACACGGAAGAACTTGTATTGGTTGGCCGAGAACGCATCACAAACCATCAAACATTTAAAGTAGAGCGCATAGTTCGTACGCGTGGACGAGGAGCAAATAAGCAACTATTAGTCAAGTGGTTAGGATACCCTGACAAATTCAACTCTTGGATAAAGGCGAGCGATCTCGATAGAATCTGAAGAAAAAAAATGGAGAACCAAGATGAATTTTACATGGTGTTACCGAGTAACAGCAGTATGATGTATTTCAGCGACAATACAACAACTTGCTTCACCACGCATTTACAGCGCGAGATTAGGCTACACGGTGAATGGCTCGTAGGTCTAGCTGAAATTTACGTGCCTTGTACTATAATCCACGTACAAAATACTGAAGCTTCTTATTCGTTTTGTTCCTACGACAGCGGTAAGGTAGTACGCAAAGACGTTTGCCACTTTCCCGACGGTATTTATAAAACAATAGAACAGCTAGCTGCCGAGATAAATAGATCGAACGACATATATCAACAGCAAGTACTGGAGTCGATGAAAAGCCGCTTAGGATATTACGCCATAAAGCGAACATGCCATTGTGAAGAGTTTCACGTGACGGAATTCAATGATAAAATTTGTCGTATTTTTGGTATTGAAAATTTCGTGACCAAAGGAATGTTCACGACCGTCAACGAGGGCACCAGAGTCATTGAGGGTGTTAGACCTGCTTCATTGTCTCGCGCTATCCCTGATCAAATGTACGTTTACACGGACATTTGCGAACCATACACAGTCGGCGACACTCAAGCATCTCTGCTACGTATAGTTTCAGTCACAGATCCAAATTACAAATTTGGTTGTAACTACGTGCAGCGTTTTGCTCCGATACATTACATACCGTTACTTTATCATACTTTTCAGAATATAGTTATAGATATAAGAGATCAGCACGGCCATCCTATACCATTCGAGTATGGTACGTTGACGGTTACGCTACATTTCAAACGCAACCGCTAAAAAAAATTATAGCCAATATGAGTTACTACATTCAGTGCTACGACGACGAGCAAGTCGGGGGTGGTGGTGTTAGGAGAGTTTTCGCTGGCTCTACTTATCAAAGAGGCCGAGGAGTGGGAGCATGGTTAGGCGGTCTGTTTCGAAAAATGCTGCCTTACATCTCCAGTGGAGCGAAAGCTGTA
Source organism: Torymus aiolomorphi (assembly GCA_036365515.1). Lineage (NCBI taxonomy): Eukaryota > Metazoa > Arthropoda > Insecta > Hymenoptera > Torymidae > Torymus > Torymus aiolomorphi. The sequence continues at coordinate 146,523,930 of CM070874.1, forward strand.
GGAAAAGAAACCATACGAGCGGGGTTAAATATTTTCGATGACGTGGCGAATAACGGTGTCAATTTCAAAGAAGCAGTGAAGGTCAGAGCCAAAGAATCTAGAAAAAACTTGAAGAGAAAAGCAGCCGAAAAAATATCTGAGATGATGAAAGGCTCGGGTTATAAGACGCCTGCTCACAGATGAAAACGTCAGTTGAGGAAGACAAGCGGATTAATTCGCATCACCGAGAAAAAGAAGAAGAAGAAGAAGAAGAAGGGACGAACAACTACAAGAAAAGGTGGCAGAGTCAACAAGAAGAGGAAGAAGCCCACTTTTAGAAATATTAACGACATCTTCGGCCCGAAATAGAAAAAATGGCGTTCTTACATTCACACTCGACAGAATGTATGTCCAGTGAGTTAGACATTTTTTCTCTACCTGCGACTCAAACTTCCATAGAGAGTAGCAGTTTCTTACACTACAAGCCCGTGTCATCGCTCAGCGACGAAGGAGATGCCCCCATAGAGTTTGTGGTGCCGAGTGGTAGTGAACATTACATAGACCTTGCGCACACGATGCTTTATATTCAAGCAACGGTTGAACCAATAGAAGGCGAAGTAGAAAACGCCAAAGTCGAGGCAGTTAACAATTTTCTTCATTCGCTATTTAATCAAGTCGACATTTTTTTTAATCAAAAGCTCGTTTCACCTCCCAACAACGCCTACCCCTATAGAGCTTATATTGAATCGTTGTTGAATTATTCTCCGGCTGCTAAAGAATCGCATTTAACTACAGCACTTTGGTACGATGATACGTTTGACAACTTTGAAGCTGCTCCGAATATTCCTATAGAAAATGCTACCGCTAACAAAGGTGCCCTATATCGTCAACATTACATACTTGGAGGGAAAACCGTCGATATGATTGGTCATTTGCATTGCGACGTATTTAATCAAGATAAAATGCTTATCAACGGAGTGGGGATGAGAGTACGCCTCGTACGAAGCAAAGATGCATTTTGCTTGATGGATGTGTCGGATGATGGTAAATTCCGTGTCAAAATCAAAGAAGCCAGTCTCATCATACGCAGAGTAAAGATAAGTCCCGGTATTTTACTTGGCCACGCCAATGCCTTAGCTAAAGCTACAGCCAAGTATCCGATTACACGCGTCGAAGTCTTTCACGCTTCACACTGGAATTCTCGGGGACACTCTCGACAACGTCATCCTCGGGCAGCTACCTAAAAGAATAATTATAGGTTTCGTCGACAACAAAGCATTTAATGGAAATCGTAAATTCAACCCGTTCAATTTTCAACACTTTTCGATAAATTATCTTTCTTTGTACGTCGACGGAGTGCAAATTCCAAGCAAACCGTTACAACCTCGCTTTACCGGGAACAGCGGTCTCTACATAGATGCTTACCATACGCTATTCTCGGGTACAGGTATACATTTTCTCAACGAAGGCAACGGCATCAATCGTCACAATTACGCGCGAGGAAATTTTCTGACGGCTTTTGACTTAACACCAGATTTATCAGCTCATTGTGCTACACACTGGAACCTCGTGCGGTCCGGTAGCGTGCGCGTGGAAGTGCGATTCGAGGGCGCTCTCACTAGTACCATAAATTGCATCATTTACGCAGAATACGATAACGTACTGGAAATCGATTCGAGCAGGCAAATCCTATCGGATTTTAGCGCGTAAATATAAGAAGAAGAAGGAGAAACAAGAGTAGTGGGGATATGCGTATATCAGAAATGAAACGCCTACGCGTGAGGATCAGTTATCATTTGGTCTTTTACATAGCGATACACTCTCGCGCCCACTTCTTAAATCATGGATTTCATTGTCGACATACAAGGTTTTCGCGACGTTAACAGAAATTTTTTGCCAAAGGAAGTGGCTGTGATCGCATTGCAAGAGCTCATAGTCGGTCATTGGATAGCAGGCCCACCTTGTAATTTTTTGCATTTGCCACCAGACATAAAGACGACAAACAGCTATTGCACAGTTCACTTACACGGAATAGAGTGGTTCGAAGGTGACGTATCATTACGTCGATTGCGCCATCATCTCTACAAACTTTTCAAGAAGGGGAGAAATATCTACGTGCGAGGGGATCAAAAACGAAGGTATCTCGAGAACGTGCTTGGAAGGTGCGTTATAAACCTCGAAGAGTGGAGGTCGCCATCGTTTAGTAAATTAGAAGGACTATTTCCGAATTCATTAGTGTGTGCAAGTCATATCGAAAAACATATAGAAAATAAGAAAGACTTTTGTGCACTTTTCAAAGCAAACCTATTAAGAAAATGGCTATACAGTATACTTCCAGAAGAGTGGCGCGAAGTAACTGAAACCATACAAAGCGAAAGATTTTACGCTGCTCTTTGCAAGTACCGTAACGAAAGCAGAAAGTCTTTTCGCTTTGGTGAACCAGGTGGAGTAGATGTAACCAACGACGACAGTAGCACACACGCGGTAAAAGCAAACAACGACGACGACGACGACGACTTCAACATTGTATTCACTGAGAACGTTCCCAGTGAAAAGTCTGTAAATACAATTATATTCAGGGAGAATCAATTACATGATGGACACAAGGACAATAATGCATGCGATACGTGCGCTAAGAGCGAATACAATAGGTGTGTATGCTGCTGATCACATTCCAAAAATTTTAAGTCCACCTGTGGCTATTGTGACCAATCTAGATACAGCAAATAAACCAGGATCGCATTGGGTTGCCATTTACACAGACAAAAATGGATACGGAGTATATTTCGACAGTTACGGGATCGCCCCCACCTCAGCACTCCATCTTGATCGCCTACGAAGAAACTGCGTGCGTTTCCAGTGGAACAAGAAACCATTACAAAGTTTTGATTCAAAAGTGTGCGGTGAATATTGCATTATGTTTTTGCATCATATGTGTAGTGGTAGTTCTTTACGCGCGTTTTGTCGCATCTTTTCATACAATACATACAAAAACGATAACATAGCTACTAAATTTTATAAAGTTATTTCACAAAAGCGAGTCAGAAAGGCGAATCCTTACAGAAATCGTTTTCTTCCAAGAGACACTTCATTGGGAACTGGGCAGAGTAATCAAATATGTAACGCAAAATTATAAATTTTTTCTTTTTGTAATCATAGATGTAAGAGTAAAATATGTATACTTTTGTAAGTTCTTCGAAAAATAAAAATTGTTTTTCACATCCTTTTTCACATCCTTACCTTTTTCACATCCTTACCTACCTGATTCCCCTGCATGCTTTCAAAAAATTATCACGTTAATATTATAACAGTATCTCTATTTTGCTTATTTTCATATCATACGTTCACATCGGCTGCGATTGCAACTGAAATTTTTATCGCGTAATACAAAGCCAAAAGTAAGGTTAGGTTTATACATATAAGAATTTATTTCGTCGTCATCTTTATCTCGTATTCGTTACTGTTTAAGCTCACGTCATTTCAACGTACTTTTTTATCGCGAATACAAAACGGAAAGTGAGGTTACGTTACATTCAAGGATTTCTTTCATCATAGTCTTTCTCCGAAACCATTATTTTTATCTCGTATTCGCGTTACTCTCTAAGCGCACATCATCCCAACGTACTTTTTTATCGCGAATACGAAACGGAAAGTGAGGTTATGTTATATTCATCGATTTCTTTCTCGGAAACCGTTATTTTTATCGCGTATTCGTTACTCTCTAAGCGCACGTCATCCCAACGTACTTTTTTATCGCGAATACGAAACGGAAAGTGAGGTTATGTTACATTCATCGATTTCTTTCTCAGAAACCGTTATTTTTATCGCGTATTCGTTACTCTCTAAACTCACGTCATTCCAACGTACTTTTTTATCGCGAATACGAAACGGAAAGTGAGGTTGTGTTACATTCATCGATTTCTTTCTCGGAAACCGTTATTTTTATCGCGTATTTGTTACTCTCTAAGCTCACGTCATTCCAACGTACTTTTTTATCGCGAATACGAAACGGGTAGTAAGGTTATGTTACATTCATCGCTTTCATCTTGTTGAATTCTATATATTACAACGGCATCACTCCGTTCACTGATTGGATGAGGGAATGGTACGTAACGGATTCATCGGCCAATGGGAAAACAGAGCATGGTGGGGACATACGTGTAAAAGCTGGAGCCCGACATGCTTGCCTTCAGTCACGAGTATCCATTCCATTTGAGAGTACGCTCGCGCGTGGATATTCCAGTGTCCGTTCAATCTCTAAGTATATACTCTTGCTTTAAAATGGACAAAAACGAAGCATAAGCAGCAGCTTCAGTAGCAGCTTCAGTAGCAGTAACTCCATCACCACTACCTCCGCCATCAGCTGCACCACCCCTACCTCCACCAGCAGCAGCAGCAGCAGCAGCAGTAGCAGTAACATCGCGAGTTAATAAAAACATGGATCTGCCAAATCTCTTCCTGTCTACAACCTACGCTATCAATAAATCAAATTCCAAAAGAGTCGTTGTTGGATTGGAACACCACGCAGGATTTTATAGAGCTGTGGTGAAACTCTGTAGTACAGGGTCTCCTGCAAAGTACGTAACTCTCGAAAAAAACAGTTGGGAACTGATCAGCGACCAAATGGACGCGATGATGGGGTATGTGCTAGATTCATTCACCTTCTACATAGACTTCGGTAAGCCTTCAAAAATATTTCTTCCAAACCACGACATCAATTTTACAACGGCGTACGGAGTGAGGTCCATCCTTATCGACGAGAGACCTAGTGTACCGACACCGAAGCTCGTCAGAGGAGACTTTCCCGAAGGGCAACCAATAGACGAGGAGACGCAGTTTCCAGACAGTTGTTCACAGTACGAGACACCACAGAAGAAAAGAAAATACGAAAGTCCACCCGGGATCGTCATGCAGCAGGCAACTTTGAACGGCCTACGAGAAGTGCGCGAATGTGTCGATGAGTGGCTAAAACGTTTAGAAGAAAGTGCCGGATTTATAAATCGCGGTATCGATAACGTAATTGAGTTTTTAAAAGTTGAGTTAAAGAGAGAAAGCACTGAAAAAGCGAAAAATATTTTGAAAGACACTGCTGCGTTTAAACAATATTGTTCATTGCGTAAAAATGAAATTAATAATAGAGCAAAGTTGCACATGGAATTCGGTAATATGAATAAAGATTTGTACGACATTTTTCTTATGGAATTTTATGCATTTGGCTTATCCAACTTGGCTCATGATATGTACGATTATATGTTCGCAAATTAATTTGTAATATTATTCAAAGGCTTAAACAATATATATTCAATTTTAATTAGAACCAACCATCTTTTCTATTTTTTACCTTCTATCCACCAAACCTTTCTTATAAAATTCATATATCATAGATATACTCTGCATACTCCATTTTGGCGTCACCAGTTCCTACGCATGATCTCTACACCACATGATGCAAAGTATAGTATATTCATTTATAATGCGATGAGCGAAACGGGAGGTACCATTTTCATATTGAACGTCAAACAAGCAAGAAGTATGGGGCCACCGCAAAGCAAGAACGCTACGAAAAATTACACCGGCGATAAAGAGAAGCAGCCGCTTATACAGCCATCATCGTCGTCATCATCAAAATCGTCATCGCACAATAGCTTCTCCAAGAACACCTTCTCGTTTCCAGAGAAACAAGCGTACAAACGATTTTAATAATCGTTTACTGTTAATTTTTTATCAAACCGGTCCTTTTCAGGCCCACAATATAATATCACGTAAAAACATACTATTCGATATCTTCTTACACACACACACACACACACACACACACACACACACACACACACACACACACACACACACACACACACACACACACACACACACACACACACACACGCACGCACGCACGCACGCACGCACGCACGCACGCACGCACGCACGCACGCACGCACGCACACACGCACACACACACACACACACACACACACACACACACACACACACACATATTTCATTTATCTTAATTGATGTTTTTATTGTTTATTATGTTTAGACAATAAGAATATTGATTAATTAAAATTATTAATCAGTATACTTTCTACTATGGCGTAGGCTCGTGACGTCATCGATCCCGATACGGGACAAATACACGCACGCACACATATTTCATTTATCTTAATTGATGTTTTTATTGTTTATTATGTTTAAACAATAAGAATATTGATTAATTAAATTTATAAATCAGTATACTTTCTACTATGGCGTAGGCTCGCGACGTCATCGATCCCGATACGGAAAAATCTCTTATCTATTGTTTAGCAACATTAATTTAAATATCTTAATCGGTGTTTTATTAATTGTTTTGTAAAAACATTTTTATGTTTGTTTATGTAATTAAGATATCTTAATTGCTTGTTTATATAAACAATCAATAAAGACACATTAATTACTATATTGTTGAACACCAATAATAAGAGGAGCAGCATCACTGCCTCCCGAGAACACCATTCTACTATGGAGAGAGACGAAAATGTGTCACCGATTACCGTACGGGACCTCTCTGCTTATATTTACAGCTATTATGATATCTTAATTGCTTCTTTATTGCTTGTTTATGTAAACAAACCATAACAACAGGCTATTAAGATATCTTAATTACTGTTTATGTAAACAAAGATAAGATAGCCCGGGCAGGGCACGATGACTCACCGTCTCTCCATAGTAGAATGTATACTACTCTCATCGAAGGCCTCTTGTAATAGATCTGCAAGGGCAGCATCCTCCTCTACTTGTACCTGGCGCTCCTGCTTCTCTAGTAAAGCCGTCTATAGCACTGGGGGTTACACGCCTTGGCCGATGTCGTTAGCCATGCGTGGTTCTCCCCCATCGATGAGCTCGTTGACAAAGGCAGCAAGCTCTTGAGGCGGTAATGCCATGACAGGCATATCGATGAACGCTACTTCGATGTTATGCTGCATATTGTTGTATAGGTAAATGGTGGTTGACTGGTTAATAGCGAGAGAGAGAGAGAGAGAGAGAGAGAGAGAGAGAGAGAGAGAGAGAGAGAGAGAGAGAGAGAGAGAGAGAGAGAGAGAGAGAGAGAGAGAGATGTGTCCCCGAAGAAAACTTGTGGCAGACTGGAGGACAGCAGGGGTTCTAACCATCATTTTTGTAAAAGTTTGCGAAAATTGAAATATAAGTTACACTCTTATCATGCCTAGAGTCTGTAGAAACTTGCAGAAAATCGGATTCTGTGTTCATATTTCACTTCGCGGAGGAAGTAGAAATTACTTTTCAAGAAGCTTCTAAAATCATACGATATTAAGAGAGATGGAACAAAACTCCCGGTTTACTCTTACTACGTCTGGCGAATACTCTACAATTCTTTTCTCACGAAAACATTCAATCTCAGCCGATATCAGAGACATTTGTCTACTATATTATCCAAATAATTTATAAATTATTTGAGAAAAGTTCATATAAGCACTGATTCAGCGCTTGTACAGCGTTTTACCCAAGAAATATTTTAAATTATTAGTTTATGTTTAATTATTGTTTATTTAAGTTTATTTATTACAAAACTATGTTTAGAAAATGCTTATTTATTAATTTTACATAAAAAGTTAATATTAATATAAAAGTAAATCGACCCGAGTTAGCAGAGAAACATCTGAGTGAGTAGGTTTATTAAAAAGCTACAAAAATAGAATGATAACCACTGCATTAGGGGCCACCCCACTAGCACACGTTAAGCTACACCTACTTTATGTGTATCGCCTTGAAGATTTTTCGTTGGCTGTCTCTTATTATAAGTGCAACGAATGAGGTGTCGTCGCTTCTATGCCAAGTAGTTCGTCATAATGGCGAACTGACCAGCCGGTATAATGGCTTATTTATGACTATATTCACATGTACCACTTTCTTAACTTATATGTTCCTGATACATACTGCAAAAAACTGCAATAAAAATTCATTTATTATGATTTCCAAGTACACAAACTCCCCTCTACGTAAACTTCAAGGCAGGATGAGAAAATAGAGAGAGTTTAGTACACTGATCAACGTATTTGTACGGTATTGGCACGATTTACTACCGGAAATTACGGTCAGATCGATCCGCGGTATTAGACTTTTGTATAAGGTACCATATCTTCTTTTAAATGAAGATGTTTTGGAACCTCATTGCTTGATCGATTTCGTTATCGATACATTGATCAGTCTAATCGATGGTTATATCAGCTCGCAGTATTATACTTTTTTACTACCCACTTTACCCTCTAACAGTACCGCATATTTATAACTTTCATTAACCAATTAATTTTGTTATTGATTCGGTATTAGTAAGGAATTGGTACGGATATCTTGAAAAGTTACATTCACATTAATTCGCGGTATTGTACTTTATTGTTAGGTGCAACAATCTCTTTTTATTGGAGGTATTTTGGAACCTCACAGATCGATCGATTTCGTTATCGATATGTCGATTGATCCAATCGATGATCATTATAACTACTTAAACTCTTTTCGCTGTTTGTTTCTTATGACAAGTACAACGGCTGAGACGTTATCACTTGTATGGTTAGTAGTTCGTCATAATAATCAACTGATCAGAAAGTATAATACCCTACTTATGATTATTACATATGTGAAACCTTATTAGCTTATATGTTCCTGATACATGCTACGAAAAACTACAATAAAAATTAATTTATTGTTATTATCAAGCACGCAAACAACCCTTTACGTAAACCTCAATACAAGATGAGAAAATAGAGAGAGTTTAGTACACTGATCAACATATTGGCTCGATATTGTGATGATTTTCCACTGGAAATTATAGTCAGATCGATTTGCGGCATTAGACTTTTTTATAAGGTGCTATATCTTCTTTTAAATGAAGATGTTTTGGAACCTCATTGGTTGATCGATTTCGTTATCGATACATTGATCAGTCTAATCGATGGTTATATTAGCTCGCGGTATTATACTTTTTACTACCCACTTTACTTTCATTAACCAGTTAATTTTGTTATTGATTCGGTATTAGTAAGGTATTGGTACGGATATCTTGGAAAGTTACATTCACATTAATTCGCGGTATTGTACTTTATTGTTAGGTGCAACATTCTCTTTTTATTCGTGGTATTTTGGAACCTCACAGGCCGATCGATGTATTGATCAACCCAATCAATTTTCATATCAGTTCAGAGTAACATAGTTTTACTACACATTGTATCCATCTATTTACCGTATTTTATAACTTAGTCGTAGAAATTATTTTATGGAATTTGTTATAATTCTGAGTGTTAAAAAGATTTTTTCGGTGATTTTTCATTATAATATATTGCTGCGATTATGTTTTTAGACTTATTAAATTCAAAAGTGCCTATTCCTCAAAATTTCGCTGCGTTGCTCTGCATTCTTTTATTCTGCCCCCACCGTAAAATCCGTAGTTTCATGCTCTTTTGTGTGTATATAAGCCGTCTTAAACGATATTTACACCATAGTTCAGTTTGTCTGCACCCAGAAACTATCAAAGATTAGTTGAACCATTACGCTGTTACATACTTATAAATTTGGTTTGAGTGATCGTAGAAATACATTTCATCATCCAGACATACTTCTATCGCACGTTAAAGTTCTTCTTAAAGTATTAAATACTACTACTCTCTCTTAAGTTGTTAATATTGTAACAAGGTGAATTTTAAAATGGAAAATAACTTTTTAGATGATACCTGATTTCAACATGGTCTTCGATGAAACTCGTACACATACGGCAATTTTAAATGTCATTGAACGAGTCGAAACTCTCGAAGCATATGACGAAGATCATTGGGCCAATGAAAATTCATTATTCAATACTGTTGAATCAATAAATAGAGATTTAAAAAATTTAGATGACTTAGAAAAAAGTAACAAATACATAAAACTTATTCTTGACTGTAATGTGCATCATACAGAAAAATTACTTAGAAAAAAAGATAATCTATGTAAACAATTAAATAAAATTACAAAACATTTATTATTATTAAATCAAAATTTTGAGAGGAAATTTGAACAGCAACAGAATCAAATTAATGAATTAAAAAGTGAAATTGAAAAATTGAAGCTGAATAAAAACACATCAAAATAAATACCGTATTTTCTTGTAAACCTATAACCTCTTTAACAGTATTTTTAAATATATCTCATTATGATAATAAATACTTTTTAAAATTTTGTAAAATACTTGTCGTTTCTTATTTTAGGAATGATTTTTATATGGTTCATGATGTAAAAAAATACTTAAACTTTATAAATCATTATACCTATAATTCATTTAATGGTTTATTAACACTCATAACATCACCATACCCTCACACTCACACACACACACACACACACACGCACACACACACACACATACATACTCAATCTAGAAATGATTACATTCTCAAAGATTAGAAAGGATTGTTAAAGAGTGTTTATGGATACTTTATATTATTTGTCATTTCAATCTTGGATGCTGTTAAACCATGATAATACTGAAAAATGTTTGCTCAGAATAGTAATCAAAACTCTAAGTTCCAATGTCGCCAAGTACTATCCATGCTGTATGGATTAAATAAATCGTACTGTAAGAAACTTATAGTTGGTCTGGAAAGCCGTGTTATTGGCTGTGCTGATTTCAAACCTGTTGTTCGTCTAAGTGGCCAAAATATTGCGGGTACACCACTTACACATACCGAGTGGATCTGGTTTAAAGAAAGTTGTCCCAGGATTGACGAATTCTTTGAATCAGAAGGAAACGAAATGGTTGATTAAAAAAATATATTGTGGTACCAACTTTAGCATAAGGTTCACGATAAGTTTTTCTGATAAAGCTTTTGAGCTGATATACGAAACACAAGACAAAAATCATAGAGGTTGTCCACCAACGAAGAAACACTTTCAATCAAGATTGGTGTATAATAAAGCAATCTATGATCAGCTCAAACACATCTCTAGAAACGTAGACAATAGGATTAAATATCTGTTAAATGCGTGCAAAGATATAAAATATGTATTTAATGAAATTTGTAACTATACGAAAGAGAAATTCCAAGAAAGAAAACAATTATCACAATACACACAGTTTAAATTTTATGATGTTCATTCTATAACAAGCACATTTTATACCCATAATGTTAATAAGTTACATAAAATCTTGAAAAAAAATAATTTAAGTATGTTAATAGATGATGCCTATATTTTGATGTATGAACTTGCATCTTTACACTTGAAGGATATTGATCATATTATGAACAAAAATATTAATCAATAAATGTATTAAAATATCAATCTCGTTTTTCCTTACCTTTGACACGTAGGGTATATAATCGTAATAAATTAATTATATTTCAATTAAAAGAATCTGCTTGATTCTTAATTATCTCTATTTTAAAGTAATTAACTTAGCATAAATAAATCTATCGAAAGTGGTAGCGACAGTGGCGAAAGACTCAAGAGGTACATTAAATAGTTTGATATAACACATCAAGCTTTTCGATCCACATTAGGCTTATTGATTCACATTAAGCTTTTCGACTCACATTAAGCTTTTTGGTACTCGTTGAGCGTATTTATCGTAAGTTTTGTAGCTACAAACTAGCTTGTTACTTCAATTACCTTATCACTTCAAATTAGCTTACCACTTCAAATTAGCTTGTCACTTCAAATTAGCTTGTCACTTCAAATTAGCTTGTCGGTTCATCAGCAATCTGATTTCTCGAGCAGCTTGTGATACGCCCGCGCGCCACCGCCGCCGCCGCCGCCGCAAACCTCGAGACTTATAAAAAATATTATCTCCTTTAACGAAACAGTTTTTGTCATGGATCCACGGTGGAAACATCCTTGGACATCTATGGCTTGTGACCACATCATGTGGAAAAACCATGTTTGTTAAAAACTTTTTAAAACATATAGATGGTATGAGTAACGTACACTTTGATCGAATAATAGTTTACTATTCCAAATGGCAATCAACGTATAAAGAGCTGGGTGATGATACCGAATTTCACGAAGGCTTACCCAAAAATTCAGACTTTGTCGACGACTCCAGACCAAAATTGATAATTATAGACGACTTGATGCGTGAGTCTTCGGGTGGTGTTATTGCCAATCTTTTTACCAAGGGCAGTCATCATAATAATTTAAGCGTAATATACATCACACAAAATCTTTTCCACAACGGCCAACGTGAATTCTCATTAAACTCTAATTATATAGTTATTTTCAAAAACCTAGGGATAAATCCCAGATACAGTATCTAGCGCGCCGAGTGTGTCCTGAAAATCCACAATTTCTACGAGAGACTTATCTTGATGCAACTAAACAGGCACACTTCTATTTATTACTTGACTTACGCCAAGATACACCTGATAATTGTTGTTTTCATAGTAATATATTTCCGTTTGATAAATACCACTATGTTTATGTTCCCAAGAAATCTATAAAAGGTAGCGAACTTGGGAATAATATACCAGTCATACGATTGTAACGGGGCCGAGTAGACGCAAACGTCTTGGACAAAAAAATTTAAATACTTTAAAAGCTCTGCTTCATTTCGATAACAATCAACGAAGTACTTTATTACGTGAAGCAGATAAAAAACTTGTTATTCTCATTTGCGAATGTGGTTTAAATATTTTACGTGGTAACGTGCCTTTGAATAAAAACTATAAAAATAAATTGAAAAAGTTCGTTTTATTCTTAAGAAAATTAACTGATTCTTCGCAAAGTTTGAAAAATAAAAAGAAGTTGATTATCAAATACCAGACTTGGTTACCACTCATCTTGGTACCTGTGATAAACTATGGAGCATGCAAGAAAAATGATTTTGATCCCTGACGAAAGTATAAACAACATACATCATCGCTTATCAAATGAAAAATTGGTTACTATGCAAACACCGGGTACACCTACGTCGCGACTAGAAAAGAAATGAGTGAAATTATAAATTCGACCTCAATTCAAGATGATCGTGAAAAATATGCAATGTACGAACAAGCATTGGAGCGTTTTATGTATTATAAAAAAAATGATAGTAAAAATAAGTTTCAAGCTAGTAGTGTAAATGTACCCGGAGATACCGATGAAGTAGGCAAAGTAAATGTCGGCGAAGATGCCAATGAAGAAAACAGCAATGAGAGCATAATAAACTGTGTACCACCAAAGTTTCAATTTAAAGCAAAACAGTTATTACAACGATTACATGATTTTGGTGATGTCACATGGGATGCTCGTGGTAAGATTACCATAGATGGCAGCATCGTCAAAGGTGGAAACATAGTAGACTTGATTAACGATATTGTGAGAAATAGAAAACAAGCGTTGTTAAATGGTTATGGTCAGTTTGCCCAAGCACTTCGTAAAGCAAATATACCACGAGAATTTATTGTTAACAATAAAATTTGGGAGATTGTTTCTTCACCACAATCTGTCAGCAGCGAGGAAGAAACTCAACAGTCTGATAGCGAAGAAACAAACGAAAAACCATCCGATAAAACAACTCCAAGAAAGTTGAGAAAAAGATTACGTCCCGAAGAAACACCTAGGCACGTTACAAAAGTTCGTATTCTTCCATGGGATCGCCTGGAGTAAACATTGAAGAAGATTTGATCACACACCCCGAATCAACTCTTGTAGATAATTTAATCCATCTTTTACCTTTTGAAATACATGCTCCAGGGTATCATTTTTGTGGACCTGGTACACGCCTAAACGAAAGGTTAGCGAAAGATGAGAAAGGTGTCAACCCACTTGACGATTATTGTCGTGAACATGATATAGCATATGCAAACAGCGGTGGTAACCGTAGCAAAGCTGATTGTTTGCTGGCCAAGCGTGCCTTTGCGCGTTTGTTGTCTGAAACAGCTACAACTAACGAGAGAAGTGTGGCTTTGGTCACAACTTGTTGTATGATTAGTAAAATAACTTTTGACAAGTTTTCCTTGTACATTAAAAAAATAATTAAAAAAAAACATAAAAAAGAAACTAAAAAATTTTAAGAATAAGATAAATGGAAAAAACGTTAAATAATTTGTTTTATCGACCACCGAAATCACCATCCTATGCAGGTGCATACAACCTTTTAAAAACAGTTGGTAAAAAACATGATCGCAAAAAAATTATCAAATGGTTTGAAAGTCAGGATGCTTATACTCTACATAAACCTGTACGCCGTCATTTCCCACATAGGACTTATGACGTCCGTAACCCTTTTGATGTGTGGGAAGGAGATCTCGCTGATTTACGGTCATTAAAGACCTATATATGATGACAACACGTATCTACTTGTGGTTATAGATGTTTTATCAAAATTTGCATGGGTTCAGCCAATTCGTAACAAAACATCGAAAAGTGTCGCTACAGCTTTTGAGCGTATTTTGGCACAGTGTAAAGGACAGCACCCTATGCTCTTTCAAACTGATAAAGGTAAAGAATTTCTCGGTAAAGAGACGCAACAAGTTTTTAAAAAAAATAGTATAAATTACCGCGTGGTTAGAAATCCTGATATTAAAGCGGCTGTGGTGGAAAGGTTTAATAGAACATTGAAGGGTCGATTATGGCGATATTTTACTCATACAAACACGTACAGATATGTTGATATTTTACAAAAAATTGTTGATGCTTACAATAGTTCTTGGCATTCTGGTACTAAAATGGTTCCTGCTAAAGTTAATTTGTACAATGCCGCAAAAGCACACCAAAACCTAACCCAACGATACAATAAGACTCGTATCCGATATCCTAAATACAAGGTGGGTGACTTGGTACGTGTCAGTCGTGCCAAACTAGTATTCAAGAAAGCATACGAAATTTTGTTGTATTTCTGCTTCTCTTCTATTGGCTTTCTTATTTTTTAGTACAATATTCTCTTTTCTTTGTCTTGTTATAAGAAAGTCATGCAAACAAATGCATGCCGCAACTATTTCGTTGATGGTTTCAATTTTGAATTCTAAATCTTTCTTCAATATTTGCCATTTTGTCTTTAAGATGCCAAATGCACATTCTATTGTAAATCTTGCTAGGCTCAATCTATAATTAAATGTTCGCTCCTCATTACTGCGTATATATCTTCTATTATATGGTTTCATGACATTGTACGAAAGGGCGAAGATTTCATCAGCTACAATTACATATGGCATTACAATACTTGAATATGATGAAGGTCTTGGATTTGGTATATCCAATTCATTGTTCTTTAATTTGTGTGCAAACTCAGTAGCGCCAAAGATGCTAGAGTCACTGTTTGATCCTATAAATCCAAAATATGATAATTAAATTTTGTAATTTGTGAAAAATTAAAATGTATTTAAATACTGTTTCTACATACCACCATCACCAATAGAAAACCAGGTAAATCTAGAATAAGCATCGCTTACTGCCATGAGCACTATACTATGAAATTTTTTGTAATTAAAAAATACACTTCCTCCATGGGGTGGACGCTGTATTCTAATATGTCCTCCATCCAGTGCTCCTATACAATTTGGGAAGTTCCATTCTTCTTCAAACGCACCTGCTATTTGCAGCCAATCTTCTTTATCAGGAAATTTGCAATACAAAGGAGACAAAATGGATATTAACACTGTGCATGTATTTTTAATAATATCGCACATTGTCGATTTCCCCACTCTAAATAGCAAAACATTACTAGAAATGCTGCCCCCATGTCCTAAGTGACTGTAATTTATATACAAATTTACGAATGATTAATAAATTATAAAACTATAATGCTGTATATGTATATAAATATAATTACTGTAGTGTTGCAGCAAGTCGTATCTCTGGTGAAATGGGTTGCCTCCTATGCACATTTTTTTGTAATCTGCTTTTCACCAACTCAAACAAAAATTCAGTCATTAACATCCATTCTTAAAAAATTTTGAAATGCTTCGAGATCTTGAGGTTTGAATGTTATGCATACTATTGTATACGCTCCTAATTCACTTCTTATTTGGGGATATAAATTAGGTTTTACCCATCAGCTTCGGAGATTTTTTTTTTTTTTAAATACGTAAAATAACTAATGTATTGATTACTGATTCTGCTGATAACAGCAGAGATGTAATCAGGACCTGTCTTTTTCACATCAACATCAACCATGGATCTAAAATACATGAAGATCATAGTAACCGCGATATATCGAATGTATCGAATCCGGTCATAGGTTATAAACATATAGGTGGACGACTCCGTTATTAGAATCGAAACGCACAGCACAGCGCAGCACAGCGCAGAACACAGCCGCACAGCACAGCGCAGTGCATTTGTGGACAGTCCCTCACGTCATCACTGACGGGACTATACTGAACGATATGGTCGGGCAGAATGAGACAATACGCGGCTGTTCCAGCTGGAAAAATTATTTCTCGATTCAAATTCTAAACGCACGTCCACGGGAGCGTTTTTCAAAGATTCGTTTTGTTTGGAACAATCGATCACTATCAAAGGTAAGTATTTTATAAAATCTACTTTATTCAAAAGAGGTTCAGAATTTTTTTCGTAATAAGCACTCTGAAAACTTGCATACATATCATACAGCACAGCGTACTGGTTACGATCAGTGCGCCGAAGTCGTGCTGAGAGCCCACGTCTGCGCAGTAGCGTCCTTCGTGGATTGGCTGCCCGGACTGCGCGCGCGGTGTCTGTTATAAAATATTCTTACCATTATTTGTATGTATTACTACAATTAATGGTATTGACCATACCATTATTGATCAATAACAGTATCATTTCTGTAAATAATTCATTATTATTTTCCCTACAAAATATCTCCAAAAATGGTCTACCACTACATCTTTTAAAAAATCCTTTGACAAATTAAATTACAAAATCTCGACAATCCTTTAAAAACTTTTGCAAACAACGAGAAATTATTTTCCAAACCCTTTATAATCCTTTTAGAAAAACTTTTGCAAACCGTAAATATTTTTTTCGGAAACCATAAAAATTATTTTCCGAAACCTATACAATCCTTAAAAAGTATTTACGTTTTATTTTATGGAAAGGAATTCTACGAATAAATACTAAATTTTTGTGTTCTATAAAGTCGAAAAAAATAATCACCTTCGACATCCGTATCGTAATGTACTATTTTAAAACAGCCAGCAAGATATTTTCTACAAGAATAATATAGTGTAACGAAGTTCGAAATCCGCGGGCGAACTACCACGCGCGCGAGCCATCGAGGAGCGAAACGGGGATGCGCAGACGCGAGTAGGGCGGATCGGCAACGGTGCGCGCGAGAACGAGTCATTCGAGTTTCTGCCGATTCGGTGCGCGCACGTGTGGAGGAAGTCTCCGTCGTCCAGGTGCGAGAGAGTGCGATCGAAAGAGAGAGAGAGAGAGAGGAGAGCAGCGAGAGGGAGAGTGAGCGAGAGATCGAGAGGGTCAACCACGACCTCGTGCCCCAGCCCGCTGGGACGACTCCCAACCTCGCCCACACCAAAGGAGACAAGCGAGAGGAGGAAAGCCGCCCGAGTTTCACCTCCGGAGCTTAGGTTAGTGCCTGCAGGCTCCGCGTGCGAGCGTACCTCTGCCTCGACGCGCGAGGCAGAGAGCGACGGAGACGAGTGTGCACCTCGTCTCCGAAAGTGCGTGTGAACGCGACACCCGCGACGCGTGCGACTCGCGAGGTATTTTGACCTCGCGAGGGATAAATATTGCGGTGCGCAGAATTTCCGACTTCACGCGTCAATTTCCTTTGCGATTTATGCTAATAAATGTGCCGTATAGTTTTTATTTAAGAGTTCGCGAATCATTATTTCGCCCCCTTCCCTTCCGCCGTTATTCCTACGAGCACCTCGGATACCGCCGCCTCCGCGGGATCGCCGACTTCCTCGGCGATCATCTGAGCTCCAGGTACTCGCGCGTTTTTCCCCTTTTACAGGAGCGCGAAGAGTCACACGATATCAAATTCCCGGGTAACTTCTGAGTTACCCGGTTGTATTCAGTCAGCGAACGGCACTGCACCGAGCGCGCGCAGAACCGGCAATTCTGCCAGGGCGCCGCTCGAGCCGCAACGTAGGCGAGCATCGTCCTCGACGAGCAGCGCCGAGGAAGGCATCATCGTTGCGGAGCAGTGTGAGCGAGAGAGAGAGAGCATACAGGTAAGCTTTCGGCATTGCCGAAAACTCTCTCGCTCCGGAAAATATTCGCCCTGTTACAACTGGCGCCCGTACGTGTGGATAGGTACAATAGGATAGCGCGCGGCGCGTGTTTGTAAACACGCGCGGGCTCGCAACACAGCCGACACCGCGATCGTTCGACCGTGAGAGTGTATGTATGTGAGCGAGAGTGTCGTAAACAATTCTATGCCTACAAAAATACTTTGCGACAACAAGTATTATATCGCGAGCAGAAACGAAAATAATTCGGACCTCGCGATATATAGGCCCATTTACACAAAGGTTCGTAGCTTTGCTTTTCCCTCATACTAATTCGGTTTATAATCAATTAGTAAGTCGTTTAGCGATATAGCTAAACAACTAGGAGATATATTCGTTCGTTCTAAAACCTTATTTGTTTGCTCGGATAAATAGCAAAAGACGGAAAGAGAGATTATTGTTGGTAATAATCCAACAATAATTAATCAATTAAGGAAAATTATTAACAATAAAAATTAAAAATTATTAGAATTACAAACTAAAAATTATTAACTTAAAGGGATAAAAATTATTAATAATAATAACAAATAAAAATTATAAATAGTAATAACTAATAAAAATTATAAATAATAATAATTAATAAAATTTTTTTTTGTGTTTTTAGTACTTTTGAAAATAAATTAAAAATTTTTTTTTGTGATTTTGGAAGGAAATTTAAAATTTTTTTTTTTTTTGGTTTTTCCTTCCTTCTTTCTTCAACCATCTAATCTCTCTCCGCCTTATTGTTTTTTGGAAATCAGCAAGTTTTCTATCTTTCGTGTGGCCCTTTATTATAGCCTCACGTGTGCAAGAAAATTTTGATTTTTTTTTACCAACAATTGAATAAAGCGTCGCCGTATTTTGACGAGCGACGCAAATACCAAACGTGTTCTCTTTCCACAGTTTATTGTATTATTTTGGAAGTGGAAAGAGAAAACGAACTTCTCGCAAGCTAAAGTTTTGCGAGAAGGTTTTGGCTTTAGCAATATTCGCTGCTACATAACGAAACAAAATTAGGGGAAAAGCAGGCACGATTTCCTTCTGTGCGTGCACATTTCGCAGAATACGCTGCACGTCAAGAATTCAAAATTTTTTTTGTTTGTGAGTGATTCTCGTTTTCTATTATTAAAAACTGCTACGCGGAGCGTCGCCGAATTTTATCGTGCGACGCAATTGTCGAACGCATCCTCTTTCCACAATCTATTTTATTATTTTGTGGTGGAAAGAGAAAGCGAACTTCTCGCAGACTAAAGCTTTGCGAGAAGATTTCGGCCGGATTAATAAAAATTATTCTTGTTCATCACAGTTAATTTTAAAATCAATACGGCGCGAAGCAAATATTCAAGCGTAACATTTTTTTTTGTGGCGCGCTATCGTTTCTGCTCGCGAATTTACTCAGTGCGACTGAGTGAGAAACAGTTTAGTTTTTTTTTCTCTCCTGTAACACGCGATTGTAAGCGCCCAGGGATTAGGGAAATACGCGCACTCAATCGACGCACTGAGTAACAACACGCTGTAAATTGCGGAGCGAACGAGCCGAAAAATCTACTTGCGGTCAGTTTTTTTTCTCTCTTCTGTTTTATATTTTTTTTTCTTCTTTTTTTTCTCATTCGCATAAATATTCCAGTGAGAAACCAATATGGCGGCACAACTAGCACTCGAGAATTGGTGTATGTGCCTCTCACTGGAAGAGATAGATAGATATCTCAAGGCGATGGATTTGAAAACATCTGGCGCGCGATTTCAACAGTTAGATCGCGCGAGCAGATGGCTGCTCGGGGATTACTCGGCAGACGAATTCATCGCCACCAACGCAGACCCCGATGAACACACAACGTGGGTAACGAGAGCAAATCTCCGACAAAAGTTCATCGATAGGGTCTGCAACGGCGAAATCGAGACACCATGGGCACGCGGCTCAGACGAAAATGAACCACACCCACTTGAGTATATTCGCGACGATAACGCCGTAAAACTCAAGCTCGAGCAAACACGTCTCGATATCGAGACGCGCGCAGCAGAGAGAAGCTCGTTACAGCACGAAACCACGGAGACAACCGAGAACGAGAAAAACCAAGAAGACGGATCTAGGGAGAGGGAGGCGAGTACAACCCTCCACTCACAACAGCACACCCTAGCAATGGCGGAAACACCGGATCTGCCAATCCCTGCGGAATTGAGTGCGTTTTTAACGCAACTCACGCAGAAGGTCACGCAACTCTCGGACAATCAGTCCAAATTGCAATTAGCAATAGAGAGCTTCACGCAGCAAGCGACAAAAGGAGCTGCGTGCAGCACGCGATTAGACCAGGCACAGAGCGGGCAACGTCAGGTGGGTTTCCAGGATACCCTGACATTCAGATATCCGGAAGAGCAGGACACCTATCTGCATACACCACCGACGTCTTGCCAATCGCTCATTCCCCCCCAAGGGACGCCGCACAATCGTCTACTAGGCGGAGCCTGGGAGGGGGGGGGTCTCCCGAATCGGATGAATTCGAGAGATTTGCGCAGCGATCCAAACGCGCTTGATGCCAGCACTCCGCGACATACGGTGCAAAACCGAAATAATCAGCGAGACGTCGGCAACATCGCACGAAAATGGGGGCTGAAGTATACCGGCGAGAAAGGGCAGAGCATCGACGTGTTTTTAAACCGTGTCGATGAATGCCGAAGCCTCGCGAAGATGTCAGAGGAAGAGATGTTAAGTTCTCTCTCAGAACTCTTCGCGGGAGTCGCCGCCACGTGGTACCAGAATAATAAGACGAGCTGGTCCACGTGGAACGAATTCTGCGCTTCAGCACGTAAATGGTACGGCGCGAACCGCAGATTCCAACAACGGGTGCTGCAAGAGGCAACAGCGCGCACACAGGGGAGAGAAGAACCGGTGCGCGACTTCATCACCTGCCTGCTCTCGATCATGAAGAAGATCGAGCCACCTCTCCCACTCTCTCACCAGTTGGACACCTTACATCGCAATTTGCGGCCAGATCTCCAACGCATGGTGAGGAGAGTGGATTTCGAGGACATCGACACGCTCTTGGAATTGAGTGTCGAGGCCGAGCTTACTCTCGAGGCGGAAAAATCTTATCGAGAACCACCGCCTCCGGAACAGAGCCTCCTCCCCGAGGCTGCCTATAACCCTCGGGGAAAGAAAGAAAAACATACGCCACTGAAAGTTGCCGCGCTTCCAGGACATATGATCCCACCGGTAACGGAGGGAACTGGACAGAATTGGATCGCAGCTCTGTCCAAAATGCTCGCGGAAGAGGTGAGGCTGGCGCTACAACCAGCGCTGCACCAGAAGCAGACTCCACCGCCCTCTCGAAAACCTTCTCCCGCCAAGGGGAAAAAGAAGGGAGGGAGAGGAGAAAAGAGAGAGTCAGCAGGCGGCTCGCCGAAGCGCGACCCGCGGCCTCGGCAAGCAGAAAGGAAAAAATCGCCCGATAGCAGTGCAGTGAAACCGAAGGGTAACAGTGAGGGTATTCATTGTTACGGCTGCGGTCTGCCTGGCTATCGGACGTACAATTGTCCCACGTGTGCGGGAAACGGGAAATCGGGTGCGTAGAAGGAGTCTATACGTCGCCCGCACTCAAGAAGACTCCCTCCGAAATCGCCGTCGCGGCCTCCACCGTTCAGGAGGAGCCGCGCGACAAATCAGCAGCATCAGCTACAGCGATCAGCGTAGAGAACGCACCGATCGCTAACCCCGACGAGGAGGCCAGATGGTGGCTCCAAGTTAACGTCGGGGGTTTCCGAATACGCGCCTTATATGATACGGGCGCGGCACGAACAGTGATGGGTTCGATCGGATTGCAATTAGCATCCGCGTGCCGTAGCCCGCTATTATCAAGCCACGGAAGGAAAGCAAAGGTCCCCGGAGATCATACAGTGGCGATCGCGGGGTATGTAATGCTCCCCTTCGAGGTAGCAGGCATAAAAAAGGAGATTCGTGTCACCGTGCTGGCGGACGAAACCTTAGAGTGCTACCTCGGCGCTGATGTCATTCGGACATTCGGAATGATTCACGATGCAGTGAAAAATCAGCTGACCGTGAGCGCGTCAGGGCAAACGGTAGATTTAGAAGTAGCCAGCGTTTCTCTTGGCGAAACTCTGGAGCTAGCTTCGATCGGTCTCGAGGAGATGTCGGAGGTGCAGAAGAAACAACTCCAAGAACTCCTCGACCAGTTGCTCGTCCAGACGGATGAACCTCTCGGCCGCACGACGTGGGCCGAACACGCGATTTCTGTTGGCTCGGCTCGGCCGGTCAAACAGAAATATTACCCCGTCTCCAAGAAACTCGAGGAGATCATGCACTCTCAGGTACGAGAGATGCTGGAGGCGGGTATAATCGAGCCCTCGACCAGTGCTTGGTCGAGTCCAGTAGTAATGGTGCGGAAAGCGCTCGAGAAATATCGATTCTGCATCGACTTCCGGAAGGTGAATGCCGTGTCCAGAGCTGACGCATATCCGCTCCCATATATGGACGCGATTTTGCGGAAGCTACAAGGCGCAAAATATATTTCGACTCTGGACTTAAGCAGCGCATACCACCAGATTCCGCTGGAGGAAGAATCTCGCCCATTAACGGCGTTCACGGTGCCTGGACTGGGATTATTCCAGTTCACGCGCATGCCGTATGGCCTCTCGCAGGCAGGTGCAACATTTCAGAGGTTAATCGATAAGGTTATCGGTCCTGAAATGGAACCCTATGCCTTCTCCTATCTCGATGATATAATCATTGTCACCGAGACCTTTAAAGAACATGTAAAGTGGCTTGGCCACGTTCTCAAGCGAATAAAGGAGGCTAATCTCACTATTAACCGAGAGAAAAGTGTGTTTGGCCAGACGGAAGTTCGCTACCTGGGCGTACTCGTTAATCGGGACGGTTTTCGTCCCGATCCCGAGAAAATCGCGCCGATAATAAGCTATCCTGAACCACGGAACCTAAAACAGCTTCGGCGTTTTCTAGGAATGGCCTCGTGGTACAGGAAGTTCCTAAAAGATTTCGCTGCGATGGCCGAGCCACTAACCCGACTCACCAAAAAAGACCGCCGATACGATTCGACAGAGGAACAATAAGTAGCTTTCGATCAGATTAAGGCTTTTGTTGCGTCTGCTCCAATTCTGTCTCGCCCGCAATTTGAAGAACAATTCGTTCTTCAAACAGACGCGAGTGATACAGGCATCGGCGCAGTACTCTTCCAAATAATCGATGGCGAGGAAAGAGTACTGGAATTTGCGAATCGCACACTCTCATCCGCGGAGCGTAACTATAGCGTGACGGAGAGAGAATGCCTCGCGGTGGTCTGGGCCATTGGAAAATTCAGGCCGTATATCGAGGGCTACCATTTTCGAGTGATCACCGATCATAGTAGTCTTCGTTGGTTACACAGCCTGCATAGTCCAACTGGTCGGCTCGCGCGGTGGGCGCTCGAACTGCAAGGGCATAGCTTCGAGGTAGAGCACAGGAAGGGCGCACTTAACCACGTCCCCGATGCTCTATCTCGCATGTTCGAGGGCGACGAGGAAGATGCGTCACTCGCCGCGGTCGATCTGACAAACGAGACGGACGATACATGGTATACCTCTTGGCGAGAGAAATTGCAGCGAGAGCCAGACGCATACCCGCGCTGGAAATTATTAGGTGGACAGTTATTCTACTATCGCCCCGACGAACTCATAGAGGCGGCGGTCGGGGACGAAGAAGCGTGGAAAACTGTCATACCGAAGGAGGGTCGTCAGCAAGTGCTCGCTGAGAGCCACGACGATCCGACCTCGGGACACCTGGGGCGAGACAAAACGTACGATCGCGCTACGAGATTTTACTACTGGCCACACATGTACAAGGCAGTACGTAAATACGTGCGCGAGTGTCTCGTCTGCCAGCAGTGCAAAGTCGAGCAACGCGCTCCTGCCGGTTTAATGGGAAAACGCGACATATCGCGCCCATGGCAGGTGGTGGCGGCCGACATGATGGGTCCTCTACCCAAGAGCAAACGCGGCTTCGAATATATTCTCGTATTCGAAGATTTATTCTCAAGATGGGTAGAGGTTATTCCGTTGCGGAAGGCGAACGCGAAATCTATCTTGAAGGAATTGAAAGAGAGAGTGATTTTACGTTTTGGCACGCCGGAAGTATTTCTCAGTGACAATGGAACGGAGTTTAAAAACCGCGCCGTCGCTGAGTACTTACGGAACTTGGGGGTACACCACACGGTGACACCGCCGTATCACCCCCAAGCCAACCCGGTGGAGCGAGTAAACCGGACGCTCAAAACCCGGTTAATCGCTTTTGTGGAGGAAAAACACGCCTCTTGGGACGAGAATCTGCCCGAGCTGGTGTTTTCGCTCAATAACGCCGCCCATAGTAGTACCGGACTCTCGCCCGCAATGTTATATTACGGGCGGCAACCCCTACCCCCAGGAACGGCCAAAAGAGCTCGTGACCGCGTAGCGGAAGAACGAGCGAGTCAGGCGAGAGTCGAGGAATGGGCCTCGAGGATGAAAGGCCTCAATCGATCGAATAGAGCCGTCGCCGATCACATCGACGGCGAACAAGAGCGGCAAGCGCATTATTATGATGCAAAACACCGCGAGCCCCTCTTCCAAGCAGGAGACTATGTTTGGAAGAGAAACCGGATCCTATCGTCTGCCGCACAAGGAATCTCGGCGAACTGGCACCGAAATTCGCGGGGCCGTATGCGATAATAGCCAAAATCGGCATTAACACTTATCGCATACGCGCGCTCAACGTAAACGATGAGGAACTAGTTCACGCCGAGCATCTGAAGCCTTACGTGGGTGTAACGCCTTCAGATGAGGAGCAGGAGGAAGAACCTCAACCGCCGAGGGATAGCGCAGCGATTGTGGCGATGTGCGACCCGCCAGTAGCGAGCGACAGCGAGAATAACTCGCAAGTAGATCGCGGAAACGACGGCGCCGCAGCAATCTCCGATCGCGTACCGCTTGAGAACCCAGCGAGCGAAGCGGAAAACTTACTTGCCCCTACTCCTCTCCCCAGGCGTAACCCGGGTCGTCCAAGGAAGGCGGTACGGTTTGTAGTAAGGCCGACTGCTATACGCGTGATAGCGGCGAGCCCATCAAAGAACCTCGCTGCGAAATCGCGCGGACGACCCAAAGGCTCACGCAACGAGGCGAATACTCTCGATCCGACGACTATACTACCCTCGCGGACGCGTACGCAGTCTCGCGCGGCAGTATAACATACACTTTTAATTTTGGGCACCTGATGATTCCGTCTAACCTCCTTTCCCTTTCCTCATTTTCAGAATGGATCCAGAGGACTCGGCAGGTCAAGCGGCGCTGGTGCCCACCTCCGCCGTTAGCGAAGCTGCGGAGTTGCTCCGAGGAGTGTTGGCGGCGCTCCACAACCTCGCCGGTCCACCGCTCGCCGTGCCGGCAACCGAGCAGGCGACTGAAGGGGCGGGATCACCGCCATCTCTTCCGCTCGGGCCGGCGACGACGCCGGGCTTACGGCGGCCCCACGCGCAGCGTCCGTCGAGCCCAACAGGCTCCACGACGAAGGAGAGCGAAGTGGAGGGGGCCATCGGAGGAACGACTGGGGTCTCTGACGCCTCGCCGTCCGTCTCCTCCGCTACCCCCAGCTCCTTCTCGTCCCTGGTTAGCGAGCCGTCGCCGCCCCAGGGACGAGGCTTCTCCAGCCGGAGACAGCCTCTCGAGGTGCGCTGGGATGCCCTCGAGGAGGCATTGCGGGAGGCCCGCGACGTCACGCGCCGGGCCAGGGAAATGGAGGCCGCCGCCTTCCGCGAGTGGGACGAGTTCCACTCAAGTTCGCGGTGGGCGGGCGAATTCTCGGCTCCCTGGACCAAAGCCGTGAAGCAGCGGCGCGAGGAGGCCCAGGCCGAAGAGGCGGCGCGCAAGGGCGTGCGCGAGCGCCGCGCCGCGCTAACCGCGGCAGACGAAGCGCGCCGCGAAGTAGAGGCGGCGCAGCAGGTGACGAGGCAGGCCCAGATGCGCCTGGAGGCTGCGCAGACGCGGACACGACGCGCCGAGGAACGCGCGTTCCTCGTCCCCAGCCGCCCCGTCATCGCGCCACCGCCCGCTCTCCCCGCGAGCCAGGCGCCGCGCCAACCACGGTCAGCACCAGCCCAAGCAGCGCCAGATGCCCGTCGCTGCTATTTCTGCGGGGAGCCTGGGATCAAGGTGCACTGGAAGTGCCCCAATTTCCGGAGCCATGATCCCAAGGACCCGTGGTATAAGAGGCGTTGAGGAAATCTTCGCCTCACCACACCCTCCCCAAGAGGGGATATAAATCTTGGGACACCGGGGTCCAGCAGCCACCGGCTACACAGAGGACCACTTCTTTGTAGCCCAGTAATAAAGGCCTGGACGGGCCGTATTTTTTTTTATACTAGTTTCGCCTTATTTTTCTTTCTCCCATCTCCGCTCCTAACCTAGCATGCCCTTACCACCCACGCGTGCGAACTTCGCAGGTTACGTATCCAGAGCGCCGACCAGGGGGTAGTACGTCGCGTCTGGGAGGGGGGTGTAACGAAGTTCGAAACGGGCAAACTACCACGCGCGCGAGCCATCGAGGAGCGAAGCGGGGATGCGCAGGCGCGAGTAGGGCGGATCGGCAACGGTGCGCGCGAGAACGAGTCATTCGAGTTTCTGCCGATTCGGTGCGCGCACGTGTGGAGGAAGTCTCCGTCGTCCAGGTGCGAGAGAGTGCGATCGAAAGAGAGAGAGAGAGAGAGAGAGAGGAGAGCAGCGAGAGGGAGAGTGAGCGAGAGATCGAGAGGGTCAACCACGACCTCGTGCCCCAGCCCGCTGGGACGACTCCCAACCTCGCCCACACCAAAGGAGACAAGCGAGAGGAGGAAAGCCGCCCGAGTTTCACCTCCGGAGCTTAGGTTAGTGTCTGCAGGCTCCGCGTGCGAGCGTACCTCTGCCTCGACGCGCGAGGCAGAGAGCGACGGAGACGAGTGTGCACCTCGTCTCCGAAAGTGTGTGTGAACGCGACACCCGCGACGCGTGCGACTCGCGAGGTATTTTGACCTCGCGAGGGATAAATATTGCGGTGCGCAGAATTTCCGACTTCACGCGTCAATTTCCTTTGCGATTTATGCTAATAAATGTGCCGTATAGTTTTTATTTAAGAGTTCGCGAATCATTATTTCGCCCCCTTCCCTTCCGCCGTTATTCCTACGAGCACCTCGGATACCGCCGCCTCCGCGGGATCGCCGACTTCCTCGGCGATCATCTGAGCTCCAGGTACTCGCGCGTTTTTCCCCTTTTACAGGAGCGCGAAGAGTCACACGATATCAAATTCCCGGGTAACTTCTGAGTTACCCGGTTGTATTCAGTCAGCGAACGGCACTGCACCGAGCACGCGCATAACCGGCAATTCTGCCAGGGCGCCGCTCGAGCCGCAACGTAGGCGAGCATCGTCCTCGACGAGCAGCGCCGAGGAAGGCATCATCGTTGCGGAGCAGTGTGAGCGAGAGAGAGAGAGCATACAGGTAAGCTTTCGGCATTGCCGAAAACTCTCTCGCTCCGGAAAATATTCGCCCTGTTACAATAGTAACAAACTTTATTTTGAAAAAACTACAGAATCTTTGAAAAATGTTTTCTCTAAAAAGAAAGCATTAACATTTTTTTCTCGAAAATATTTTTTTATTTATACATTTATCCAAATTAAAGTAGAAATAAAAATTAAAGTAGAAATAATACAACTTTCTACGAAAGTATAAAATAAGGCAAGTATATGTTTTTCCTGGAATCTATGAAAATAAAAAAAAATTATATTTTCATATGACTTTACAATTAATAGTATTGTTAATTGTTAATTTATCATCATACCTAAAAAAATATACGTTTGATATTATTTCAAAAAATTTTACTAATGTAATCATTTTATCGAGCTCCTTAAAAAAAACATTCAAATTTAAAACTTTTATGAATAACTATACTACCATTTAATAATGTTATTAATAATATACTATAACAAATCTCATAATATTTTCACAGACTATGTAATTATTTATTATTTTCTCTTATAAAGTTGTGGAATCTATCTAAAAAAACTTTTTACAAAAGTTTAAACTAAGGCAAGTATTAGTCTCTCTCTCTCCCTCCCTCTCTCTCCCTCAATCTCCGTTAAACTGAGTACCAAAAACTTTAATGAGAGCTTAAATATTTTTTCAAAACAATCAACACGTTCTTTAAAAAACTAATTTTTTAAGTATATTCTAACAACACAATTTGTCGATAGTCGTTTTATTTATTCTAATCTCATCTATTCAACAAGCACTTTCTACAAATGGTAATAATTTTTTTTATGACTGTACAAATAATAATATAAAATAAGGCAAGCATAGAAGTTTTTTCTGTATAATCTATAAAATAATATTACGATTTTTTAAAAGAAGTCAAATAAATACTAGTAAAAATGTCTTTTACTTCGTTGAGTCAATGTATGCTCAACAAATTATATGTAACTACATTCAAATTGTTCACTGCAAATCAAACAAACGAAAGTTGTAAAATCAATTATCGATAGTCAAGTAATGCAAACCATTCTCCGAAAAACTGTATGCCTATGTTCTCATATAATGCCTATACTACTATAATACTATATCTACTATAATGCCTTCTTTCTATTTCTAAAATTCATAAGAATTTTTTCAGATATTTACGAAAAGTCAAAGCTTATATAAAAAATTACATACTCCTCAATTTTGAACGTTCTATAATATTACGCATCTTTGAAGGACAAGAGAAGTTTAGAGCTGTTCTAAACTGCAGGGGTGGTCCTCCGGTCTCCCATACATACTTGGCGGGCACGACGATTTGCAGTTGAAGGTGTAAAGCATGGTCATTTTCATATAAATATTTATATTTGAAGATCAGATAAAATGTATAAATGGGTTGCTTCTACATATTAACTACTGATTTATGAATCTATCACATTGTTTTTAAATAGAATCTGCAATCCCGCGGGAGATCAGAGGACCACCCCTGCTAGAGCAGCTCTAGCCTTCTCTTGTCCTTCCAAGATGCGGAATATTATAGAAAGTTCAAAATTGAGGAGGAATAATGAAAAGTAGTGATGTGTTGGTAACTATGTTATTTTGTTATATAGGCTTTGACTTTTCGTAAATATCTGAAAAAATTCTTATGAATTTTAGAAATAGAAAGAAGGCATTATAGTAGATATAGTATTACAGTAGTATAGGCATTATATAAGAACATAGTCATACAGTTTTTCGGAGAATGATTTGCATTACTTGACTATCGATAATTGATTTTACAAATTTCGTTTGTTTGATTTACAGTGAACAATTTGAATGTAGTTACATATAATTTTTTGAGCATACATTGACTCAATGAAGTAAAAGACTTTTTTACTAGTATTTATTTGACTTCTTTTAAAAAATCATAAATATTATTTTATAGATTATACAGAAAAAACTTCTATACTTGCCTTATTTTATACTTACGTAGAAAGTTTTATTAACAATATTATTATTTGTACAGTCATAAAAAAAATTATTACCATTTGTAGAGAGTGCTTATTGAATAGATGAGATTAGAATAAATAAAACGACTATCGACAAATTGTGTTGTTAGAACATACTTAAAAAATTAGTTTTTTAAAGAACGTGTTGATTGTTTTGAAAAAATATTTAAACTCTCATTAAAGTTTTTGGTACTCAGTTTAACGGAGATTGAGGGAGAGAGAGGGAGGGAGAGAGAGAGAGACTAATACTTGGCTTAGTTTAAACTTTTGTAAAAAGTTTTTTTAGATAGATTCCACAACTTTATAAGAGAAAATAATACATAATTTAGTATGTGGAAACATTATGAGATTTGTTATAGTATATTATTAATAACATTATTAAATGGTGGTATAGTTATTCACAAAAGTTTTAAATTTGAATGTTTTTTTTAAGGAGCTCGATAAAATGATTACATTAGTAAAATTTTTTGAAATAATATCAAACGTATATTTTTTTAGGTATGATGATAAATTAAAAATATTACTTATGTCGACTGTAACTTACTATCAACTGATGAGAATTTTTGCATCGGTCTTACGGTCTTATAAATTAAATTAAAATAATTAATATTTATGGCAGTCAGAATGCCCTTGTTTATAATCATCCCCGTAGAATCTGAAATAAAAACTTAATTAAAACCTGGAAAAAAACTTTGTTAGCAAAGGACTGAGGAGGAGCCGGAGCGGGCTCGAAACGTTGGACAATTGGGGAATTTGATGGTGGGGGGCAGTTAGATAGTCTCCTTTGCTAATAAAGTTTTTTTTCCAGGTTTTAATTAAGTTTTTATTTCAGATTCTGCGGGAGTGATTAAAAACAAGGGCAATCTGACTGCCATAAATATTAATTATTTTAATTTAATTTATAAGACTGTAAGACCGATGGAAAATTCTCATCAGTTGATGGCGATAAATTAACAATTCACAATACTATTAATTGTAAAGTCATATGAAAATATAATTCTTTTTATTTTTATAGATTCCAGGAAAAACGTATACTTGCCTTATTTTATACTTTCGTAGAAAGTTGTGTTATTTCTACCTTAATTTTTATTTCTACTTTAATTTGGATAAATGTATAAATTAAAAATATTTTCGAGAAAAAATGTTAATGCTTTCTTTTTAGAGAAAACATTTTTACAAAGATTCTGTAGTTTTTTCAAAATATACTATATTATTCTTGTAGAAAATGTCTTATAGGCTGTTTTAAAATAGTACATTACGATACGGATGTCGAAGGTATATATTTCGACTTTATAGAACACAAAAATTTATTATTTATTCGTAGAATTCCTTTTCATAAAATAAAATGTAAATAATTTTTAAGGATTGTATAGGTTTCGAAAAATAATTTTTTTATCGTTTCCGAAAAAAATATCTACGGTCTGCAAAAGTTTTTCTAAAAGGATTATAAAGGTTTTTGAAAATAATTTCTCGTTGCTTGCAAAAATTTTTTAAGGATTGTCGAGATTTTGTAATTTAATTTATCAAAGGATTTTTTAAAAGATGTAGTGATAGACCATTTTTGGAGATATTTTGTAGAGAAAATAATAATGAATTATTTACAGAAATGATACTATTATTGATCATTAATACTATTAATTGTAGTAATACATACAAATAATGGTAAGAATATTTTAAAACAGAAACGAAAAAAAGCAAAATTAAACAATTTTCCTTATGCAAATTCTTGAGAAAAAAAAAACGCCCGGGATTTGAACCCTAAGCAAAAGATCAACAGGCGCGTGCCTTAACCGCGCCGGCATCGATGACACGCTCTACACGTAACGTGAGATCGTTTATGATGATCTTTACCCCTTTGGGGTTTAGGTTTAGATATTCGGTTTGGGTGTTAATATTGGGTTTACATGGTTTCTATTACTTTTATTTACTGATAATATTAGATATTATAATTTAATGTATCATTTTTAATAATAAATCATTATATATGAATCGTTTGGTGTTACATTCTCAACTGCTCTCTGTTCAAGCGTGTGCGCAGTCCGAGCAGCCAATCCACGCAGGACGCTTCTGCGCAGGCGCGAGCTCTCAGCACGCCTTCGGTGCACAGTATACACTTAGTATTGCAAATGACATTGTAAATTTAGTTGATGATGATGTAATACACGAAATAGCCTCTAGCATAGAAAAGCGATGTAAAGAAAAACATCAATCGTCTCTATCTAAGTCCGATGTTGCTGATTTATTGTATCAGTTTGTATTATTACACATGCCAAGAATTGTCGATGTATTAAATACTATATTATTTGATAATAAATACAAAAATTTGAATATACTTACTATGCACGTCTTTTTGTCGTCCTTGCCTTCCTCTTAATTCCAACTTATTATATTTTTTAAAGACATTATTTTTTAATTTACATTTCTACATTGTAATTTATAAAAATGAAATTTTATTTCGCGAAATGAAGCTAGCTTACATTTAGATATTTTTTGAAAAAGTATTTTTAATTTATTTAATTAAAAGAATAAAAATTATTTGAAATTAGATACTCATAAATATTTTGAATATGCTGACCCAATATGTGATTTGATTAAGTATGTACATCTACTAACCGACTGAAACATACAGACACGCATACACACGTCTGTATGTAACTTCTTGACCATGACCCCAGCTGGCGTCTGTGGTTGAGGTCAAGTTTGTTGTGACGGCCCATAGCGCGGGATATACTACTTCTATGAGATATTTGTTATAATGATATTCCATTTGGTGGAAAATTGATCATATTAGGAAATGATTTTCGGCAAATTCTTTCAGTTATAAAATATGGTCACAGAAGTAGTATAATTCAAGAAACGATTAAATTTTCTGTTATGGTCTCTTTTTAAAGTTTTCAAATTAACTCAAAATATTCGTTCGGAAAATAAAGAATTTGCTTCACTATTGTTAGAATTGTGTGAAGGAAGAATTAATCCATTTATTATTCTAAATCAATGGAAAACGAACAATATTTGCAAAGAAATTTTTAGTAACATTTATATTAAAACTTCAATAGATCGTGTAATCTTAACTCCTCATATATTTTTTTTCGATCGGGAATCAGGGAGGGACCGACACTCCCTGGCGTAGGGAACTTTTCTCCACTAAAATTCACACCCCCGTCCCCTGCGGGCATATATTGTCGCCCCGGGACCTCCGCACCACGAGGGATTACTTCAGGGGGGACGCTAGCCGGATCCGCCCGCAGGACTCCTCTTCTTTCTCTATTCAACTTTTATAGGAGATATTTCCCTTCTATCTGTTAGGCCCTGCGGGTGGCTGCAACGCGTCCTTCCTCGGCCTTCTTTGAGCGAAGAACCATCTCGATAAAGACAGCTACCTTCGCCCAACATTCGCTATCTCGGAGCATCAGCCCAACGATTGTGTCAGGCGTGATAGCTCAGAGCTCGCTCTCCAATGCCCCCATTCGACGCTCCATTTTCTGCAATGATAAAATGTATGTTGAACGCCGGCGAAGGGCCAGTCACAGTGGGCACAGCCGGTTCGAATGACTTCCCCATCTTGTGGAGGTATGTACTGAACAGGCAATGCCCCGTCAAGAATTGGGTAAGGTAATAATTTACCTCACCTGCCTTTCTCTCAAGCCAGATGTCCAGCCGCTTAATAAGGCGTACTGTCCATCTACTTCTCGTGTCCTCTTCCCATCTGGACTGCCAGGCTTGGATGGTATTATCTCGGGCAGTCCTTTGCGCTTCAATTTTTCCCAGAGCGGATTTCTGCACTGAAAAAAAAGTATATGAAATTGTTGAATTTCGAGGTGTATGGATGAATAAATAATAAGCCCGATGTACGAGAAGACGCACAAGTATATTCAGTTACATTTGAAAGTGTTTATTTACATGTGAGACGCTTGAGCGCTTGGTCGCACGTCTTGCCACGATGGAGTCTTGTAATCGTCTGATGTGCGTGTGCGACACCTTGCTCGCGTACGCACTACTGTACAGTGCCACTCAACTTGTACAGTGGAGCTCAGTCATATATACATACATTCCTTATATGACTAAGCTAAATTTACTCATAATTCAACACGCCTCCTTAAATTTAGCTTTTCCTATACTTTCGTTTAATAATCATAACATAGCTTTAAATGTTCTCTAAACTTTTCAAACTTAATTCGTTCCAAAGACTTTGTGAAGATATCTGCTGGATTTTCTTCTGACTCTATTTTAACTACATCGATTATTCCTTTCAAATAATTCTCATTTACAAAGTGAAAATGAGTTTCTATATATTTAGAATTTTTCGTTAAATTTCCATATTTGCTTATACTAATCGCACCAGCATTTTCCTCATAAATTCTTATTGCATTATTAATTTCAATTCCAAACTCATTTAACAAATCTCTTATTAATTTTATCTCACTCACACATACAGATAGCGCTACATACTCTGCTTTTGTCGACGATTTGGTTACAATATCTTGTTTTTTTGATTTCCAATGTATAGTATTACTATTCATTCTTATAACATATCCCGTTGTAGATTTTCTGTCTACTATATCCCCTGCCCAATCAGCATCAACACAACAATCTAATATATCAGACTTTACATTTCTTTCATATTTCAATTTTATATCTTTAGTGTAATATAAATATTTTAATATCCTTAGAGCGTACTTATAATGACCTTGATCATAACAATTTTGAAATCTGCTTAAATAATTCACGCAATATCATATATCTGGTCTAGTACTTGAACTTATGCATAGAAGTGCTCCAATTAAATTTCTATACTTAATATCATTTGATGCTGATAGTGCCGGTTCACATTTTAAGTTTTTCTCCATTGGAGTCGTGTATAATTTTGCATTTTCAATTTGATACTTCCTCACTAAAGATTCAATATAATCTTTTTGATCTAAAGTCATAACATTTTCATTACAATTATAATTAATATTTATTCCTAAGTACGTTTTAATCTGGCCCAAATCTTTCATTCTGAATTTTTCAATTAATTTCTTTTTAATAAATTCAATCAATTCTACATTTTTACTGCAGATTAATAAATCATCCACAAATATTATTAAATAGATTTTCTCATTTTTAATTTTTAGGAAATATAGACAATAATCGATCTTACTTTTCTTAAAGCCTAAATCATTCAAATATTCATCTAAGCATTCATACCATACACGTGGACTTTCACGCAGTCCGTACAAAGGTTTTTCTAATTTGTACACTTTATTGGTATTATCATCATAACCTTCAGGTTGTTTTACATAAACTTCAGATTTAATTTTTCCATTAAGGAACGCTGATTCGACATCCATTTGATCTACCTTTAACTCATTTTGCACACAATAGTTTAATAATATTTTTAATGTTTGAGTTCTTGCGACTGGTGAATAAATATCATCAATTATCTCCCTTTGTTGAAACCCTCTTACTACAATTCTAGCTTTGAACTTATTTCCACCCTTTTTTGTAAAGACCCACTTTAAATCTAATGCCTTTTTATCTATCGGTTTTTCGACTAATTTCCACGTCTCATTTTTATTTAAACACTCAATCTCTCTATTCATAGCTTCTTGCCAATTTCCACTCTCATTACTATTAATCGCTTCATTATAACTTTCGGGATTATCAACGTTTATATAATTTACGTAAATACAATTTGTTATTGGGTTTCCATAACGATTTACAGGAGTTCTCTTCCTTGATGACTTTCTCGGTACTATTAAATTATCTTTACTAGAACTAGGTACGTTATTTTCATATTCATTATTTTCAATGTTTCCATTTTCGTTATTTTTATTTTGATTTTCTAAATCATTTTCTTTTCCTCTACTCTCCCCGAGGGTTGAAGTAGAGGGAAGTATAAATTCATTGTTATTGTCATTTAATTCGTCATTATCACTAAATCCAACTAACTTTATATTTTCTTCAATAATATCAACATGTTTTGCTACAATTACTCTATTATTTAACAAAACTCTATAGCCTACATTTTCGTAACCAACTAATACTCCTAAGTCTGCTTTTCTATCCCATTTACTTCTCCTTTTGATTTCCGGAACTCTAACAAAAACTCTACTTCCGTACAATTTTAAATTCCTAATATCTGGTTTTTCTCCCATCATAATCTCATATGGAGTCTTTTTCTCAAAAGTATTTGCTAACGTTCTATTTTTCAAATAAACAGCCGTCTCAACGACCTCTGGCCAAAATCTGTTGTGTATTTTCGCGTCTGCTAGGAAGCATCTTGCTGTATCCATAACCGACCTATTATACCGCTCGGCAGTTCCATTCAATTCGTGAACATACGGAGGGCATGGTTCAATATAGATTCCCTTTGTTTTTGTAAAGTTATAGATATCTTTATTTAAGAACGCTCTTCCATTATCGTATCTTAAACGTTTTATTCTTTTTCCCGTTAAATTTTCAACTAAATTAACATACGTAACAATACAATAAAAAACTTCATCTTTTCCTTTCATAGTATATACTTTTGCCGCTTTACTATAATCATCAACTAAGACTAGAAAATATTTTTCCCCCCTATATCCTACTGTTTTATGCGGTCCATTTACATCCGCATGAATAATCTCTCCTATATCCCTAGCTCTATGTCTATTATTTTCAAAACTAGTATTAGTCATTTTGTTTTGTAAACACGTACCACATTTCAAATAATCGTTTTATAACTTACTTGGCAAACCTTCAACTAAATTATTTCGACTCAAAATATTCAGATATCCAAAATTAACATGTCCTAGCATTCTATGGAATTTTTCTTTCAAAGTCATTCCCTTGTTTTTATATTCTGTTAAATAATTTTGTTTATTCCCCACAAGGCTACTTATCTTGTATAGATTATTTACTTTATTAGCCACTGCTATCAATTTATTTTCATGTGTATACATTTTTGAAGTATTTCCCATTGAGACTATTTTAGCTTTATCAGTAATTTTTCCAAAACTCATTAGATTTCTATCCATTTCCTTAACAAAAAATACATCTTTAAGTTCTACTTCTGTTTCATTATAATTTGTCACAAATTTCGTTATTACATTACCGATACTAGTTGCTTTCAATGCCCGACCATCACCTATTTTTACATTTATCGGATTTTCAAGTTTACTAAATTCTGCAAAATAATTTTCATCATTTATGATATGGTCAGCATCCGCTATCTAAGACCCATTCTATTCTATTTTCGCAACTATTTACCTCTACACTGTTATTAACCTTTACTTCGGTTATGAAAGTCGTCTGGTCTCGGCTCGTATCCTGTTGTTCTTGCCGCTGTTGACCGCTTCGTCCTTGTTGACCTGCGCCTCTGCCTCGATAGCCGCCGTTGCCTCTGCTATGGCTGTTTCTGCCTCGCTGCTGGTGTTGTTGATAGCGTGCGCCTCCTCGCGATTGCTGCTGTCCTGCTCCTCTCGAGCCTCTCCATGAATTCCTCACGTTGCTTTGGCTTGTACACTCATATTGGAAGTGACCTTGCTTTCCGCATCTGAAGCATGTTCCATCCTTTTTCTTTTCCACTCTAAACACGTTTGAGTTTCTATTTCTCGAATTTTGATTTTCTTCTTTTTCTCGATTTTCATATAACTTAATTTTATTTATAACATAATCAACTGTCCTTTCTTGTTCTGGCAGCACATCAACTAAATCACCAATATGACTTAATGAACTTGGTAACATTCTTAGTAAATAATTTAATCTTTCTTTTTCATTTACTGTAGCACCAGCATTTTTTAGTTCGATCATTAATTTTTCAAATTCACTGTAGAATTCACTTGTTCCAGTATAATCTCTTAACCTTAATCTGTCCAATTTATTTCTCACACAAATTTGTAATGCGGTTGACTCACGCAAATATAATTTATCTAGTTTCTTAATTATTTCATAACTGATGTTTTCATCATTGACTAATTCCATTTGTCTATTCGACAGTGCACCATATATGTAATTCATTGCTTTTAAATCTTTTTCGCTCCACGTAGCTTCATTATCTCCATCGGCTCTTACTCTCTGTATAGGTTCTTCACATTTTTTCAGTTTCAACAATACTGTAATTCTCTTCATCCATGTACTGTAATCTTTTCCATCAAAAATTGGTAATGTCATCTTCAACTCGTCCGCCATGTTTACTCGTTTATTTTCTTTTTCGTTTGCTTCAAACACTTTTCTCACTTTATTTAAATTTATGATTTTTTTCACACAACTCTTGAATCGTTTTCCACAATTTTCCTCAATACCACAGATTAATCTTCATTTCCATTTATTTTTTATAAAAATCAATTTTCAATTGTATTAGCTTTTGCTATGACAATAAATAACAAATCTCAGGGTCAAAGTTTTGATTCTATAGGAATTTTTATTAGACGACCATTATTTTCATATGGTCAATTGTATGTTGCTTTATCTCGGTGTAAAAATCCAAATAAAATATGTATTTAAAATGTTTCAAATGATTCTTCAATAATTGAGAATGTTGTTTGGAATGATATTTTAAAACTCTGAGATTGGTTGAAATTTTGAAAGGTTTGTAATAGTCATAAAGTGCTATTTATGAAATAAATGTTGTGTAACACAAATTCATAAATTATAAACTTTTGAGTCTGTAATTCCCCAAATTTAGGGAAATTGATGTCTTTTTCATAATATGAAGTATACAAAAGTAATATATTATACTTTCAGACTATGTGATTGTCAATAAATGGAAATTTAAGTGCTTTGTTATTGGATTTAAATTCGAAAATTTTCCCAATTTGAAAATATATAATGAAAAGAAAATAATCATTTTAATTATTATGTCATTACTTTTTTGTAAAAGTTTAGTATTTATTATATGAAAAATTATTGCTGATGATTTCATTTGATTATAGCAAGTCCTAAAACCATATTTAATTATCATTATTTTTCATATATGCGAGCGTCCGCCAGAAATCAACCAGCGAGCGCGCGTGCGACGTATTTTTCGTGCAAAACACGCTCTGTTCAACTCGCTCGTAATCATATTCTGAGTTTCTCAGAAAAAAGCAAAAGACATATATCGATAGATTTTTTCCTGCTTTTTCCAATGGTTCTATTGTTTTTTCTCCGAAACTCTATCTTCTGGTCGAAAATTCGAGTTGAAAGTTCAGAGCCATTTTTCTCAAAGTATATCATGTTTTTTTTTTCAAAATGCATATCACCATTCGAAAGTACAAGTCTTAAGCTACAAAACCCTAAATTTTCAAATTATTCTCCAATTCACTTCTCATGAAGGGCCCAGAAGTAACATGATTGAAAAGACAGCAGTGAGTGGCCGCGTGAGCTCTTCCCGCTGCGCTCAGACGCGCCGCACACTCGGGATTGATATAATGAGCTCGTAATCGTATTTTGAGTCTCTCAGAAAAAAACAAGAGACATTTATCAATAGATTTTTTCCTGCTCTTTCCAATGGTGCTATTCTTTTTACTCCCAAACACTTTTCGAGTGGAAAGTTCTTGAAAATCGTTGACATTTAAATTTTTTTTTTATTATGTAAATAATAAATATTGAGAAAGAAAACATTTTCAGTGGGTGATAAATACTTTCCAAGGAGCTTTTTTAAGTATTGGGAACAACTCCTGCTCTCAGTCCCTCTAGTGACAAAAATGATAACACGTGAAAGTGCAACGATTAAAGTATAATAGATATTATATACGCATACAGAGGCGCGTCCAAGCGCAGAACAGACTTCACGCGGCCGCTGACCGCTGTCTTTTTAATCTTATTACTTTTGAGCTCTACGTTTCTTCAACTTGAAAATATAGATTTTTGTAGCTTATAACTTGTACTTTCTGTTGGATATTGTGAATATTTCGCCTTCTGTATATGAGCGTACGCATGAGACACAAACAGCGCGACACAGACAAGCGCCGATTATCATAGTCACTTACTTAATAAACTAGTCATTCTTTTAAGTCAAATAAAGTGTTCATTTCACTACACCTTTCCACCAACTCCAACATGGTAGCAGAGCGCGTGGTTGGTATTAAACAATTCTTTTCTCTACCCGACCTTCGGAAAAGGTAGAGAAAGACACGTGCTCACGAAAAGTTCACAGTGAAAAATAGTAAATGAAAAGTGCAAGACTAAGAAAAATACAAATGTGAATAAAGAATAAAATATATCATCAAGTGATAGAAGAAAGAATTTTTGGAAAATTGTGAAAATTCAAGCTGATGCGAGCAGATTAGATTTCTTGTGTGAAGCACGCGGCACGGTGCAAGAATAGAGCACGTGGCAGAATTTGAGGTTATACACGTGGTAAATGGACACTACAGGACAAGTGAAAACCAAAGAAGAAGTAATACTAGAAGACATTGAACACGAAAGCAAAGAAATAATTGAGAAAAAGATTGACGAAAAACGTTTTGTGAAAATAGTGCAGAAAATAATTACGCTAAATAAAGTAATAAAAGTGTATGAAGATATTAAGTTAAAAAGAGTCGAGATGGCTAAGCAAGCAAAATTTGAAGATATAGTAATTCCAATTTTTGATGGAGGTAACACAAGCTGGGAATTTAGATTATTGAATATACTAGAATATAAAGAGTGCAAAGAACAAGCAATAAGAGTGCGCGATGCAACAAAGGCAAATGAAGTTGATGAGGCCACATGGAAGAAATTAGATATGAAAGCAAGAAATATATTAATTAGCACAGTGAGTGATAAACAATTAGAATATATTATGGACTGCGATACAGCATACAAAATGATGGAAAAATTCAAGAGCATGTACTCTACTAAATCTACAGCGCTGCAAATAATATGCAGAGGTCAACTAGAAGATATTAAACTCAAAAATTATGAGAAAGTTGAAGAATTTTTTGTAGAGTTCGAACAAGCGTGCAACAAATTTAAAGCAGCTGGAGGCACACTACTAGAAAAAGAAAAAATATGGTATCTAATTAGAGCACTACCAGCAAGCTACAGCTTTATTGGGAGTCTCATTGATCTCGTCCCAGAAGCTCAACAAACGGTAGACTATGTTAAGTCTAAAATTCAAGAAAAAAATTTGACAGTGCCTGATGACGAGAAAAGGAAAAATGTAAGTACATTCAACATCAAGACAAAGGGACAGTGTTATAACTGTGGCCGGGAAGGTCATTTCAAGAAGGCCTGTTGGAGACCACTACAGACCAGCCAGAACAGAGGAGCATTCCAAAGCAGAGGAGCATCCCAGAGCAGAGGTCGAGGCCAACGAGGATCCCAACGAGGATATCAACGAGGCAACTACAGAGGACGCGGTCATGGCAGAGGAGCAGCTCAGCAGAGGCAAGAAGACTCCAGTCAACCCAGAGAAGACTCAGCAGCTGAGACCTGGATGATGGAGGTCAATCACGACGAAGTGAAAAGTGAAATTGTGAGTGATGTGTTCTATAGTGAAGTAGAATCTAATAAGTTTTCACCTTATCACAATCTAAGCTTCGGCGAAGATTGTGATAATATAAATAGGATAACGAATGTTTACAATTATAATTGCGAAAAGAATGGTAAATTCAACGAAATCAGTTGGTTGTTAGATAGCGGATGCACTGATCATGTTGTGAATGATGAGAGAATGTATGAAAAATTTATTGTATTAAAAAATCCTATTGAAGTAAAATTGCTAGATGGCAAAAATTTAAAGGCCACAAAAGTAGGCAATATAAAAACATATTTCAAAAATTATCATAATGAAAAATTAATTGATTTAAAAAACGTTTATTTTGTAAAAGGAATTAATAAAAATCTATTAAGCGTTGCAAAAATTAAAAAAAATAATACTATTGTTTATAAAAATGATAATGCAAAGATTTATAACAAAAATAGAGAATTAGTTGCGGAAGCAAACAAAATAAATGATTTGTATGTTATG
Organism: Torymus aiolomorphi; assembly: GCA_036365515.1. NCBI lineage: Eukaryota > Metazoa > Arthropoda > Insecta > Hymenoptera > Torymidae > Torymus > Torymus aiolomorphi. Next base: position 146,565,472 of record CM070874.1, read on the forward strand.
AAAAGTTACATATATAAGGATCTTGAAAGTGTCTATGTAAACTCTGTAAAATTAACTGAAAAAGAAAAGTGGCATAGAGCATTAGGCCATGTCAACTTTCAATATCTAAACAAGTTAGTAAAAGATAAATTGGTAGATGGTTTACCAGATAAATTAGAAAATAATGAAATGAAATGCGCAAATTGTATTCAAACTAAAATGGCTAATGTACCGTTTAAAAATGAGAGAAGTAAAACTTCAGAAATTTTAGAGTTAATTCATACTGATCTAAATGGTCCACACAGAACAACAGGTTCCGATGGAGAAAAATTTTTTCTAAGTTTTATTGATGATTACAGTAAATGTAGAGTTTATTGTATTAAAAGCAAATCAGAGACTGCAAGTTGTTTTAAAGAATATGTAAATTTAGTTGAAAACAAATTTAATAAAAGAGTTAAAAAATTAAATTGTGATAATGGCAAAGAGTACTTGTGTTCGGGATTGAAGTATCCGAAGTGTCCGCCAGATGGCAAGCACCGACGAGCAACCTTCAATGAAAAATACTTCAATGAGTATACATATAGAGGTCTGCGGCAGCCACTATTCAGGTGCTTTATGCACATGCCTTGTTACTTTTCCCCTATACTTTTGCCTATACTTGTTGCGTACATTTGCCTACACTTGTCTTAGTTGCGACTAAGACATATTATTGCCTTTACTTTATTTATTACTTTGCCCTTATAGATTTTACCTATACTTTGCCTTATTGCCGATACTTTGCCTACATTTATTGCCTACAGTTACATTGCCTATTTTATTTGAACGCATTTTACGTTCACACCTTCTTCGGTAATCAACTTTTACTTGCGAGTAGAATTGATTGCATAGACTCTCGAAGTTTTAATTTTCCCTTTTATTTCTTCTCGTTGACAAACTCTAACAATATAAATAACTCGAACACGTTCATTCGTGCACATTTTTGGTCCTTCGAGCCGGATTGAGTTGTCAACCGAGAGGAATACTTGAAAAGCGATCGGATAAAATTCTGTTATTTAGTTGTTCTCAATTGCCAGAGATTTACGACCTCTGACAAGAAAGGCGATTTCGTTGGAGATTTACGACCTCCTAACGAGACCTCGTGTGACTGATCTTCAGCCTCCGCACTCGCACGGCGGGCGGAGTCATCACATCAACTCATAAAACTCAAGAATCTTTAATATCCAACGTTTTTCAAAATGCCATCACTTTCACTTACGCAAACTATCGAGCGTCAGTACGAATTATTTAAGCGAATTCATAATACGCCCGATAACATCAAGAAAGTTGGTAAAGACAATATCACTCAAGAGCTTCTTGAAGCTAGACTACGGACGCTAGAGAAAAACTGGAACGAATTTCAAGAAAACCACACTATCATTCTATCTCAGAAATTTGAAAGAACTAGCCAAAGTGAATATTTTGTCAACGACTGCTATGGTGCAACAGAAGAAGGTTACATCAATTCAGCTGCCTATATTACCAGATTACTTAGAGGATTTCCTCAACAGAACACTGCGCCTATTGTACAACAAACAGTTCCTACAAGAAAGTTACCCAATATCGAAGTTCCCACTTTTTCCGGGAAATTCACTGACTGGTTAGATTTTAAAGATCTCTTTAAAGCTACCATCATCCAAGATGAAAGACTCACCAATGCCGAGAAATTACAACAATTGAAAACGCACGTTCAAGGGTAAGCAGCTGATATGCTCAAAACAATTCAAATTACAGATCTCAACTTCCCTATTGCCTGGAAAAAGTTGGAAGATCACTATACAAACAAACGTCGACTTGTTGCCATTTATACCAAGACCCTACTCGATCTTCCTGCCGTACACTCCGAGTCACCATCTCATTTACAATCCCTTCTTAATCCAACGACAAATGCAATCTCGGCTTTAGAGCAACTCAAAAGGCCAACCAATCAATGGGATGATCTACTCGTGCCTATCATTGCTCATAAGCTTGATTTCAAAACCTTATGCGAGTGGGAAAAACAAGTCAGTAAGAGTGCCGATCCTCCTACTTTTGACCAACTTAGTCTGTTCATCACCCAACGTATTGATTTTTCAGAAACCACCTCCGTGCCTAAGTTAAGTAAATCTAAAACTTCAGAAAATAGATCAATTAGCTCTCATGCTACGTTTACCGACAAGTGTGTCTTTTGTACAGACGCACATTTCATTACTCGTTGCAATGCCTTCAAAGCCAAAACCGCAAATGAACGAAAAATCTTCGTGGAAAAAAGGAAGTTATGTTTCAATTGTCTTGGGTTTCACCCAATCAGTAATTGCCGATCTGACAGAAGATGTATCCTATGTAACAAACAACACCATACGCTTCTTCACGAAGATACAAATACAAGTTCTCATGTGTCTGCCACTGAACCAATACATAATCACGTCGCTTTCACTGGTCCCTCTTTTGCTGCCAACACTGACCTGCAACTAAGTTTAGTAGCTCAAAGCTCCAGCGTAGAACCTACTCTTCTGGCTACCGCGTTGGTGAAACTACGTGGTGCTGATGGCAGAATTCATACTGCTCGAGCTATGATAGATCCTGGATCCCAAAGTTCTTTTGTATCCGAGGTGTTATTAAAGAAGCTTGAACAACCATACTCTGCCACGACAGTGCCGTTGAGTGGTATTGGAGGTTATTCTCACATCCCTGCTAAGGGCCGTACAACTTTGCAACTTACATCCGCCTTTAACCCTAAAGCACATTTGCAATTAAACACACTAGTACTTCCCTTCATTACTAAATACACGCAAAGATGCCATGAACTAAAGAATGCCTGGACCCATTTGAAAGGATTACAATTAGCTGACGATTTCAGGGAAACACCTGCTGAAATTGACATTTTACTTGGGGCCGACATCTTCCCAGAGATCTTGCTCAACGGACTGCTCAAAGGACCTTCCGGAACTCCAATGGCCCAACGCACAATCTTCGGATGGATTATAAGCGGACCTATTGCCAAACTTAATACCTCAAAGTCTCCAATTGCAGCATTTCAATCTTAGTTTTCAGATCGGTTTAAATGTCTGCTAAACTAATTCTGTTCGCCCATTGTATGGACGAAAGCGGGCGGTATGTTCGGGATTGAAGTACCCGAAGTGTCCGCCAAATGGCAAGCACCGACGAGCAACCTTCAATGAAAAATACTTCAATGAGTATACATATAGAGGTCTGCGGCAGCCACTATTCAGGTGCTTTATGCACATGCCTTGTTACTTTTCCCCTATACTTTTGCCTATACTTGTTGCGTACATTTGCCTACACTTGTCTTAGTTGCGACTAAGACATATTATTGCCTTTACTTTATTTATTACTTTGCCCTTATAGATTTTACCTATACTTTGCCTTATTACCGATACTTTGCCTACATTTATTGCCTACAGTTACATTGCCTATTTTATTTGAACGCATTTTACGTTCACACCTTTTTCGGTAATCAACTTTTACTTGCGAGTAGAGTTGATTGCATAGACTCTCGAAGTCTTAATTTTCCCTTTTATTTCTTCTCGTTGACAAACTCTAACAATATAAATAACTCGAACACGTTCATTCGTGCACAACTTGAATAAGGAAATTTATCAATTTATAAATGAGAAAGGAATAGAATTATTACCTTGCCCACCCTACGTCCATCAATTAAATGGAGTAGCAGAAAGATTTAACAGATCAGCTATGGATATAGGCAGATGTCTGTTAAGAGAGGCCAAAATACCATTAAGATATTGGCCAGAAATTGTTAAAACAGTATCTTATTTGAAAAACCCTACAATAGCCAACTCAAACGAAAATAAAACTCCTTTTGAAATATTCTTTGGAAATAAACCAAATGTAAAAAACTTAAAAATATACGGAAGTAAAGTCTTCGTTAGAAAACCAGAAGCTTTGAGAAGAGGAAAATGGGATGATAAAGTCCAATTAGGTATATTAGTAGGATATACGCACAATGGTTATAGAGTCTTGTTAAATAATAAGGTAATAAATGCCGGACATGTACAAATTGTCGAAGATGGCACTGAAATAATCTGTTTGGAAAAGGTTAACGATGAAAATATTATTGAATTAAATTTAGACGAATCAAACGATTCAAGTAGTGAAACAAGTAGTATTATTGAAAATAATTATGAGAATGAAAATTTAATTAATAATAACGATGAAATTGAAAATATTGAAAATGAGAATGAGAACATCGATAATGCTTTCAATCGTTCAAATGAAAATTTAAATGTTAAAAGAACATCAAACAGAAAGAAAAGTCCGATACAAAGATACGGAAACCCTGTAGCACATTATATTTATATACATTATGTAAATGCAAATGTACCGAATACATTTGAGGAGGCGTTAAACTCCAGCGAATCTAAAGAATGGCAAAAAGCTATGAATTCAGAAATTGAATGCCTAAAGAAAAATAATACATGGGTTGTAGTTGAGAAACCTCAAAATAAAAGGATTATTGATATAAAGTGGGTCTATAAAAGGAAAAGCGATGACTCTCTTAAGGCTAGGTTAGTTGTTAGAGGTTTCCAACAAAGAGAATATCAAGAAAATGTTTATTCGCCAGTAGGAAAAATGGAAACATTCAAAATTTTGTTAAGTCATTGTTGCGTAAATAATCTGTTTATAGAACAAATGGATGTAGAAACAGCGTTTCTTAACGGAAAAGTAAAATCAGAAGTTTATATTCATGAACCACAAGGTTATGAAACCGGCAAAAATAAAGTTTGCAAATTATTAAAAGCACTATACGGATTGAGAGAAAGCCCAAAGGCTTGGTATGAGACATTTGCTAAATGCGTGAGTAAACTCGGATTTATAAGAAGCAATTATGATTACTGTTTATATGTAAACAACACAGACGATGATGCTATATACATTTTAGTATTTGTAGACGATCTCTTAATATGCTGTAAAAATAAAGATAGAATCAATGAAGTTAAATCTGCTTTAATGAAAAGATTTGTAATGAAAGATCTAGGAAAAATTAAATCATATATAGGAATCGACATTGATTATAATAACAAGAAAGGTATAATGACTTTAAGTCAACAGAAATATATAGAATCATTGGCTGTGAAGTACAACTTAGAAAACGCGAAATTGTATGATACTCCGATGGAGACAAATTTAAAACTTGAACAGGCTAATAAAGCAGATGAAACAATAAAATATCGAAATTTAATAGGTGAATTATTATATATTAGCACAGGTACAAGACCTGACATAACTTACAGCGTGAACTACTTAAGTAGATTTCAGAGTTGCTACGATTCAACACATTTTAAATACGCGATGCGAATATTGAAATACTTATACAAAACGAAACATTTAAAATTGACTTATTGTTGTAATTCGAATAAGGATAAACTTGATTGTATGGTCGACTCAGACTTTGCAGGTGATAACATTGATAGAAAATCAACCACCGGATTTGTTATAAGAATGTATGGAAATATATTATATTGGAAAGCACAGAAACAAAAAACTGTGACTAAAAATTCAACATTTGCTGAATATATTGTATTGTCTGAAGCGACAACAGAAATATTGTTTGTAATTAATCTCTTGAAAGACGCCTTTAATACGACATTTGAAAATCCTGTTAAAATATACGAGGATAACTCAGGCGCAGTAGCTATAGGTAAATTCGGTACCCTGTTGAAAATATCCATGTGGATTTTACATTGATTTCCACATGGAATTCATATGGAATCCGTATGGATTCCATATGGATTCCATATGGATTCCATGTGGAAATCAGTGTAAAATCCACATGGATATTTTCAACAGGGTAACTTAACAAAAAATTCTAAGCACATTGAAGTACAATGTCAATATGTAAATGAGAATTACGAGAAGGGTATTATCGATATCGTAAAGATAGAAACTGAAAAAAACATAGCAGACATATTCACTAAGAGTCTATGTAAGGATACATTTATTAAAAATAGAAACGCGCTAAAATTATTATAGAATATTATAAATAAAAGTCGAAAATTCAAGGAGGCGTGTTGGATATTGTGAATATTTCGCCTTCTGTATATGAGCGTACGCATGAGATACAAACAGCGCGACACACGTATACACACATGTAAGTCTCCCCTCCCTAGTGTGTCTGCGACTCTGTAGGTATGTCGAGCAGCAGCGAGCGACGCGCTATACTCTCTCTAGTCTCGGACGCCCAACATGTTAAGCATGTAATATCTCGCGCATGGCGCAGGCAAGCGCCGATTATCATAGTCACTTACTTAATAAACTAGTCATTCTTTTAAGTCAAATAAAGTATTCATTTCACCACACCTTTCCACCAACTCCAACACTTTCAAATGGTGCTATGCATTTTGAAGAACAACATGTTATACTCTAAGAAAAATGTTTCTGAACTTTCTACTCGAATTTCCGACCAGAAGAAAGTGTCTGGGAGTAAAAAAGAATAGCGCCATTGGAAAGAGCAGGAAAAAATCTATTGATGTATGTCTCTTGTTTTCTTCTGAGAGACTCAAAATAGATTACGAGTTCATTACACCAAGCCCGAGCGTGCCGCGCGTCCGAGCGCAGCACGAAGAGCTCGCGCCGCCACTCGCCGCTGTCTTTTTAATCTTGTTACTTTTGAGCCCTTCATTTCTCCAATTTGAAAATTTAGGGTAGCTTAAGACTTGTATTTTCGAATGGTGATATGTATTTTGAAAAAAAAAATATGATATACTTTGAGAAAAATGGTTCTGAACTTTTAACTCAAATTTTCGACCAAAACAAGGAGTTTCAGAGAAAAAACAATAGCACCATTGGAAAGAGCAGGAAAAAATCTATCGTTATATGTGATTTGTTTTTTCTGAAAGACTCAGAATACGATTACGAGCGAGTTGAACAGAGCGTGTTTTGCACGAAAAATGCGTCGCGCATGCCCGCTGGCTGGTTTCTGGCGGACGCTCCCATATAACACCTAAATAAAGTAAAATCAAAAACTCACAGCATCTACAACAGTTCCTCAGTGGTGGTGACGAAAACTGTCGTTATCAGGGTGGAGGGGATGGTGGAGGGGACGATGAAGGGGATGGTGTAAGGGAAGATGTAGGGAGACGTGAAGGGGACGATGAAGGATATGGAAGAGATTGTGAATGGGCGGAGAAGGGGAGCTGGGATAGCAAAATAACGTGAATATTGAAAGAATTTAATTTAAGAGAGGGCTGCGTTTCATTATAACGGTAACAACTATATAATATAGGAAGATATATGAGGAACAACACTTATATCTTATCTATATAGATATAGTAACCCATGTACTGTACCTGTTCCCTGTTCCTTCTTGCGTGTAACGAACGGGCCATAGTCGATTAGACGGTCGATATCGATGGCTCGTTTCAAATGGAGTTTATTATAACAGCTGGGCGTTTTATATTTATTTATAAAATTATATGAACAAACAATGTTTAAATATCAAAATTGAATAGTAATTGTATAGTTTCAAAGAGAAATTAGCGACCTAGAGGGGTATAATTGTAAAGGAACTGGATTTGTTACAACGAGAAAAGTATTATAAAAAATGCAAAAAAACGTTAAATTTGGTTTAAACGATAAATATTAAAATTAATCAAATTAAATAATTATATGATGATTATGACAATTGGAATAGTTTTTTCGGATGTCAAAATGGCTGAAAAATAGTTTGAAACTATAAAAAAAATCGATTTTTTGGCCGAAAAACGTTACCTTCTTCCCTTAATATACTAAAGCATATTTTATATTTACAGGTATCCGATAGGTAACCAGGAATTACCTTACTTCACCACATGGGTAAAAGAAATGTTCCACGTCGACTTGGCCAAACAGTCTAAATGCAAACCCTTTCCAAAGAATTATCCGGATCCCATAATTACTGACACTTTTCTGGAGGTTGTAAAAAGTTCCAGTATAGATTACTCACTTGAAGGCATTGATCGACTTATCAGAGGGCATGGACATTCGTTACGAGAAATTTATAATCTCAAAGAAGGAATTATAAGGAGGATACCGGACATTGTTCTCTGGCCAAGTAAATATTATATTTCTGCTCATTCAAGCTACTAGTACCTCCTGGTTTCAATAATAAAGGCAATTTAATTTACTTTCAGCTTATCTTCTTTTACTTTAGTTCAAACTTTAAAAGATTATAGTCTTAACTTTTTGGGCCGAAATTTTTCGTAATAAATCGACTTTTCTTTAAGGCGGTCTTACACCTAATAATGAGCAAAAAAAAAAGAAAAGTGTAATTTAAACAATATACAATATACAAATTAAACACAAGAAAGCACTGAAATCAATTTATTGTAGTCAAGTATCGACATAAAACTTTTTATACCTCGGATGTAAAATTATATTTTGCGGCCTGGTTGTAATTTCAAAATTATTCAGCCGTGGGCATAAAGTCCTACTTAACACCCAAGAGTCGCAATAGCTCACAGTACTTCTACAAAAGTCTATAGAACCTACGCACTTTACATACGCGTTGGCAAAAATTATTTTAATTATATAATAATATGTATAACGCCTCCTTTTTATTTTTAAAGTTAAGAATTTTTTGAAATATTTACAAAAAGTCAAACCCTATATAAAAAACCGCTGCCAATTCATTGGCCCGTGGCTTTCTCAAACTTAATTTGCTTATTCCTTTAATTAAGTTTTAATAACAAAATTTATAATTTTTGCATCAATTTATGACATAATTATAATTAAATTCATGTATGAAGATTAAAACGTATTAACTTTTAAATTATGTATAAAATATGAATAAAATAATAGGTATGATTTTTTTTTAAATTATGTGTGAAAAATAAATAAAATAATTGATTGTAATATTATCGTTAAAACCTATTAAAATTCCTAAATAACTTTTATTTACTTCAAATTATATTTTCTTTGTGAAATTTCATACATAGGGCACTTGTCTCTAGTAGTATGCCTATCCGTATTTGTGTACTCTTTCTGGAATTTCCGATGTAAGAAAAAGGTTCTAACCTTAAAAATAATAAATGACTATTACAAAACAAAAGCAGGTACACAACATGCGCGGATAGCGCATAGCGCATGTCATTTCCATTTTCTAGTATACGTAAATACGTTCCCGAATAATTGTGATTTTAAAAGAGGGCTAAAATAGTTTTAACCTCAAACACCTCTGAAATTCATAAACGAATTCTTTTACGCAAGAACTCTTCTAATAAATAATATACAAACTGTACGTATCCACCAAATATCAAAGAAATTAAAACAATTTCAATGTAGTTGTATTGTGCGATAACAAAGAAAGTCATTTTCAAAAATACTACAATTTTAAATATCAAACGTCTCAAAAAATAACCATATAATCTGAATGAAATTTTATACAGGTATTGCCTATATCGCATACAAAATAGTCTATAAATTTCAAGCTAATACACGAAGTCGTCATTGAAAAATTACGATTTTGAAAAAAATTGTAAAAAATTTTTAACCTTAAATATCTCTAAAAATCATGAGACAATTCTTTTACCTAAAGGACTTATCAATAATACATAAACTCTACATCTCCACAAAATTTCAACATGATTAAACCAATTTTTGTTTTCTCTAGTTATCATGCGACGAAGAAAATGACTTTGTAAAATACGAAAATTTTCCAAATCAAATATCTCAAAAAGTAATCGTACGACCTAGATGAAAACTCGCACACATATTATCTATATTACATACAAAATTGTCTCTAAATTTGGAGCCGATACACGGAGCCGTTCTCCAGAAATTACGGTTTGAAAAAAGGTTAAAAAATTTTTAACCTCAAATATTTCTGAAATTTCTGGACTAATCATTTTGCCCAAAGAAGTCGACCGAGAGCTATCCAAAATATACCTCTACAAGGAATTTCGAAGCGATTAAATCAATTTTACTCCCGTAATCACTGGACATACAAAACTCATTTTTTTTATATTTCAATTTTTTTCTTAAAAACTAGTCGACAAAATGGATTCAAATTTTTACAGATTATAGCTATTTATATTCTCTATTATCATGATTTTAGAACAAGCTTTAAAAAAAAAACGTTTTTGTTAATAACAACAGAACCGTGAGAGCTAGAGCAATTTTTTTTTTAAGAAAATTTAGGTATTTTAATGCTCTTTCGAATGCTATCCATTCGATTCAAATATCTCGATCTTATCATTAAAAAAAAGCAAAAATCAATTTTGAGAAAATCGAAAATTCGAAATAAAACAAAAACGCATCGTTGAATCAAAAACCGAATTTTTGACCCGCCATCACAAAAAAAAACAAAAAATGAGATCTGTCCGGTTAAAATCGATCGAGTAGAAGATAAGATCGAGGCGTACACACACACGCACACACGTACACACACACACATAAATCCATACAGACATTTTTCAAAAATCATGTATTTTGTTTCCTAACACCTCGAAAAACAATTATAACATGTTTTTACAACAACTCAAAAAATTACTATCACAAAGCTTCCTCTAGGAAGAAGCAAAATTACATAGTTACCATCACATCCTTTTGAAAAAAATTTTATAACATTACGCATCTTGCGAGGACAAGAGAAGACTAGAGATGCTCTAGCAAGGGGTGATCCTATGATTTTCCATACATACTTGGCGGGTCCGACGGTTGGGAGTTTAAGGTGTAGACATGGTCATTTTCATATAATTATGCTTTGTTTAAAATATGTTTGGAGATTGGCTAAAATGTATAAATGGATTTCTTCTACAAATTAAATACTGGCCCGTGAATCTATCACTCTGGTTTTAAGTAGAAGTGCAATTGGATACAAGTTATGAAAGTTAATAGTGATTCTAAACATGTATAGGAATATAAATGGTATCAATTAAAAATTGGAGCCAATGTAATTATTTATAGTGGATTTATATAGATAAGCATAATTTGTGAATTTATTCAAAAATTTAGTATTCTACATTTAAATAGCTCACCGATAAACTACCAACCGTCGGGCCCGCCAAGTATGTATGGGAGATCACAGGACCATCCCTCGCTAGAGCATCTCTAGACTTCTCTTGTCCTCCCAAGATGCGTAATGTTATAGAATTTTTTTCAAACGGATGTGATGGTAGCTATGTAATTTTTTTATAAAGGCATTGACTTTTTATAAATATTTGAAAAAATTCTTATAAATTTTTAAAATAAAAAGGAGGCGTTATACATATAATTATATAATTAAAATAATTTTCGCCAACGTATATGTAAAGTGCATAGGTTCTATAGATTTTTGTAGAGGTACTGTGTGCTATTGCGACTCGTGGGCGTTAAGTAGGACTTTATGTCCACGGCTGAATAATTTTGAAATTACAATGAGGCAGCAAATTGTAATTTTACATCCGAGGTACAAAAAGTTTTATGTCGATAGTTGACTACAATAAATTGATTTCAGTACTTTCTGCATTATCATGATTTTTCTCAAGAAAATTGACCATTTAGTTGAGGAGTTATAAGCTTTTAAAAAAAAACACGTTTTTGTTAATAACAAAAGAATCGTGATAGCTAGAGAAATTTTTTTTTTAGAAAATATAGGTATTCTAATGCTCTTTCGAATGCTATCCATTCGATTCAAATATCTCGATCTTATCATTAAAAAAGAACAAAAATCAATTTTGAGAAAATCAAAAATTCGAAATAAAACAGAAACGCATCGGCGAATCCAAAAATGAGTTTTTGACCCGCCATCACACAAAGAAAACAAAAAAATGAGACCTGTCCGGTCAAAATCGATCGAGTAGAAGCTGAAATCCAGGCGTACACACACACACACACACACACACACACACACACACACACACACACACACACATGCGTGCGTGCGTGCGTGCGTGCATGTGTGTGTGTGTGTGTGTGTGTGAGTCTCACATCTTTTGACGAATCTCTGCGAGATAAACAAGCCTGAAGAGGTCGACAAATCCGTCGACGAAACGTCGCAAACTTTAACATCGTGGGAGATTTATTTTCTTTCTCGCTCCCAACGGATCTAGTCAGAATTGACTATAAACATTATCATCATTTCTGCAATGGGGAGTAAAATCGTGAATACGATTAACAACTTAGATCATTAGAGAAATGAAGGGTTCAAAAGTAATGCAATTAAAAAGACAGCGCCATGAGGTCGAGCGCGCTCTCCGCGCTGCGCTGCACCATTAATGTAAACGTTAATTTGTATGAAAGTCCACATATTAAAATTCTAAATCATGTTAATTTTTGTTTATTTCTCAATTTTTTTGCTTGCTCATAAAGGAAGCTTTGTATCGGTGAAAAAAAATTTCGAAAAAAAATGGTCAAAAAGATGTTTTAAGGCGATATATGTGTAATTAGTAATTTTTGTTTTCGTGGATGTGTGCGTGTGCGTGCGTGCATACGTGTGTGTGTGTGTGTGTGTGTGTGTGTGTGTGTGTGTGTGTGCGTGCGTGCGTGTGTGTGTGTGTGTGTGCCTGTGCGTGTGTGTGTGTGTGTGTGTGTGTGTGTGTGTGTGTGTGTGTGTGTGTGTGTGTGTGTGTGTGTGTGTGTGTGTGTGTGTGTGTGTGTGTGTGTGTGTGTGTGTGTGTGTGTGTGTGTGTGTGTGTGTGTGTGTGTGTGTGTGTGTGTGTGTGTGTGTGTGTGTGTGTGTGTGTGTGTGTGTGTGTGTGTGTGTGTGTGTGTGTGTGTGTGTGTGTGTGTGTGTGTGTGTGTGTGTGTGTGTGTGTGTGTGTGTGTGTGTGTGTGTGTGTGTGTGTGTGTGTGTGTGTGTGTGTGTGTGTGTGTGTGTGTGTGTGTGTGTGTGTGTGTGTGTGTGTGTGTGTGTGTGTGTGAACTCTTCATATCTCCGAAACGAATCAACCGATTTTCGTCGGGTAAAGCTTATTCTCTTCGTCTCGAGGGAAAAGAAAGGTACGCTGATGGATTTGAGTTTTTATTGATTTTTTTTTGTTTTATAACCAAAAAACGATTTTGAATTTTTAGTTTTCTTGATTTTTTCATACCTTCCAGCCATTATTACATAATATAATAAACTTTTCTTGAAAGGTATTTAAATTACCTATATTTTCTTTTTTTAAATTTAAAATATCTTCACTCTGTCATTTGTTATTAAGGAAAACTTTTTTATATTTCATAAATTAATTTCTCAAAAAATTATTTATTTATCGACTTGAAATAAATAACTAGTTATTGCACTAATTGAAGACTATATGTGGTTAAAATTTCAAGAGATTATCTTCATTTGTTTTTTAGAAAAGAATTATTTTAGAAAAAATTTTGGTTTTCGTTGTCGTACGATAACTAGAGCAAAAATTATCCAATCGTCCTGAAATTTGGCACAGATGTAGCTTTTATGTATCCTCAGATCGAGTTCATTGCCCAAAAGAATCGGTCCATTACGAAAAAAGATATTTGAGGTTAAAAATTTTTTTAAAAAATTTTCGAATCGCGTTTTCTCAAAGAATACTTGATTTATCGACTTAAAATTTAAACACTTATTAAATTTATAGAAGACTATATTTGGTTAAAATTTCAGGAGATTATTTTCATTTCTATTTTAGAAAAAAATTATTTTAGAAAAAATTTGCGTTTTCGTTGTCGCACGATAACAAGAGCAAAAATTATCCAATCGTCCTGAAATTTGGCACAGATGTAGCTTTTATATATCTTCAGATCGAGTTCGTTGCCCAAAAAAATCGGTCCATTACGAAAAACGATATTTGTGGTTAAAAATTTTTTAAAAAAATTTTTGAATCGCGTTTTCTCAAAGAATCAATACTTGATTTATCGACTTAAAATTTTAACCACTCATTAAATTTATAGATGACTATATTTGTTAATTATATGTGTTAATATTGTTTTTATGGTATGTTTTTTATATATTATGTTTAATATTGTTTTTTGTTTATAAATCTACATGTTTTATAACTATGCTTTCGCAGCCCCGATGAAGAAAGTTAAAAAACACTTTCGAAACGTTGGGCGAAATAAATTCATCAAAACAAAATTGGTTTGTCTCGAGTCCGTTTTTAACTCCTTAAAAGACTATTTGGTTAGAATTTCAGGAGATTATCTTCATTTGTTTTTTAGAAAAAAATTATTTTAGAAAAAATTTGCGTTTTTGCTGTCGCACGATAACTAGAGCAAAAATTACCCAATCGTCCTGAAATTTGGCACAGATGTAGCTTTTATATATCTTCAGATCGAGTTCGTTGCCCAAAAAAATCAGTCCATTACGAAAAAAAAATTTGAGGTTAAAAATTTTTTAAAAAATTTTCGAATGGCGTTTTATAAGAGAATACTTGATTTATCGACTTGAAATTTTAACCACTTATTACACTCATTGAAGACTATATATTGTTCAAATTTCAAGAGATTATCTTCATTGGTTTTTTAGAAACAAATCATTTTAGAAAAAATTTGCGTTTCAATTGTCGCACGAGAACAGGAGCAAAACAGGAGCACTTTCGATGATCAATTTCAAACTTCTACAACTTTGGAAGGTATCGATATTTTTCATTCTTTAAAAACATAAATGAAAGCTCGTTTTCTCTAGTTTTATTTTCTCTACTTTAAATTATATTTAAGTCTTTCTAAAGTTTAATAGTTGCCATTTTTAGAGAAGGTTTTGTTCAACACTTTCTTCAAAATAAAGCTAAAAGTTCCCAGAACTTTAGTTATTTTTTAGGGTTACGGTCTAATATTGCAGCTTTCTTCATATTTGTATATCCAAAAACATATACCACAGTTTAAGCTGAATCCGGACCCATGACCCTCTCATTGTTAGTCTAACCGTACAAGATAAAGTATTAAATTTTTAATATTAGAAGTAAAAATTAATTAAAGGTATCAATGAATTAAGTTTGAGGAAGCTACGTGCTAATGAATTGGCAGCGGTTTTATTTTTAGTCGAATTCATTTTGATAGGTCTTTTCTCAATACTTGTTTTTTTTCCTTCTGGTCTTTATAATCTTTTTCTTTTTTGATTGGTGTGTATAATTCGAATGTTTCTGAAGCTGAGAATCGTTTTAGTTCTAATCGTTTAGTGTCTGATATCAATTTAGCGCAATGGTATGACAGAGTTCCAGGCACAGTTTTTGCTGATTCTAATCTTTATTTTAATTTTTGTCTAGTTTCTAAATATTTATCTTCTGACGAAAAAAACAAACAATATTTTCAAAATATTTAGTTAAAGATTTTGTCGCGTCAATATACACGGTGTCTCATTTTAATCTATGCAGCCAAATATCTCCGAATGCAGGCCAGATACAGAAAAATTGTTCAGATGAAAATTGTTCATGACCATGGGGGTCAACTTTTGGTCACCTTCAATTTGACCTTGAGATTATTTTTAAAAGTCATTTCAAGGTTAAGATCATTTTTTCAAATTAAAACCCCTATTTCTGACGTCGGAATCGGATAGAGCGGGAAATTTTACGTCCAAACCCGTTCTTTAAACATTTTTTTGTGACCTCCACAAGGTTATATGAAGGTCAAATGCTTAAAAATTGGTCAGAACGCGAAATTTCATAGTTGTCTCAAGCAGAACAAGCCTTGATAAACCCAACCAATCAAAGGATGTATTCTTCGTAGATACAGCTCAGCAAGCCGCCTAGCTGCTGCACGATAATTGCCATTACATTGCTCTAAAACCATGATCATGTCAACTATTTGATCAGCTGGATAATTCACAGATACAATAAAAAGGGGATCTGTACCCAACACCAGACCCATCAACTCTTATGAACTTTGATGTGCTAAAACCGAATCTGGGGCCAGAATTATGCCATCACCTTCCATTTTTTATTAAAACTCAAGAAATCACCCTCCGACTTACGAAAATTCATGATTTTATGGGAATAAGCGTTACGTAAAAAAATATAAAGTAAAAGAAATTTTTATCTTTAACACAGGAATAACGATTTCAAAAGTTTAAAATCTAATAATTGATAACAAGATTAACTAAGTAAGAGATTAAAATACAAGTGTTAACTATTACATTGTTGAAAATAAGCAAGAGTTGAATTTTCAACAATTTGTATTGAATTTGTAACTTAAGTTAAATTTCCAAGACACGAAAGTTTATTTGTTCTCAATATTTAAAAAATTAAATCTTTTTCAATTGTCTCGTCTATAAGTAAAGTTATATCATGGCTGATTATCCAGCTGATCAAATAGTTGAAATGATAATGGTTTTAGAGCAATGTAATGGTAATTATCGTGCAGCAGCTAGGCGGTATGCTGAGTTGTATCCACAAAGGAGGCATCCTACTGATTTGATAATCAGAACTTTAACTCAAAGAGCTCGCGGTGGCCACCTTATTCGTCAGTGCAGGCACCACGAATACGATGAAAACGATGCTCGTGTCGTGACTATTTTAGTAATTGTTCATCTGGACCCGCATATTAGCACACGCCAAATTGAAAGAGAAATTGGTATTTCCCGTCCGACAGTTTCAAGAATTCTGACAATTATTGACTATCATGCCTACCATATAACTTTAGTTCAGGAACTAAGGCAGAACCATATTCAATTGCGCATTGAATTTTGTCACTGGGCTTTAAGAATGATAGAAAATGATCCAGACTTTTTCAAATACGTCCTTTTTTCGGATGAGGTAAAATTTTGTAGCGATGGGCGACCGAACAGGCACCATTGCCATTCGATGGCAATCTGAATTGGTCAGATGTGAACCCTCACTGGTACAGAGCGATGGATCATCAAAATCGGTGGAGCATAATGGTGTGGTGTGGAATAGTCAATGGTTACTTGATATGTCCGTATTTCTTTGAGCGAAATGTCGATAGAAACAGCTATTTAGAGCTAATAAGAGATCATTTGCCAGTACTTTTGGAAAACTTCGACCTAGCTTCAAGACAAAGAATGTGGTTTCAGCAAGATGGTGCAGCACCACATTTTGCACGAATCGTTCGAGAATTTTTAAATAACAACTACAATGACAGGTGGATTGGACGAGGAGGTCCAGTTAACTGGCCTGCTGATTCACCAGATATGACGTCACCAGATTTTTTCTTGTGTACAACAAGAGAAGATTTTATGGATTGAATTCGTAAAGCTTGCGAATCCTTTTCTAGATCAACGTTGCCCAGGACTGTGGATCATTTCCAACGGTGATTACGCGTGTGCCTGGAAGCCAACGGAGGTAACTTTGAACATGTACTCCGTGGATAGATAATGTCAACTGCAGTAATAATGGTGAGAGGCAAGACTCACGTTAAGAAAGCACCCCAGTGAGAGGCAAGGGGACTCACGTTAAACAAGCACCCCAGTGAGAGGCAAGGGGACTCACGTAAACAGGCACCCCAAAGGAAACAGGCCTTACTACGTCCGCGTCGTTGTTTCTGGGTAACGCTAAAAGTAAGGACCCAGTATTATCAAAAAGAGCTTAAAGCCAATAGAGTATTGTTGCTGGAACTTCTGTAGATAAGTGATCGCGAAAACTCCAAGGATAGTATTTTTAGCGATTTTCATGAAAATTGGAAATTGACCCCACTTAAAGCGATTCAATCTCTATGTGGTACTCCGGCGTCGCATCTGACTTAGAATTTATAATCAGCGACCCCTGAAGTTCTCAGAATGTGTTTTTAATGATTTTCATAGTGATTCAAAATTACCTCATTTGGGATATTTCAGCCTCCATGCGGTACCATCGCATCGCACCCCACAGAAACCTAACATCATATTCACAATTGGCGACCACAAAAATTTCTTAATTGGTTGGGTTTATCAAGGTTTGTTCTGCTTGAGACAACTATAAAATTTCGCGTTCTGACCAATTTTTATGCATTTGACCTTGATTTAACCTTGTGGAGGTCACAAAAAAATGTTTAAGGAACAGTTTTGGACGTAAAATTTCCCGCTCTATCCGATTCCGACGTCAGAAATAAGGGTTCTAATTTGAAAAAATGATCTTAATCTCGAAATGACCTTGAAAAATGATCTCAAGGTCAAATTGAAGGTGACCAAAAGTTGACCCCCATCGTCACGAACAATTTTCATCTGAACCACTGTTCTTTATCTGGCCTGCATTCGGAGATATTTGACTGCATAGATTAAAATGAGACACCGTGTATAATTGTCGGATACTTCCCGCAAACTTACTCGCCTAGCATTGCTTTTCATGGAAGCACCAATTCCATCACATGCATTTTTTCCGTGAGCAGTTGCATGAAAGTGTCACTCAGCTTCAACAGAAAAATGTTCATAGTGATGAACAAGATTCTGGAAGTTATGTTTATTTTTAAAATGCTACGCTGCTCCATCAGTAAAATAAATGACTTTTTTAACAAAATCAAACAATTTTTTAAGGTAATAAATATAATTTCTTGGATTAAGTAAACGGCTATGGCATCATGAATTAAATTGTCTGAAAAAACTACCATGTTTTTGTGTTCAACTTTGGAATCTGATTTTCTATAGTAAATAACTATTGTCGCCAAACTGTATTGACTATTATTATAGTGGAAAGCTTGTGCTGCGTCTTGTTCAACAAAAGTATAGTTTTCTGAAAAATCTAGGGAAAAATTCTCCTTTACATAAGGATTCTTTCAAGATTTTAAAATAAGATGCCTGTTGTTTGGAGATAAAAGAATGAGTCTTGAGTTTATGCAAAAGAGGATAAAAGATATCTATAAATGATGAATTAGAAACAGTTTGAGTTTGTAATGTCGATCTATCAGTTGTTTGCCATACCTGAAATTTAATTTCATTAACGTCAGAGTTCTCAAGAAATAATTCTAAATCTTTTTTTAGTGATTCAACACTAGGACAATTAGAGCACTCATTTAAATAACACTTTGTTGTTGAATTTTTACATACTATTTGAGCTATGCAATCCTTGTAAGTATTCATTTTATCAAAAACGCCTACTGAGTTTCTTAAGCCATCTAACAAAAGTTTGACATTTTGGTGGTAGACGCATACACAAACCGAATGAGTGTCACTAGCACCGGCTAAAACGTAATGTTGAGGACGATATTCCGCAAATTTAGTGAAGCCAATTTTCGAATTGGGATACATTTCTTTATATTTTATGTATAGTTCTCTCAGATTATACAAAACAAATCTTTTTTGCATGTAGTTTTTTGATCCACCTTCATTTTTGATGCACTTACTATCTTTGTAGCCTGTCATAATTCTACTGTTATCATCACTTTCATAAAACAGTCTTACTTGATCTACAGTATCGCTTGATAATTTTTTATTTCCTCTTTTGTCAACTAAAAGAGACTCATCATTATCTAGTAATTTAGATTTAGTAGCCAGCCGATGAGAAGAATTTTAAAATTCATCAATTTTACGAAAGCTCCAATTCTTTGGAAGTAATTACATGAGGATCAATTTTTCTTTTTTTGTTATATTTTCATCATTAAACAATTTTTTCAAATTAGAAATTATTTCATAACAATCATTTACCAAAACTTTATTTTCGTCTTTACTCTTGCCAATAAATTGCATCCTGCAAGAATCACATATTTTATCTCTATCTTTCAAAAACGGAAAACGTGTCTTCATTTCTACTGAAACTAATCTCAGATTATGTGAATGTTTTGTTTCATGGTAAGGATTAAAACAACGATGAAAATTCATGATAAATAGGAGAATCAAAAAATAATTGTAATAATAATTTTATTAATTATTTCTAGCAATATAATGAGGAAGAATACATTTTTCAGTGGTCTTATAAGACTTTGAAGTCGCTTCTTTGGGTATGGAGAGCAGATCTGTTAAATCCCTCTAGTGATGAAAAAACGAATGAAAATTATACACATCCGCGTGTAGCACATTAACAGCGCGTTGCATCGCAGCGCGGAGAGCGCGCCCGACCGCCCGCCGCTGTCTTTTCAATTTCATTACTTTTGAACCCTTCATTTCTCCAGCTTGAAACTTTAGGCTTTTGTAGCTTAAGACTTGTACTTTCGAATGGTGTAATGCATTTTGAAAAAAAATGGTATACTTTGAGAAAAATGGCTCTGAACATTCAACTTGAATTTTCAATCAGAAGAAAGCATTTTGGAGAAAAAACAATAGTACCGTTAGAAAGAGGAGGAAAAATCTATCGATATATGTACTTTGTTTTTTTCCGAGAGACTCAGCGAATGAATATGAGCAAGTTGAACGGAGTGCATTTTGCGCGAAAACGGCACCGCGCGCGCCCGCTGTCTCGTTTCTGGCGGACGCTCCCATATACGTTTATCTTATCGGTAATTTATTTTTTTTTTTCATTCTCTTCTTATGTGTATAGTTCATTCGGCTACAAAATGCAGATTCGCGTATTAAATGTCATAATGAACTAAATAGAATATTTTGGTATTTTTTATTAAAAAGTATTAGGCGTTTCACGTCAACTCTCTCAGCACAGCGCGCGAGCTCGAAATCTTGCCATTTCCAACTCATGCTTATGATACTTAAATGTACTTAAAAAAATTGTTTTATAAGCGTTTCCGACGTATTTTTTTCTCAGCTTTCTAATAATGTAGGCAGTTTCTCCGGAACTTTCCATTTTTACCTTTAAAAAGTATATTTTTAATATTTTTTTTTACCATTTAAATCGAATGCTGAGCATTTTTTACATAGGAAATGATTTTTTTTTCAAAATTTGCTCAAGATGTTTTCTTCGAGAGATAGAGCCCAAAAGAGTAGACGCAATGTCTTTCCTGCACTCTGTACCGCGCGGTACGTCGCGTGGACTAGGTCTGACTTGCTACTTAATAACGTTTAATTATAATTTTTACCTGTTCTTTTGAATTCTTTATAATGCATTAATAATATTTTATTAGTTATTTTATAAAAACAATAGGGTCTCATAACGAACAGCAATATAGTAATTATACCAACGCTTCTTTCTTAGTACAGATAATTTTTCTTTGTTTTTCTAGCAGTTATTCTAGGGAAGATTTGATATTCAGAACTTAAAAATGGTCTTTTGAACTTTAATGTAGACTCAGAAAAAAATATAGTATATTTTCACATAAAAGTACTATCAAATATAGTGGTATTTGGCTACATATATATTTTATAGCCATATCAGGCACGTTACAATACAATACTATTATTCTAATAGATGAAAGTACACTGAGGAAAAAGGCGTTTGTACTGTGAACTATATTGCATAGTAAAACTGAATATTATTGTCTTTACTATATATATTAACAACAGTATAGTAACTCTTGTACTAACGTTTTTTTTTTTTTGCAGTTTAGATAATATTTTTTTTTTCTTTTCGCAGTTTTTTTCGGGAAGATTTTATACTCTGAACTCAGAGAGGTTTTTTTGAGCATCAATGTACTTTCATCTATTGGAATAATAGCATGGTATTGTAACGTGCCTGGTATAGATTTAGCCTTGTCCAGTCTTGGTTTTAGTTCCAAAGCTGTTTCTTCATACGATTCTCTACTGCTATAAAAACTTTTGTTTATTTACAGTAATCGTTAGCCGAGCTGTACAGCTCTTCTGGCGTTAAAATATGATTACTAGAAGAAACTTGTAGACTACCTCGGTTTGCATCTCTTTTTAGGTTCGCGCCTATACCATCGCACGCACCTTTGCCATGTGCTGGGGCATAACAATTCCACTCAGCAGTAACTCCAAAATCTTTCTCGTGAGAAAGAAGATTTTGAAAATTGGATTTATTCTTAAAATGCTGACCTGCTCCATCAGTCAAATAATAAACTTTCTTGACTGCAAAATTAGTTTTAAGGTAAGATATTACAATTTTTTGATATTCATAAACGACTATGGTATCATGATTTAAATTGTCGGAAATCACAGCAATGCTTACATGTTTGAGTTCATTATTTTGTTTATAGTACACTACAACTGTAAGAACTGTTGCCTGGTTCTTATTCCAGTGGAAGGACTGTTTAGAATTTTATATAACGAAAGCATAATTTTCTGCGAAATCACAACACACGAGAAATTCTCCTTCTTGAAGATTGATTTTTACGTTATTTATAAAATGTTATTGTTTCTTAGCGAAAAAATCGGGAGTTTTTAATTTTATTAGTTTTTCCCCTAGTATGTCCATAAATTCGTGCACATTTACAGTTTTAGAAGCTATCGTACACCGATCTATTTGAAACCATGATTGATACTCGATTTGAAAAATATCATTTTCATCAAAACATTCAAGAAAATATTTTCGTAATATAGACATATTGGAGAAATTCAAACCGTCACCCAAATAGCATCTACCGTGTGCATCAATACACACAATTGCTTAGATGCAATCATGGTAGTTTTTAAAGGGTAAACAAAATATTAAAAATATACTATTCCAGATATAACACGTAAAAAAACAAAAAAATTATCTATACTGAAAAAAAAAATGTTAGTACAAGAGTTACAATTGTAACGGGGTACAGTTACGGAGAGGGTCTTAGTCCTTCTCAGGGGTTCGCGGGGTAATATACGGGCGTATTCTATGCCCGGGCGACTATGACCTAGCATTACCAGCGCAGCCGGTCTTTCCCGCACAACGCCGCTCGGTATAACCTCCAAGCGGCTGATAAGATACTTACTCCCGCTACCGATGCTCCTCTAGGAGGCAATGCCTGCGACTAGCTGCATCTGCTGAAAAGGTAGAGGGCGGTATTCGGGAAAACATGCATAGGTTAGGGCTCGTGAAATCATTACTCGTGACTCGACTGTTAAGATAAAAACGGGGTTTAATCAAATGAAAGATAAGTCGCGCTATGGAGCGCGAAACCCGAACAAGTACTTACAAGAATAACGCGCACAGGCCGAGACTTGGCGGGACGTATTTCGCCCGCATCGCGGACGCACGCAGTCGCTGCAAGCAGCTCGTTTTCTCGTGACGGGGGGGATATGCCCACGCACCCGCCACGGACATTAACGCCGATAAGCTAGGAGAGCCTACTTACATTCGGCTGGCCAGCTATCGCGAGCTATCTCTCTCTCTCTCTCTCTCTTTCTCTCTCTCTCTCTCTCTCTCTCTCTCTCTCTCTCTCTCTCTCTCTCTCTCTCTCTCTCTCTCTCTCTCTCTCTCTCTCTCTCTCTCTCTCTCTCTCTCTCTCTCTCTCTCTCTCTCTCTCTCTCTCTCTCTCTCTCTCTCTCTCTCTCTCTCTCTCTCTCTCTCTCTCTCTCTCTCTCTCTCTCTCTCTCTCTCTCTCTCTCTCTCTCTCTTCTATCGCACTCGTTGGAGAAGGGAGCGGGGATGGAGCGCAGCCTCACTGTCCCCGTTCGTGTAGAGCTTCTATCTCTTTCTCTCTCCCGCTCACTCCGGATTGGTGACGGCGCTGTTACGGTCACGGTTGCAGCGGTGGAGGCGCGGCGCACTCACTCTATCTTCCACATGATACGCGGCGGTGACAGACTACTCCTTTCACGTGTCACGGCGGTCAACAACATGGCCGCGGCGTTCCTTTCATGGCAGCACCGCGGCTTCTTCTTCTTCTTCTTCGTTTGCCTCGTTCGAGCGCCGTGGCGCGCGCTACGAATCACGATACGGGCAATCGCGCGCTATTCGAATATCGCGACGCAGTATACGTGATTCTCGCGACTTATATCGGCGCCCGTTACACTATATTGCTGTTAATTTTGAAATTTTATTTTTTTATAAAATAATTAATAAAATATTACTCCATGCATTATTAAGAATCCAGAAGAATAGGTAAAGAATTAAAGATTATAAAAGGTTATTATATAGGCAACGAGGCGTTCTATTTCGCGTTCTATTTCGCGTTCTATTTCTCGCAGAAAACATCTCGGGCACTCTTTGAAAAATATCCTTTCCTACGTAAAAAATGCCCAGCTTTCGATCTAGAGAATAAAAAAAAATATTAAAAATATCGTTTTCGAGATATAACACGTTTTGTACTTTTTGAAGGTGAAAATGGAAAATTTCTGGAAAATCGCCTACAACATTGGAAAGCTGAGGAAAAAATACGTTGGAAATGCTTATCATAAAATTTTGTCAAGTACATTTTAGTATTGTAAACATGAGCTTGATATAGCACGATTTAGCGCTCGCGCGCAGCGCTGGGACAGCTGACGTGAAACGCCTCTTATGTAACCAAATACCACTGTCCTTTATAGTACTTTTATATGAAGATATACTATATTTTGTTCTCAGTGTACATTAAAATTCAAAAAACCATTTTTAAGTTTTGAATATCATATCTTCCCGAGAATAACTGTTAAAAAAAACAAAGAAAAATGATCTGCACTGAGAAAGAGGCGATGGTATAATCACTATATTGCTGTTAGTTATGAAACTCTTTTTTTTTTATAAAATAACCAATAAAATATTATTAATGCATTATAAAGAACTCGAAAGAACTGCTAAAGATTATGATTAAAGGTTATTAAGTAGCGAGACAGGCCTAGTCCACGTTACGTACGGTACCGGGCGCAGGAGAGACATTGCGTCAAACAATTTCTTAAAGTACATTTAAGTATCATAAACATTAGTTGGAAATGGACTGGGAGAGTTGACGTGAAAAGTCTCATATATGAAATCTTACATTAAAAACAAATTGCTTTTACTAGCTGTTACATCCGACCGACCAAAGCTACCTTATGAGTTATCTGCAGAGAAGTCTAAAGAAAGACAAAGAAATGATTTAAATAGAAATCTAAGTAGTGAAGAGTGTTTCGAAGTCGTAAAAAAAATTAAATCAAATAAAAATCTAAGTGGTATGAACTTAATTGATGTGATTACTGATAAGGATTCTGCAAATAGACTTTTAAAATCGATTGAAAAACTTGAGACTGTGAGATTATCTGCAGAGCGGACACGTACATTACTTGTAGAAGATAACCTGACTTAAAAAGCGTATAAAATGATAAGAGCTACAACACAGAAGACTATTCATGATTTATATCCTTCATATGAAGAGGTAATATAAGCTATTATTATTAATTAAGCTATTATTATATCGGTAAATACTTTCCGATGAAAATTCTCTTTGAATCGTCTGTCTGTGTAAAACTGAAATTACTCGAATCAGAAAGTTCGCGCGTCATAAAGAACTATATTACATGATAAATGTACTGTGTCCGAGACACTGACATTTAACGAATGGATCCACTTTGACATTTCTCATCATTAAATGAACGTATGAATTTTGAAAGTGAGCGTAGAAAAGGAGTAAACATACATATTACCCGAGTACATACATATTACCCGAGTACATACTGAAAAAACCGCTGCCAATTATTGGCACGTAGCTTTCTCAGAATAATTTTGTTTTATCTATTATATTAACAATTTTTTATTTACATGCAATTCTTAGTTTTATTCTAAATTATATTTATAAATTTGTATTGTTTTTTTATCACAAAACAAAACGGAATCGATGAAAACCTAAAAGTATCAGCGACTCGCTAGACTAGATGCCATCAAAACGAAGAGAACAAGACCTACCCTACAAAAATCTATCGATCCGTTCTGAAACTATCGATTTTACCCATCTACACACAAACACACACACACACACACACACACACACACACACACACACACACACACACACACACACACACACACACACACACACACACACACACACACACACACACACACGCACGCGCGCACGCACGCACACGCACACGCACACACACACGCACACACACACACGCGCGCGCGCACATACCCATCCGAATCAGAAATAGTAGTTTTCGTCACTAGGGCGTAAAGTTGAACTTCACGCACCGAGTGTTGGATGATCACGAGGTCATAAAGATTTCGCCCGCGTAGCGAACATTATTTTTTTATAGTATGAGTAAAGCACGTCGTCGCATCGTTTGAGTGTATAAAGTTGAATTTTATGCACTGAAAACGATGCAAATCGACGTACTTTACGCATACTATGCAAAAAAAAATTTTTCTAAACTAACAAGGAGAGTTGCAGCAATCAAAGATAGAGTAAGAAAATGACTACAAATGCGATCCATTATATCACTTATAATAAAGACAAATTTTTAACCATTTTCTTACGCCATGTTTGATTGCTTACAGTTTCCTGAAAAATAAACATTTTTCTATGAATCAGCTCTCAAATTTTAGCTTTGACTGTCTACTTTTATAATCTTTTTTGTTCGTTTCCGTATCATAAATACTTGCAGTGTGACAGTCAATATAAGAGACATCATTTTTAAAGAAATAGAAGGTATTTGAGACTGGCTTGTTCATGTCTCCAGAAAAAGGACCTATGAGATGGAATTAGACACACTGAGATTCATTTCTAGATACCAGGCATCCTCCTTGCAAGTGCACAAAACTTGATTTTCCATGCCCATTTCCAGCAGTGGCAAGTCAATATCATTTTATAATATGTACCTTAAAAATTGTTTAACTATGTTTTCAGACTAAATAATTTCAATAATAGTATATTATGCACCAAGGACGCAAAATGTATTATTCGCGGCGAGTGTGACCTTTGGGGCCGAGCGATAGCGAGGCCTCCAAAGGTCGCACTCGGGGGAATGTTACAGCTTGCGTCCGTGGTAGTATATACAATATTTTTGTTCGAAGGCCGCAAAATGAATTTTCGCGGCCCGTATAGAGGGCACAAAATACTAAATGTATTTTGCGGCCTAGGCCTTACATTTAGCATTTCGCGACCTCTATAAGGGCCGCAAAAATTCATTTTGCGGCCTGAGGACAAAAAAAATTGTTATTTCATTTGATACTTTTTCTTACACTTCAATTCTTGTATCATTATTTTATTTGTCATTATCTTAATCTGAAAAAAAACATAATCCCAAAGTATCACTCAAAATTATTAGAAAAATTGTTTTAACATTGTTAATCTTTTTTTCAAAAGATTCTACTTATCTGAGTTTCTTGCATTTAATTCCATTATTCCATTATCAGACAAATTTTATTTCAGTATTTTAGTAAAAGTAATAATCACCAACAGATCAGTAAACACTAAGCAGACAGCACAACTGCTGGATGAATTTTTTTCCTACATAAAGGAGATTCCACACATGTTCCACAGACTCCCTTAAGAGACTGTCTCCATAACTGGGCCTGTGTCTAGGCTCACGAACTCTCTCTTCTTTGAACCAATCGGAGCCAAGCTTCCAAGCTGGAGGCTTGGCTCCAAATGCTCCGATTAGCTCAGAGTTGAGTCAGAGTTCGTGAGCCTTGGCGTAGGCACACTTATGGAGACAGTCCCTAAAATCGAACGACAACGAAGGCCTTAGGACTATGCTCCACAATATATGTGGAATTTCCTTTATGTAGGAAAAAAATTCATCCAACAGTTGTGCTGTCTGCTTAGTGTTTACTCATTTGTTGGTGATTATTACTTTTACCAAAATATTAAAATACTTAAATAAAATGTGTCTGATAATGGAATAATGGAATTAACTGCAAGAAACTCAGATAAGTAGAATATTTTGAAAAAAAGATTAACACTGTCAAAACAATTTTTCTAATAATTTTGAGGGATTATGTTTCTTTTCAGATTAAGATAATGACAAGTAAAATAGCGATACATGAATTGAAATGTAAGAAAAAGTATCACATGAAATAACAATTTTTATTGAAGTTATTTAGTCTGAAAACATAGTTAAATAATTTTTAAGGTACTTTAATAAGTACCTTAAAATGATATTGACTTGCCACTGCTGGTATTAAAACTAGATTGACTACGAATATGACTTATAAAATTTGCCATACTTTATTTTGCTGTAAAACGAAAAACATCTAAATATCAGACATAATAATAAACATCATTAGGAATAACTAAAACTGAAAATATTATTGATTCCATTTTATTCTTTGTAAACTAAATGTATTTTTTCTTATACAT